>CM053510.1:63304849-63533941 GCA_028627145.1 Eidolon dupreanum | reverse complement strand
GACTCAACCACAACAAGCAGCTCAACCTGGGAAGCATCTTTGCCCCGGCAAGCCTAAGTCTCCCTTCTCCAACCCAAAGACACTGGGATGGCCAGATAGCTCGGACAGAAGGGATCTCACCACAAAAAGCACCCAGACAGTGCAGTCTCAGGCTACAGGATGAAGAGGTCTCTCTAGCAGAGATCAGATCAAAACCTCTAAAGTTAAACTCATTGGGCCCACAACCCTCAAATACAGGAAAGGACCTATGTGCTAAAACAAAACAAGGTGAATACCTACTAAAATAAAAGATTTAAATAGGACTCAGAGTCTCCTAACAGAATAGACGCAATGTCCAGGATACAACTGAAAATCACCTGTCACACGGAAAACCAGAAAAATCACAACTTTGATGAGAAAAGCCAACTGATTCATCAAAATAGTTTTAAAACAGGCATCTTAAAAAATGTGTCAACAACCGAATACAAATTATCTTGAAACAAATGTAAAAAAAGTCTCAGCAAAGAAATACATGTTATACAAAAGAACCAAATGAAAATTACAGAACTGAAAAATACAGTAACAGATTTAAAAACTCATTGTGTGGAGTGAATAGCAGAACGGAGATGACAGAAGGTAGAGTTGGGGAACTTGAGGACAGATAGGATTTACATAGTCTGAACAGAGGAGAGACCAAAACAAAACAACAACAACAAAAAAGTGAACAGAGCCTCAGGGACCTGTGGTACAATAACAAATGTTTTAACTTCATAGAGGTTCCAGAAGGTGAGAGAGAGGGTACGGCTGAAACAGTATTCAGAGAAACAATGGGTAAAATGTCTCAAATTTGATGAAAGACACAAACCTACACATTTAAGAAGGTAAGTGAAACCCAAACTGAATTAATACATCATAATGAAATGTTTAGAAACCAAAGACAACGATGAATTTGAAATCAGAAATGACACCTTACCTATTAAAAGCACACCAATTTACATGATCAGATCTATCATCTGAAACAATGGAGTCCAGAAGAAAGTGGCACATTTCCCAAGCGCTAAAATAATTGTCAATCCAGAATGTTATGTCCAATGAAACTATCCATGAGTGAAGGGGAAATAAGGACATTCTCAGATGAAGGAAACCTTTAAAAAATGTTGCACACATACAATTGAAGACTGTCTAAGGAAAGTTCTTTAAAGAGAAAGTCGAAGCTAAGAGAAGGAACTTTGGAGCATTGGGAAGGAAGAAAGGACAATAGGAAGTAGGAATAAGAGTACATAATGATAGACAGTACTTCTCATGAGTTTTATTAGTCATCTTTGATTCTTGAAACAGAAAGGCTAACACCATTTGATACGCAAGAAAATGATATTTTAAAGTGGGAAAAACGACCCTAAATGGAAGTGAGATTTTCATACTTAAGTGGTGAAATGCTGATACCAGTAGAATGTGATATGCTACGTATGTAATCAGAGCAACAACAGACAGCTCTGACATATTAAAAATGAACTTAAATATAAATGATCTACATACACCAATCAACAAATAAAGATTGACAGTGGATTTCAAAAAACCTACCTAATGATATCCTACCTACAAGAAACACTTCAAATTCTATGACATGGGTTGTTTGAAAGTAAAAGGATAAAAAAGATATATCATACTAACATTAATCAAAATGAAGTAGGAGTGGCTATAGTAAAAATGGATATGGTAAACTTCAGAGCAAAGAAAATTACCACAGACAGAAAGGAACATTGTATAACAATAAAAGGCTCAATCCACTAAGAAGACATAACAATGTCTTCTTAGTGCACAAACAACAACACTTCAAAATATGTAAGTAAAAAAATGACAACTAAAAGGAGAAATAAGGAAAATCACCATTATAATTAAATACTTCCACACTCCTCTCTCGACAATTGATAGAACTAGAGAGAAAACCAGCAATGACTTAGAACTTAATCTTATGAACTAAAAACATGTGACTGGCATTTATGGAATGCTCCATTTGATAATAGAAATAAGCATATTCTCTTCAATTGCCCATGGAACATAAACCAAAATAGATGATACCCTGAGCCATGAAACAAACATCAGCATTTTAAAAGAATTGAAATCATACAGGGTATGTTCTCTGACCATAATGCAATTATACAAGAAATCAATAACAGAGAGATAATGAAAAATTTCAAACCCTTGGCAACCAAAGAACACTTCTAAATAATCCCTTGAACAAAGAAGTTTGAAAGGATATGTTTTTAAATCCTAGAACTAAATTAAAAAAAAAACACACAACATATCAAAATATATAGGATACTGCTAAAACAGTGCTGAGAGGAAAAATTATAACAATGCTTACATTTAAAAAGAAGATCTCAAATCAATACACTTCCTACCTCAAGAAAGTAGAAAAAGAACAAAATAAACCCAAAGCAAGCAGAAGGAAGGAAAGAATAGAGAAGAAATCTATAAACTTGAATTTAGGCAAACTAGAGAGAATCAATTATAGAAACGGTTGGTTCATTGAAAAAAATAATAAAATTAATAATCCTCTATCAAGTCTGATGGCAAAAACAGCCCACAAATCACCAATATCAGTAATAAAACACTATATCATTAAAGATCCTGTAGCTATTAAGAGAATAATAAGAGAACACTTCAAATCATTTTTACACTCATACTTTGACAGCTTAAAAGAGTGGAACAATTCCTCAAAAACCATAAATTACCAAATCTCAACCAAGGTGAAATAGAAAATCATAACAGTCCTATAATCATGAAATAAATTGAAATCACATTTTAAAATCTCCTGTAGAAAAACCTCTTGGTCTAAATGGTTTCACTGGAGAATTCTAACAAACATTTAAAATAACATTAACACCAATTTTTCACAATGTTTTCCAGAAAATAGAAAAGAAGGAAACACTTTCAATGCATTTTATGGGATCAATATTTCCCTGATAAGAAAACTAAACAAAGACGATACAAAAACAGAAAATTACACAACAATGTCTCTCATGCCAAAATTCTCAACAACAACAAAAATTATCAAACCAAATCCAACAATAATAAAAAGAAATACATAATATGACCAAGTGGAATTATTTTCCAGGTATGTGAGGTGGTTAAACATTTGTAGATTACTTGATTATTTGCATAGAAAATCCCAAGGAATCTAAAAAACCCCAAAAAACCAAAAACTAAGTTAAGTAGGATCACAGGATACAAGATCAACACACAAAAGTCATTTATATGTGTATATGCTATAAACTTGCAGAAAATAAAAACAATACCATTTGTAATCACTCCAAAGAAAATGAAATGCTTAGATATAAATCTAACAAAATATGCATAGGATATATATTCTCAAAAATTTTTCTGATGAAAGAAATCAAATAAAACCTAAATAAATTTGGAGATATGCAGTGTTCATAAATTGAAAGACTCAGCATAGTAAAGATGTTAACTCTTCCCAAACTGACATAGGTTTAATTAAATTCCAAGCAAAATCTCAGAAAGGATTTTTTAGACATAGACAAGCTTCTTCTAAAAATATATGGAAAGGCACAGGCCATAGAATAGCAAAGCAATCTTGACAAAAAAGAATAAAATATTAATCCAATATTAAGACTTATTATATAATTACAGCTATCAAAGCAGTATGGTATTGGGGAAGAGGTAAACAAATAAGTCATTCCAATGGAATAGAGAGCCCAGAAGTAGACCCACACAAATATGGTCAATTGATTTTTGACAAAGGTACAAAAGGAATTCAATGGATGTACGACGACCTTTTCTACAAATAGTGCTGGAGCATTTGAATAGCTAAAGGCAAAAATAGAACCTCAACCTAAACCTCATGCGTTACACAAAAATGAATTTTTCAAAATGCATGTAAATGTTAAACTATAATGTAAAATGTAAATTATCTTAACAATGTTAAAATGTAAATTTTAAACTAAAATCTTTAGGAAAAAAGCAGGTAAAGATCTTTAGGATCTACGGCTAGGTATAAATTTCTTAGATTTCACACTAAATGCGTGATCTATAAAAAGAATATATGATAAACTGGACCTCATCAGAATTAAAAAATTTTTTCTCTGTTAACGGATGTGTGAAGAGGATGTGAAACTACAGACTGGGAAAAAATATTTGCAAGCCATCTATTTGGCAAAGAACTAGTATCTAGAATATACATAAAGAACTCTCAAAACTCAACAGTAAAATTTTAAAAAAATAGTCTGGTCTGCCACATTAGGTGTTTTGAAGTCATCACTTCGAAAAAGCTGAACAAATGAAATCAACCACCCAGATCCATCAAAGAACAGAGGTCACGGGGAAAACTGCTGTCCTCAAAATTAGACAATTGGATACAGAGTATTACAGCTTAGCAGAGCAGAAGCCCAGAAGTCGAAACCTCTGTAGGAATAAGTCCTGGAAAGGAAAATTTAAACTGTAATTGAGGGATTGCTGGAGGCTCAGTGTGGACAAGTCTGAGAGTTCAAAGCTCCAATGTGCCCAGTCTTAGGGGGCCACCACACTTTGGTGAGTGTTACCTCCAGTAGCTCTACCAGGTTCTCACAGTGATGGTTAGAAAAAGATCCCTCGTGTTTCCAGCAAGGTGTGAAAAGTAGTCATTTTGAAATATGCCCAGAGTATTCTGTTTTTAACAAAGAGAACTACTTACCAGAGCATAACCCACAGTGGGAGGGATTATGCTCAACTCCAGCCCACTCTAGCCTTCTTGCCACACCTGCAGGAGAGAAAAACAAAAATAAAAACAGAAACCTAGTCAATGGAAATGTTTTCGTGTGTTTTTTCCCCAAGATGCTGGGGGTTGGAAATATAGAAACATTGCCTTATATCCTCATTTGTAAAACTAAGATATCTGCTCTACTTAAAAGACAGAAAACAATTATTAACTCATTCAACAAATGCGTATTGAAATGCTCCAGCTGCTGTCCTGGCTGGGCACAGCTGTGAACAAGCCCTGCACCAGGGAAAACTTCTGCTCCAGTGGGGTTTACAGTCTAGTGAGGAAGACAATAAATAAGACAAATAAGAAAATTTTGGGTGTACAAGAACACCTTGTTTTATTGCACTTGTCTTTATTGTGCTTTCACGGATGTTGAGTGTTTACAAATTGAAGGCAAGATTCTCCACCAGCAAAAAGATTATGACTCGCTATATTGTGATACCTGCTTTATTGTGGTGATCTTGGAACTGAACCTGCAATATCTCTGAGGTATTAGATGACGACAAATGAAAAGGAGAAAAATAAAGCAGAAAAGGGAGATGGAAGTGGCAGGAACAGAAGGACAAGGGTACGATTTTTAATCAGTTGTCCAGGAAAGCCTCTCTGAGAAGGCATATTGAGTAAAGAGTTGAAGCAAGTGAGGGAGGAAGGCAGTGAGCTTTGTGGGTATCTAGGGCAAGAGAATTCCTGGTAATGTGATGAATGAAAAAACTGTCAAAAAGTTGAAAACACTGTTATTTGTGATCAGGTAAGAGAGAGTTAACTTGATGTCTTAGGGATTTTGCGGTCTGTTTTCCTTCTGTTGTCTCTAGGTTTTGTCAAAATATTATGAATATTATCTAGAATCAGCCATTTGACATAATCTAAGAAATCACAGGCCAACCTCAAACGACCCTCAAAGAGACCACATCTGGCACAGGTTCCATAGTTAGGAGGTGGCAGGGCGTTTCCCAGTGCTCTCTCCATAGACCACACACACCCTGGCATTTGCCTGCCTGAGAAGCTGGTCATTCAAGGCTCGCTGAGAACCCACAACTGGGTTAAGCCGAGTCCAGGCTGTGACACAGAGATGAGCTTCATGAAGATGTTTCTCAAATGCCCAACACTCTTAGCTGAGGATCTGTTCCTGTTCAGCTCTGGCTTCTCATTCCCTCATTTGCAAGCACAGGGCCCTGTTTCTTCAGCTTCCTTCTCTCTGCAGTGCTTTCCATTCAAGGCCATCCACTGATACCATACATATCCTCAGAGTCTTGGCAATGGAGAAAACAATACTTAGTCCTTTAAAAGTGGGGCACACAAAAATAGTTCCCAGTCTCAGTTGGGTCAGTTATATTTGACTCAATTCGGGTCTGAGGAGTTCTCTCATGTATGGCTCTGCGAATGAATGTAGAAAATGAGGTATTACTAGGAGAGAGAAAAGGGAAGAAATACCTGGTCTGTCTGGAAACAGAAATGACTGCAAGGCTTTCTATTGTGGGCCACTACTTCACAGTGACTACAGTGAGGAACCTTCTCTTAACTTATTCTGATTACTCTTCTGTTTCAAAGTGAAAACAAGTGTGCCAAGTATGTACACAGGCTGGGGCCCTGCACACACTGCTGTTTGTGGTGCTGGCAGCAGCCCCCTTTCCCCGCTCTCTTCTGGCGGTCTGAGGTGCTTGGTTTGTAGAGTTGGTGCAACAGAAAGGAGCTAAGTTTGAGCTGATAACTAGGCTGAGGACTGAGTGTGTCTGTTCTATAACCTGAAAAAGTCTCAGATGTTTCCCAAGTGGGATTTACGGGGACTCCAAAGTTCACCTCAGCCTGTGCCTTTGTGTGACTGACCAGACTACAATAAAGGCTTTCTCAGAATCTGAGGTTAAGAAAGATGAAGGGCCAATGCCATCTGTCTGTTTGCAATGGGCTATTGCATAATCATAGCTCTCTCTGATCTTTCTTTTGCATGTTCTTGGTTTCTTCACGTCTTCCTTTCAGCTATGTAATATGACACCCAGTAGCAGGCTTATTATTTTTGCTGCCTCTCCTACCTACCAACTCTCATTTCTCAGATCCAGGCAGAGAACAGAGGCCACTCCTGCTTTGAAGCCTTAAGGATCATGTCATTTCACTTAACGCAGTCTCTTTACTGGACTCCTTTCTTCCTTCCTTCCTTCCTTCCTTCCTTCCTTCCTTCCTTCCTTCCTTCCTTCCTTCCTTCCTTCCTTCCTTCCTTCCTTCCTTTCTTTCTTTCTTTCTTTCTTTCTTTCTTTCTTTCTTTCTTTCTTTCTTTCTTTCTTTCTTTCTTTCTTTCTTTCTTTTTCTTTCTTTTTCTTTCTTTTAAATCTTATGTTTTTATTAGAATATTTTTCATGACATTATGTACTCTTTTAAAGAGTTATTTATGTATTTATTTATTTACATTATGGTGACTTTGGTTAACAAAATCCAGTAAGATTCAGGTGTACAATTTAACAGTTAGACATATATATATATATATGTATACATATATATATATACACACACATATTACATTGTGTGTTACCTCCCATAGTTGTATTTCTTACTTTCACCACATATTTGGCCCCTTTTACACCATCTACCTTCCCACTCCCACCTTCCCACTTCCCCTCTGGTAACCACCAGTCTGTTGTTCATGTCCATGAGTCTCTGTTGTTTATTGCTTTTAAGTTTATATCCCACATTAAGTGATATCATATGATCTTCAACTTTTTCTCTCTGACTTATTTTGTTTAGCATGAATATCTCGAGGTCCATCTACGTTGTTGCAAATGGCAGTATTTCATCTATTCTTATGGCTGAGTAATATTCCATTGTGTATATATATACCACAGCTTCTTTATCCAATCGATTGTTGTAGTATACTTTAGTTGCTTCCATGTCCTGGCCACCATGAATAATGCTGCTATGAACATCGATGTGCAAATATCTTTTCAGATATGGGTTTGCAAGTCTTTGGGGTAAATACCCAGTAAAGGGATTGCTGGATCGTATGGTACATCAATTCTTAGTTTTTTTGAGGGAATTCCATACTGTTTTTCATAGTGGCTGTACCAATTTGGAGTCTCACTAACAGTGTATGAGGGGTCCTTTTTCTCCACATCCTCTCCAACACTTCTTATTACTTTCCTGTTGATAACAGCTAATCCAACAGGTGTGAGATGGTATCTCATTGTGGTTTTGATTTACATTTCCCTAATAGCTAGTGAGATTGAACATCTTTTCATGTTTGTTGGCCATTCACATGTCTTCTTTGGAGAAGTATTTGTTCAGGTTCTCTGCTCATTTTTTGATTGGATCATTTATTTTTTTTGTTGTTATTGAGTCGTGTAAGTTCTTTATCGGAGGTGTTGCTTACAAATTTATTTTCACAATTCCTATGGTTGTCTCTTTACTTTGTTGATGATTTCTTTTGCTGAGCAGGAGCTTTTTAATTTGATGTAGTCCCATTCATTTATTTTAGCTTTTACTTCCCTTGCCTTTGAAGTCAAATTAATAAAATCTTCTTTAAATCCAAAGTCCATGAATTTAGTTCCTATGTTTTCATCTATGCATTTTATTGTTTCAGGTCTTATATTCAGGTCCTTAATTCATTCTGAGTAAATTTTGGTGTGTGGTGATAGACAACAGTCTAGTTTCATGCAGTTTTCCCAGCACCATTTATTGAAGAGTCTTTCCTTTCTCCTCTGTATGTTTTTGGCTTTTTTGTCAAAAATTATTTGCCCATACAAATATGGGTTTACTTCTGGACTCTTGATTCTGTTCCATTGGTCTGTGTGTCTGTTTTTCTGCCAGTACCATGCTGTTTTGATTATTGTCCCTTTGTAGTATAGTTTGAAGTTGGACAGAGTGATGCCTCCAGCCTTGTTCTTTTTTCTCAGGATGACATCAGTGATTTGGGGTCTTTTGTGCCTCCCTGTGAATCTGATGATATTTTGTTCTATTTCTTTAAAAAATGCTGATGGGATTTTGATGGGAATTGCATTAAATCTGTATAACGCTTTAGGTAATATGGTCATTTTAACTATGTTGATTATTCCAATTCAAGAACATGGAATATTTTTGTATCTTCTTCGATTTCTATTAATAGGGTCTTATAGTTTTCATCATATGGGTCCCTCACATGTTTTTGTTAGACTTGTTCCTAGGTATTTGATTCTTTTTGTTGTAATTGCAAGAAGAATTATTTTTTCCATTTCTTTTTCTGACATTTCAATATTAGAGTATAAGAACACTATGGATTTTTGAACGTTGATTTTGTATTCAGAAACTTTACTGTATTTGCTTATTGTTTCTAGTTGTGTTCTTGTGGAGTCTAGGGTTTTCTATATAGAGAATCATGTCATTCATCCACCAATAGTGACAATTTGACTTCTTCATTTCCTATTTGGATGCCTTTTATATTTTTCTCTTGCCTGATAGTGCTTGCTAGGACCTCCAACGTAATATAGAATAAGAGTGGTTGTGGTGGGCAGCCTTGTCTTGTTCCTGATCTTAGAGGGAAGGTTTTTAGTTTTTCACCATTAAGTATAATGTTGGCTGATGGCTTGTCGTATATGGCCTTTATTATGTTAAGGTACTTTCCTTCTACTGATTTTGTGAAGTGTTTTGATCATAAATGGGTGCTGTATCTTGTTGAAGGCTTTTTCTACATCTGCTGATGTGATCATATGATTCTTATTTTTAAATTTTTTTTATGTGGTGTATCACATTAATCAGTTTGCATATGTTGAACCATCCCTCTGCCTCTGGGATGAAGCCCACTTGATTGTGGTGTATAATCTTTTCAATATGTTGCTGTATCGGTCCACTAGTATCTTATTTAGGATTTTTGCATCTGTGTCCATGAGAGATATTGGTCTGTAGTTTTCTCTTTTGTGTTATCTTTACCAGGTTTTGGTATCAGAGTAATATTGGCCTCATAAAAAGAATCAGGAAGTATTGCCTCCTCTTTGATTTTTTGGAAGAGTTTGAGGAGAATAGGTATTAAATCTTCTTTGAATGTTTGGTAGAATTCACTGGTGAAGCCATCTGGTCCTGGACTTTTATTTTTTGGTAGATTTTTGATGATTGTTTCAATTTCCATACTGCTGATCCATCTTATTAGATTTTCCAGTTCTTCTTGATTCAGTCTAGGAAGGTTGTATTTTTCTAAGTACTGGTCCATTTCTTCTAGGTAATTAAATTTGATGTTATATACTTTTTCATAGTATTTTTCATAGTATTATCCTTTGTATTTCTGTGGTGTCCATTGTAATTTCTCAGCTTTCATCCCTGATTTTGTTTATTTGTGCCCTTTCTCTTTTTTCTTTAGTGAGCCTAGCCGGGGGTTTGTCTTATATTAACCTTCTCAAAGAACCAGCTCTTTATTGCATTTACTTTTTCTATTGTTTCTTTGTTTTCAATTTCATTTATTTCTGCTCTAATTTTGGTGATTTCTTTTCTTCTGCTGACTCTAGGCTTCAATTGTTCTTCCTTTTCCAGTTTTTAAGATGAAACGTTAGGTTGTTTATTTGGGCTCGTTCTTGTTTTTAGAGATAGGCCTGTAATTATATGAATTTTCTCTTATGTACACTTTTGCCATCTCCAAAAAGTTTTGATACATTGTACTATCATTATCATTCATTTCTGTGTATCTCTTGATCTCTCTTTTTATTTCTTCTCCTACCCCATTATTCTTCGGTCGTATGTTGTTTAATCTCCATGTATTTGTGGTTCTTCCTGCTTTCTTTTTGCAGTTGAGCTCTATTTTCAAATCATTATGGTCAGAATATATATAGTTGTTATGATTTCAACCCTCTTGTATTTGTGGAGGCTATCTCTGTGTCCCAGTATGTGGTCAGTCCTTGAGAATGTTCCATGTGCAAGAATGTATAAGCAGCTGTTTTAGGATTGAAGGCTCTGTAAATGTCAAATATGTCCAGTTGGTCTAATGTGTCATTTAAGGATATTATTTCTTTATCGATTTTCTGTTCGGATGATCTGCCCACATCTGACAGTTGTGTATTTAGGTCCTCTGCTATGATAGTGTTTTGGTCTGTTTCTCCCTTTAGTTCTGTTAGTAATTGCTTTACATATTTCGGAGCTCCGTGATTGAGAGCATAGATATTAATAAGTGCTATTTCTTCTTGATGCATGATTCCCTTTATCATTATGAAGTGTCCCTCGGTATTTTTTTTTACTTTTTTTATTTTGAAGTCTGCTTCGTCTGATATTAGTACCACTACTCCCACCATTTGCTTGAAATATCATTTTCCACCCTTCACTTTGAGTCTATATTTGTCTTTGGAACTGCAATGTGTATCCTGGAAGCAGCATATGGTTGGGGCTTTTTATTTATTTATTTTATCCAATCTGAAACTGTGTAACTTTTTATTGGTGAGTTCAGTCCATTTCCATTTAAGATGAATATTGAATATGAAGATTTCCTAAAGCCATTTTATCTTTTGTTTTCTGGTAGCTTGGTATTCCCCTTGCTTCTTTGTCCTTGTGTGTGTGTGTGTGTGTGTGTGTGTGTGTGTGTGTGTGTGTTTTGGTTTGCTTTTTGGGTTTTCCCTCTGGTCCTTCTTGTTTTATGTTATATACTTCAGTTCTGAATCTTTGGTGTGTGGTTACCATTACGAATAAGTAAAGGAAAGTTATATATGTCCAGTCATCCATTTTCTTCCGCATGTGCCTTATCTCCATTTCCCTTTGTGAATTTGGATCTTTGAATCCTCTTCTTTTCAGTCCTTGTTATCTCAATTTGTCCCCATGTATTTTGAATGTTCATTACTATCTTGCTATAGCAAATCTCTTCTTATTGTTTAAGCTTATAATGCTCTGTTCTTAGTAAGGGTTGCACTCTTCTGCTTGTCACTGCCTGCTCATCGCCTTACTCATAATTATGTTGTGTTTTTTTTGTCATTTTGTTTTAGGTGAGGTGACCCCTTTCAGTATTTCCTGTAATGTGGGACTTGTATTGGAGAATTCCCTGAATTTTTGTATGTCTGGAAATGTCTTTATTTCTGCTTCATATCAAAAGGAGATCTTTGCTGGATACATTATTCTGGGCTGGTAGTTCCTTTCATTTAATAGTTTGAATATTTGATTCCACTCCTTTCTGGCTTGTAATGTTTGTGCTGAGAAGTCCAACGACAATCTAATGAGTTTTCCTTTATAGGTTACTGTCTTTTTTCCCCTGACTGCTCTGACTATTCTTTTTTTGTCTTTGATTTTTGACAATTTTAATACAATGTATCTTAGAGAAGGCCTTTTTGGGTTGAGATAATTAGGTGTTCTGTTGACTTCTTGAATTCCAAGTTCCAGCTCATTCTTTAGATTTGGGAAATTCTCATCAATTATGTGCCTGAAAATGCTTTCTAGTCCCTGCTCCTTTTCCTCTCTTTTGATAATGCCTATGATTCTTTTGTTTCCTCTCCTGATGGTATCAGCTAGTTCTTGTATTTCTCCTTCATTATTTTTCATTCTTCAGTTTCTCTTTTCTTCCTCTTGATTTATTTCTAGATGTCTGTCTTCAATATCATTGATCCTTTCCTCCATTTGGTTGACTCTATTTTCCAAGCTTGCTATTTCATTTTTCATTTCTTTCCATGTGTTCTTCATCTCCACAAGTTCTATTTGATTCTTTTTAGGGTTTCTATCTCCTTGCGAAAAAACTCATTCTTCTGATCTAGTTGTTTTCTCAATTCCTGGAATTGTTGATATGACTTGTTCTGGAACTCACTGAGTTTTTTCAGAAGTACCATCCTGAATTCTTTGTCATTTAAGTTGCATATTTCTATTCCTGTAGGCTTATTTTCTGGAGATTTTTCTCTTTCTTTCTGAGATGCCTTGTTGCCTTGATTGTTCAGATGTGTAATGGACTATTTCT
Source organism: Eidolon dupreanum (assembly GCA_028627145.1). Taxonomy (NCBI): domain Eukaryota; kingdom Metazoa; phylum Chordata; class Mammalia; order Chiroptera; family Pteropodidae; genus Eidolon; species Eidolon dupreanum. The sequence goes on along the minus strand of CM053510.1, from coordinate 63,521,330 downwards.
CCACCTGAGGATTAATGGAAATGCATTCTGCTTTTTTTTCCAGAAAGAAGCTTTATTATATAAAGGTCTCACTTTAGCCTGCTGCAAAGAAGTCTCTTTTCTTTTAGTTTCCAGTATATAGCATCTAAGCCTCTTGGATCCCTGCTTTATATAAAGTCTTAATAATGTTTTTTTCTTATAAATATTCAATCATGCTCGCTACCCTCAGTTTCAGTCCCTGTCAGTGTTAGCAACAGTTTTGCTAGCATTTGCTCAGATTTCCCTGGGGCTCTACAGTGTTTGGTCTTGGAAGATATTGGTAGAGGGGCCTTCTGGGTTTGGGGATGGGAGCTGAGGGTCAGCCTTACGTTTTGCAATTGCAGCTGGTAATAATCAACTTTTGTTTCACTGCCTTCCATTTCTCTGCTTTCTGCCTTGATTCCTGGGCATGGCTGCTGTGTGGAGCTCACAGCTCTTCCAGGGAACCCACCGCACTTTCTCCCCTCTCTTTCCTCCTGCATGGAGCTCTGGCTGCAAGAGGCAGCTTCTTTGTATCTCCCAATCTATCGCACAGCTCCTAGGTTCTGACCTGTGAAAGCTCTTATTCACAGATTCCCATGCTCCAGACATGCTGGTGTATACGTTGGGTGTTTTTTGTTGAGTTTTAAATGTTAACTTATTGTTGATTCAAGGGAAGAGACCTGGAGACATCTCTCACTCAACCATGTTTCTGATTGTACTTTTGCATCACTTAAATTTTTGAGAGAACTACATTGGTCATGTTGTACTTTTTCTTTTAATGGGATAATATTTTAATCAGAATTTTTGCATTGAGATTTATAAATAAGAATTGTTTGTAGTTTTCTTTTTCTTTCAGTCTTTGTAGGTTTTAATGTTAATGTTCTATTTCCTTCATAAATCCAATTTGAAATATTTTCTCCCCACTTGCCCACTTCCCTCCACATGACTCTTCAACTTCTAAGATCATTAAATACCGTTGGAATCATCTGTTCCTTAAAAGGCTGGTAGAATTCTTTTACGAAGTAATCTGGCTGTTTTGTTTGTTTTGTTGAGTGGGGATTAGCTCTTTGACAAATTCTGTACTTTTTCTGTAGAATATAATTAGGTTTTCTGCTTCTTCTGGGGTACAGTATTATTTTAGACTATTATCCCTTTTACACAGGTTATCAAGGCATGAAGCAACAAGGTCAGGGGAAAGGGGATAGTTATTGGAGTCCAGAGAGGATAACTGTGGGAGAGAGCTGCTGACAGAAGCCATGGCCTTTGATAAAACACAGTCTATTTAATTAACAGGCAAGTGAGTAGGGAAGTCAGGAGACTAAATACACCTACTTCTTTTTTCTCTTGCCCCTACTTTTCTGCCTGTGTCTCTCACTGGCTAAACCCATGAGGAAACCAGAAAGCAATGGAACTCAGAGATGCAGTCCACAAAGGTTGACTTCCTGGGGCACAGAGTAGGATGAAAGTTGTGGAGTGGATATCTCCACACCTGACACAACTAACTCCTTTTGGGCCTCAAACCCAAAAATTAGTTTCCTACTTTCCTTTCCAAAGAACTGAAAGGCCTGGGTATCATCTTGGGAGTGAGGAAAATATTTTTCCAAGAGAAAGACACAGCACAATACCTCGTAAGCTTGTACTAGGTATTGTTATTACTGGTCGGACACTTCTGATTTTCCTCAGAAACCAGAGGATTCTGATGGGTGGGGAGGGGAAAAAACAAGTTCTCTGAGCTCTAAAGTCAAGTGGTGATCAAGAGAGAATAGAGAGCCTCTGTTCTACTTTAAAATTCAGTTTAAACTAGACACTAGGGCTCATCTGACACAGCATTCTGTCCTCTTTCTACATAATGCTACACAGGTGAAGGAAGATTCCCTTAAGGAATGAGAAATCTACATGTCTTCAGTTAGAAAATAAACTTCATAAAAATTCTGCTTGAGAAATGAATTGACCCAAGTAACCTTCTTGGATCACACAAAGTTCACACATGCAAGACAGGATATTGTCAGTGTATTAGAGCTACAGGAAAGACTTCATGCCAGTTGGCCAAAGGACAGTTTTTATCCTGGGTGATATTAAAAAGACAACTTCTTCACAATGTTAGGGTTGTTGTGAAACAATATCACATAACATACTGGAAACTTTTCCCACAGAAGCAGGTGGTTCTAATTTAGGCAGAGGTTTTTTTTTTCCAGGAAGTCTTAGACCATTTTCCTAGTCAGCTGAACAAAATGTGAATGAAGAACCTCTCATGAGAGAAATTGGGTTTGAAAACTTCAAGCCAAATGGGTTCCTCCAAAGCCCTTCTGAAATGAGAAATGCTGTAAGTGACTTCTTTGCTTCTCAGAGGAGGAATACAAAGCAAACATACCTGTCACAATCCAGAGAGAAGAGGTTTGTGTTGACTACCAAGCAGACTCTGGTCTGGAAAAACTGACAGATGCGGTTTTAAGAAGCAACTTTCACAGTTACAGAGAAAATACTCTTTGGGCACACAGGCTGTGATCTAGACTGAACCAAAAAAAAAAATTTTCCCTCTATTAATTCTTAATTATTGTTGAATTATCATTTTACATGGGCAAAATGGGGCTTGGAGGTTTTCCTACAATCTCCATAGGGTATGTAATCTTCTAAAGTAGTTTTTCTCAAAATGTGGTCCCTTATCACCTGCACAAGAATTACCTGGTGTTGCCTGATAGAAATCCTGGTTCCTGGGCCTGGGAAACTAGATTAACGCTGAGACTGGGACCCAGGTGTGAGAGCATTTTAAGAGGCTCTCTACGTGATGTTCGTGCTTTAATGATAAAAGGAGTTTTAATTCTGTTTCTGTTTTAAATATTCCCAACAAGATCACCGAACTCAGGAGACCCAGGCTGAGGTTGCAGTTTTATCCTTTACCAACTGTGTGAGCTTGGATAAAAAACACATACACTCTGAGTCAGAGTTTCTTCATCAGTAATGTTGGGGAGATAAAGCTTCCATTATACAGTGAATAAAAAAATATTAGAGGAGAGATCTATAGAAGAATGTTGTGAATTGCAAAGACCTAAATAAATGATAATTTATTAGTTATAACAATAAGAGATTACAAAAGTGAAACATATTGTTGTAGGAATTTAGAGAAAGGCTGAGATAACATTTGGCTAAGGTAACCAGGGAAGAAATTCATGGAAGGGGTGGTGTTTTAGCTATACTTTGAAGAATGGTTAAGGATTTCAATAGGTGTAAATGGTGGGAGAATTACAAAGAGTTGAAAGCAGAAATGCACACACCTACATTTTCAAAGTCTGGTTTGACTAAATCAGTGCACTGGTCAGGATCATTTGGGGAGCCTTTTAAAAATATGAAGGTCTGGCCCACACCCTAGGCCAGTTAAGCAAGAACCTCTGAGAATTGGGGCCTAGACATCCCCAGGTGATTCTAATGGGCAGGCCCAGCTGAGAACTATTTTAGACAGTGTTGTCCATTTGAGGCAGGAGGGAATGGGACATGAGCCTGGAAAGAGAGGTCGGGATAAGAGTATAAAAGGCTTCACATGCTAGTTAAGGAAAATGGAATTTATATACTAGGAGTGGAGTCCTAATAGTTTTCTGAGCAACAGAGTGATTAAATTAGAGCAGCAGTTCAGGGAGATTAATGTGGTAGAGGTGTATAAAATGGTCTGGGCTGAGAGGGGGGAAGGCAGAACAGGGTGCAAGGAGACTTGTTAGGCTAGCACAGTAGTCCGTGAATGATGTGAGAGAAAAACATATAAGACTCTCTTAAAAAATAAGATCAGAAAAATGCTTTTCTTTAAGGAAGATGTACAGCTTCAAAGCACTGTAAGGCCTCACAGCTATATTGAAGTTAAAAAAAAAAGGTGTCAACATAAATGTATTTTTGGTTGCTTTCCACTTTAATAATTGATCTGTAACCTCCTAACCTAAAAAGAAAGAAAAGATATTCTTTTAGCAGTCAGAAATTTGGTGGTTTATTGGTTTATTTTTTTTCTCCATCCCTATGTTCTTTCTTCCAACAGACTCAAGCCCTCTGATGCCTTTTAATTGCTTCAAATGCTCTTAAACATTGTTCAGATAATTATAGGTCAGAAAACATTTGTAGATGTGAAAATTAAAGGTGATTTTAAAATGTATTCATTGATATAAAAAAAGTAAAAACTTACTAAGCTTTTCTTAAAGGAGCAAGGTATTCATGACATATAAGAGCTTTATTTATCTTTGTGGTGTTCAGTGAACAACTTATTACAGAGATAAAAGGTGATTTGAGAAGTTTTCCTGAATCTTAAAGAGTATAGAAAACTTTCGTTTGCTTAACTGATTTTGACAATGAAATAATAAGGTTAGCAGTGGGAGGGAAAAGAAAGGAATAATGTGAAAATCTTATAAAAAGATTTAGCAACTACTTTGATAGGTGAGATCAACGGCAAAGGGTATAGTTGGTATTCTTGAGAGAAGTCAGATGTTTGAAAGAGACATTGGGTATTAAGAAAGATAAATCCAGTGTCAGTTACTCCTGAGTTGAGGCGCCATCATCCCTTTCTCCTTTCCACCTCTGTCTCTTCTTCCATCTTGGGCCAGATGGAGAAGATAACCCCAAAGATCACAATTTTATTGCCCTGTAGAAAGTAACAAATGTTATATTTAATTTAGAATCTTATTTCAGCATTTCTTTCCTAACCGACTATAAATTATAGTTGTTCACATACTCCTAGAACCAGTGAACTTGTCCTCTGGCTAGTCTTTTATTAGTGGGTCAAGTAAAACTTTGATATGTGCTAAAAAGTAATTTTGTCTGAGTATTTTGTATTATAGTATCTAACTGTTGGTAAACCCAATTTATAAATATAATCACACTTAGAAGACCTGTTTTATATAAGCCAAGCTCTTGTTTATGAAGCAATATCCATGGCTTGTAAACACACCCATGTCTTTGGCAACAGTTGGTCTCCTACAGCTCATTAAATGACAGAAAGAAATCACAGACTGTTATCCTCCAGCCCTGATAGCTGTGAGTGACATTGTCATTGTTCTTTAGTGTGGAATGCCATGGAAGGAGTGAGAGGACTTTTCAATAGTTGTCTGGCACACACAATTTCTTAAACTCTTATTTCTTTGAGAGCTGCGTTGTCTAACATGGTAGCCACTAGCCACATGTGGCTATTAAAATTTAAATTAATTAAAATGAGATAAAATTTAAAACTTCAGTTTCTCAGTTGGACCAGTCATATTTCAAGTGCTCAATAACCACATATAGCTATGGCTACCATATTAGAGAGTTCAGATATAGAACAGATACATCATCCCCAAAAGTTCTGTTAAACAGCACTGTTGTAGGAAAATTCAACTTATGTGAAAATGTAAAATACAGCAGGCTATCACAAACTCAGGAGTACTTCTCTGGAAATCTGGCTTGAGGGATAAAATATTTAAAAGGGCATCATGCCATGTTGTACTTTTCACATTTTCTCCCTTTTGGTAGATGCTATCTTTTACAGTGACACCGGTTTATGAAAGCAATTGGATGTCAGATGCAACATGAACTATCAATCTGTATTATAACCACTCTATGTGAGCTGAGGCACTTTGAAGGGAAAATGTGCTATATCTTAGCCCTCCCAAAAAAGAAGGGGTTTCCTATTGCTATGATTGTTTTTCTTAAATTTATTCTACCTATTTTCTAGAGATATGCTGATACTATGACTTATACATGTTTTTGTGGCCTGTGGGAAATAGTGCTTTAATAAATAAAAGGAAAACAATGCAGACCTTTGCATTTTCCTTGAAGATGATAGGTCATGATGAAAAATAAGCTTGAGTTTGAGAAAATAAGTGGAAACAATAGAGAAGTGGTAGCACTCAAATTTCTGTATTAAAAACCCTCATATTATATGAGTATATGAGGCACTATTGATATTCTTTCCCTTGGAGAGTTGCTCCTTTAAATTACAAACTTACTAGGGAATGGCCATGTTTACTTTCTGAGATGTCTAGCACCTGCTCACTAACCAACTCAATTGATATAACTAATATAAAGTAGGGGATTATAAAAATTTGTTGCAATTATAGAGCAATGAGGAGTCTTGTAGCCACTCAGAAAGGACCTCCTACTTGAAGTGGATTGTGTGCTGGTTATTATCATAATCTTGGAGTGGGCCTCAGGTTTGCAGGTCCAGAAACTCAATTTTAATAGAAAGGCCAGAGTTGATCAGGAGCAGGAGACTGTCTCAGTACCTAAGGTCATGAGAGACTGATCAAGTCCCTTTTGTTCCTGTATAATGGAAGACATTTCTTTCCAGAGACTAGACTTCAACAAGTAACATTTGTTACACTTCCTTGCTTATAGTACCAGACACTCCCTTGTCAGTATTAAGGTTCTTGGAATATAGCATTAGTCCTTAAAAGATTCTTATGGAATTCATAGAATAAAATGGAAATGATATCCTCTGGATTTATGCTATGTGACAGCCTGAGAATCCTAGCAAAGATAATTGAAGAGTTTTGAGGGACATTTCTCTTATGCCATGATAGGAATTGACAAAGCAACAACAGATCACATCTCTCTGATGATTGGCATGTCAATGTTTTCTGTTTTTGTTTTTGTTTTTTTTTTTTTCCTTTTGGACAATGGCTAATGCTTGTTCTTAGCTTTTCCCTCTTTTAGGCTCTATCATATGATTTTTCCTCAGATGTAGTTCACCTCAGCCCCAAGCAAGGACACTTTTTAAAAACATAATCTGCTTTGAACTGTTGTAAGTAATCAAGATTAGACTAAAATGGAGATAGAAATGTAAATATGTTTTCCACTATCTACTTCAGTTTCCATTTAGCATCCAAATCATCTCTTATCAAATATTAAAAGCGCTCAATCATTGCACAAAATATTTTACTGATGTTCTTTTAAATGTTCTTCAATGTTTTATTATAGTTATACTTAACATCACTGCCTTTTCTACTACAAAAGGCTGTAGAAAATAAATCGTGGGTAACAATATCATTGTTGAAATCAGAATGATATTGTTTGGTTCTTGTATAACTTAAGCTCTCTGTATTGCTTGACTGTAAAATGAGAATCATGATAGTATCTTTTTTATAGGGTTGTTGCAAGGACTAAAAGAGCTAATGTATTTAAACTGATTTAGCACAGTTCTTAGCACAGATAACACACTCAGTAAATGTGAGCTTTTCTCCTCGACCTCCCCATCCTCGTCTTATCTTTCTCCTCTTTCCCTACCCTCTTTCAAAGTTTTGATTAACTATTTTAGTATAAAAATATTTTCACTATGAAGCAAACAACCATGGTCCCTAAACTTGTGAACATGGCATCAAGTTGTCATTGAATAAATGTTTTCTCTAATTTTTTCCTTTCTGTTAGCTTGTTCTATTAGTGTTTGGTTACCATACATATTCAATGCCTCACTTCAAATTATACCCCACTTCCACCTTAAACCCACCACATGATCTTGTTACATGATGTCTAAAGCAGTCACAAGGACTGACTCTTCAACAGATGCATAGGATTTTTCTACAATAAGCATCTACCCTAAATATCTAAGCCAAGACAGACTGGCTCCTGATAGCAAACAGGCTTTTGTGATGTCTCCTCATATGATTATAAGGCACAGTGCTCAGGGAAAGCAGACTCATTTTAATCAAATCACAAGCACAGCATAACTAGCAAAGTAAATCTGCTTCTGGGAAAAATAATTGTGCTCTAAAACACATGTGATTCAGGACAATACTGTATAGAAATATGTCATTATGCCCCTTCATTACTATGGATAATTAAGAGTTGATTGGTACTTAAAACACAATGAACTTTTTGCATGAGAAAATAGAAATTCATAGTTTGTTATTCCATGCCTTCCTTGCTTAGAAGACTAAAAATCCATTGACTGTAGGCTCAGTCATCTCAGGTTCTAACCAGAGAAAGCCTTACCCAGCAAAATAGTGGAAGTCTCAAACTCACTGAGATGGGAGGGATCAATTATCTTGACCACTTGCCAAACAATATACCAGTGTTTCTATTGAGTGGAAAGTGCAAGTCAATATTAGCAGGAGCTGGGAGATACTAACGGGCAGAAGATATGGCCAAATCCATGGAGAAAAAACATTCTTAAATTACCAAGATCAAGGAGGTTTAACCCATTCTGCTCCAATTAGGCCAGATGTCAAAATCCAAGGGGTTCAGGCCGAGGGGAACACAATTGGGATTCTTAGGAATCTGGTAGGGATCAGAATCATATAGGTTGGGAGTTCTTTTCAGAATAGCGTGGGAGATAACAAAAGCAACATCTGATCCCAGGAAAGCAGCTGGTAGATAGGGGAGATCTCAAAGCTTCCCTCCAATTGAGCTGAGGCTCAGGACCAAGTTTCAGTCTTAGGATCCAACCCTAGTTGTACTCCAGTTGAGGAAAAATTAGAAACTAGGCAGGACTAGTCATGCAGGTAGACCACATAGAAAGGGGATGTGAAAGGAAGGCATTCACTGTGTCAGATTCAACCCAGGAATACCAGATGCTGTGTGAAACAGTAGTCACATAATTCCCTAGTACATGAAGTGCTCCCAATATCCTGCTAATTTAGACTTTGGTTAAATATTGGGTGGAGCTGAACTTTTTGAGTGGCAGACTTCTATTGTCCACAGCAGTCTGGATATGTCAGATAGAGGGAGAGGATATTTTCAAACCATTTCTACTACAACAATGGAAAATAATGAAGGAGTTCACCATGGTGACATCTTTAACCTTAGAAGCAATTATTAGTAAATCAATCAATTAAAATTAAAGTACTTAGCTAATGTGGATCAGATGAGGTGAAAGTGATTTTTGGACAACGTGATCTCTAAATATAGGCTATAGCTGCTTTGTCTGGTGTTAAACTGAAAAACATTAATCTGTGCCATTCTGGAAAAGTACTGGCATATAGACTTACTGAGAAAGGGTTTTTTAGTTTTTATTTTTTTCCTACAAGACTTGTAAATATAAATGCAATGAACTATGAATGCAAGGATACATGCCATAAATATTGGGGAAAAATTATTTACTGTGGCATCAGGTAATTGACAAGGGTATGATAAGGCCTCAATGAAGTCTAAAAATAATTGTCGGTGATATACACTGAGCACTTAGATTTTAGAGGTACTGTTCTAAGGTTTGTATACTTTTACTCATTTAATTCTCACAGAAGTTCTCTAAGGTATATATTATTTCCATTTCACAGGTGAGGAACCAAGTCATGAAGCAGATTATGTAAACCAGCCCAGTTAGTAAGTGGCAGAGTTGATATTTAAATGAGGAAGTCTGGCTTTAGAACCTGTGCATTTAACACCTCACTAATGCCTTTAGACTTTGTATATCAGTATAATAGTGGCTGGAAGATAGAGACTTTTTTTTTAGCCTTTAAAAAATTTTTATTATTAGTTTTAAGTATAAAATATCATGGTTAGATATTTATATAATTTATGAAACAATCCCCCCGATTACTCTATTACCCCTTGGAATCTATACCTAGCCATTACCTTACTGCTGACTACATTCTCTATGCTGTACTCCACACCTCTGTGATAATCTATTAACTACTAATTGGTACTTCTTTCACCCCACTCTCCCAGCCCTCTAACACCTCTCTCCTCTGGCCATTACCAGATTGTCTTCTATATTTGTGAGTCTGTTTTAAATTTGTTTTTTTTTTTTTTGTTCCTTAGATTTGCATATAAGTGAAATCATATGTTATTTATCTTTCTCTGTCTGACTTATTTCGCTCAGTATAATAACCTCTAGGTCCATCCATGTTGCAAATTATAGGATTTCATTTATTATGGGTGAGTAATATTCCATTGCATATATGAACTATAACTTCTTTATCCCATCTGTTGATGGGCATTTGGGTTGCTTCCACATCTTGGCTATTGTGAATAGTGCTTCCATGAACATAGGGGTGCACAGACCTTATGAATTATTGTTTTGACTTTCTTTGGATAAATACGCAGAGGTGCAATTGCTGGGTCAAAAGGTAGATCCATTTTTAATTTTTCTGAGAAAACTTCAGACTCTTTTCCACAGTGGCTGTACCAATCTCCAATCTCATCAATAGTTCATGAGGGTTTCCTTTTCTGCACATCCTCACCAACACTTGTTGCTCTTTGATTTATAGATGATGATCATTCCGACAGGTGTGAAGTGATATCTCATTGTGGTTTTAATTTGTATTTCTCTGATGATTAGTGACTTTGAGTATCTTTTCATATTTCTCTTGGCCATCCACATTTCCTCTTTGGAGAAATAATCTATTCAGGACCTCTGCCCACTTTTTAATTGGATTAGTTTTTTTGTTGTTGTTGTCAAGTTGTATGAACTCTTTATATTTTAAATATTAACCCCTTACTAGATGTATCATAAGCAAATATCTTCTCCCATTCAGTAGGTTTTCTTTTCATTTATTTGATGGTTCCATTTGCTGTGCAAAAACTTTTTAGTTTGATGTAGTCTCATCTTTTGTTTCCCTTGCCCAAAGAAATATATCCAAAAAGAAATTACTAGTAGCAATATCAGAGAGTTTACTGCCTATGTTTTCTTCTAGAAGTTTTATGGTTTCAGATCTTACATTTAAGTCTTTAATCCATTTTGAGTCTATTTTTGTATACGGTGTAAGAAGGTGGTCCAGCTTCTTTTTTTTTTTGCATATATCTGTTCAATTTTCCCAGAACCATTTATTGAAGAGACTGTCTTTACCCCATTGTATATTCTTGCCTCATTTGTCATAGGCATAGATTTGTGTGTAGACTAAACCTCTTGCTGGTACTTTCAGATAGTGATGCACTTTGTTTCCAGTAAGTTCTTAGTTTGTGTATAGGCACAGATTTATTTTTGAGCTCTCTATCTGTTCCATTGATCAATGTATCTGTTTTATCCCAGCCCCATGCTGTTTTGATTACTGTAACCTTGCAGTGTAGTTTGCCATCAGGTAATGTATTACCTCTTTGTTTTTCTTTCTCAAGATTGCCCTGGCTATTTAAGATCTTTTATGATTCCATATAAATTTTAGGATTATTTGTTCTCATTCACTGAAAATGCCATTGGTATTTTGATAGAGATTATATTGAATCTACACATTGCTTTAGGTAGTATGGTCATTTCAATGATGTTGATTCTTTCTACCTGTGAGCACGGTATATGCTTCCATTTATTTGTATCTTCTTCAATTTCATTTCCAATGACTTATAATTGTTTGAAAATAGGTTTTTCACCTCCTTGGTTAATTTGATTCCTAGGTATTGTTTTTGATGTAATCATAAATGGGAGTTTTTTAAAATTTCTCTTTCTGAAAGTCCATCATTGGTGTATAAAAATGCGACTGACTTTTGAATATTAATTTTGTATCCTGCTACTTTCCTGAATTCATCTATCAGTTCTAACAATTTTTTTTGGTGGAATCTTTAGGGTTCTCTCTATATAGTATCAAATAGTGACAGTTTTACTTCATCCTTTCCAATTTGAATACTTTTTATTTCTTTTTCTTGTCTGATTGCTGTAGCTAGGACTTCCAATACAATGTTGAACAGAAGTAGTGAAGCAGGCCTCCTTGTCTCATTCCTGTTGATAAAGAAAACGCTTTTAGCCTATTGAGTATGATGTTAGCTGTGGGTTTGTCACATATGGTCTTCATTGTGTTGAGGTATGTTCCCTCTATTCCCACTTTTCTGGGAATTTTTATCATAAATGGATGATGGATCTTGTTGAATGCTTTTTCTGCATCTATTGATATGATCATATGACTTTTATCTTTCAATTTGTTAAAGTAGTGTATCACATTAATTGATTTGTGGATATCGAACCAACCTTACATCCAGGAATAAATCCAACTTTATCATGGTGTATGATATTTTTAACATATTGCTGAATTCGGTTTGCTAATATTTTGTTGAGGATTTTTGCATCAATGTTCATAAGAGATATCAGCCAATGGTTTTCTTTTTTGTAATATCTTTGTTTGGTTTTGGAATCAAGGTAATGGTAACCTCATAAAAAGAATTAGGGAGCCTTCTTTCTTCTTGAAATGTTTGGCATAGTTTGAGAAGAATAGGTGTTAATTCTTTTTTGAATATCTGGTAAAATTTGCCTCTGAAACCATCTGGTCCAGGCCTTTTGTTTTGGGGGTAGTTTTTGATTACTGATTTAATTTTTTTGTGGTAATTGGTCAGTTCATATTTTCTGCTTCCTTTTGACTCAGTCTTGGGAGATTGTATGTTCCTAGGAATGTATTAATTTCTTCCAGATTGTCTAATTTGTTGGCATATAATTGCTTGTAGTATTTTATTATGATCCTTTGTATTTTTGTAGAGTTCATAGTTACTTCTCCTCTTTCATTTCTGATTTTATTTGAGTCCTCTTTCTTTTTTTCTTGATGAGTCTCATTAAGGATTTATCAGTGTTGTTTATTTTTTCAAAGAACTAGCTCTTGGTTTCATTAATCTTTTGTATTGTTTTTCCAGACTCTGTTTCGTTTATTTCTGCTCTAATCTTTATTATTTCTTTCCTTCTACTCATTTTGGGCTTTTTCTCTTTTGCTGTTCTTTTTCTAGTTCTTTTAAGTGTAAAGTTAAATTGTTTATTTGAGCTTTTTCTTATTTCTTGATGTAAGCCTGTATTGCTATGAATTTCTCTTTTAGGACTTCTTTCGCTGTGTCCCATAGATTTTGAATCATTGTGTTTTCATTTTAATTTGTCTCTAAGTGTGTTGATTTCTTCCTTGATCTCATTGTTAAACCCATTCATTATCTAGTAGCATATTATTTAGACTCCATGTTTTTGTGTATTTTCCAATTTTTTTTCTCATAGTTGATTTGTTTTATACCATTGTGATCAGAGAAGATAATTGATGTGATTTCATTCTTCTTAAATTTACTGAGACTTGTTTTTTGGCCTAACATGTGGTCTATCCTGGAAAATGTTCCCTATGCATTTAAGAAGAATGTATATTTTGCTGCTTTCAGGTGAAATGCTCTGAAAATATCTATTAAATCCATCTGGTCTAGTGTGTCATTTAAGCCTACTGTTTCCTTGTTGATTTTCTGTTTGGAAGATCTGTCCATTGGTGTCAATGGGGTGTTAAAGTCTCCTACTATGAGTGATCTCTCCTTTTATGTCAGTAAATAATTGCTTTATGTATATAGGTGCTCCTATGTTGGGTGTATATATGTTTACTAGAGTTATGTCCTCTTGATGTATTGATGATTAATGATCTATTAAACATTATGTAATGCCCTTCTTTGTCTCTTATTATAGCTTTTTTTGTAAAGTCTATTTTTTCTCATATAAGTACTGCTACCCTGGCTTTTTTCTCATTCCCATTTGTATGAAATATCTTTTTTCCATCTTTTTTCTTTCAGTCTCTGTGTGTCATTTGATCTGAAGTGGGTCTCTTGTAGACAGCATATGCATGGGGCTTATCTTCTTATCCATTCAGCTACCCTATGTCTTTTGACTGGAGCATTTAATCTATTTTTATTTAAAGTGATTACTGATAGGTACATCATTATTGCCATTTTATTATTCATATTTATGTGTCCCCCCCCTTTTTGTTTTTTAACAGAAATTGCTTTAACATTTTTTGTAATACTGGCTTGTTGGTGATAAATTCCTTAAGCTTTTTTTCTGTCTGGGGAGCTCTTTATCTCACCTTCCATTTTAATTGATAGCCTTGGTGGGTAGGATATTCTTTGTCGTAGATTCTAGTTTCTCATAACTTTAAATATTTCTTGCCAGTCCCTTCTGGCCTGCAAAGTTTCTGTTAAAAGAATTAGCAGACATTTTTATGGGGGTACCATTGTAAGTTACTAGCTTTCTTTCTCATGCTGCTTTTAAGATTCTCTCTTTGTCTTTGACCCTTGGCATTTATTTATGATGTATCTTGGTGTGGGTATGTTTGAATTCCTTTTGTTTGAGACTCTTTGTGCTTCCTGGACTTGTATGTCTAATTCCTTTGCCAGGTTAGGGAAGTTTTCTGTCACTATTTCTTCAAATAGATTCTCAATCCCTTGCTCTCCCTCTTCTCCTTCTGGTACTCCTATGATGCAGATATTGTTATGCTTCATGTTGTCCCAGAGGTCTCTTAAACTATCCTCATTTTTTAAATTATTTTTTCTTTTTGCTGTTTGGAAAAGCGACTTTTAAATCTGGGTTATTAACTTCAGCACGTTGTTAGAAAAGACTCTTAGCTTTCCTTTTAATTCTACTTTCATTTAAAGATAGGCAGGCTTATGTTGAAAAAGAATTAAGATTGGTTTAATGGTATGGTAGCCAAGTGCTTTATTATCCTAACTGGGACACCTTCAAAAATAAAATGGGAATCTTGGAACATATGGTCAATATTCTTACATGATATGTTTCAATTTCAAAGACATACACAGTACTGGTGAAATTGCATATTACTGTACACATTACATATTAATACATGTATATTCCCATGTATGGTTGTTTTCTCCAAAACACATACCTGTATTTTAATGGCAATTTGAAAATTTTTCAAGGATAATCTTGAATGTACTTGACATTAGCCTTATTTGTGGATAATGGAATTTAACCCTACAAAAATGTGACTTCAATATATAGACAGGGTGAACATTTTTAAACAAGTTCTCTAATCTAGCAGGCTGGCCAATCTATAGAAAAATGTTTTTTGAGATACTCTATGAACTGATAATTTTGAGTTCTTATAACAATTAGCATGAATTTGAAATAAATGAGGTTTGAAAAGAGTGTTTTTATACTGTAAGTAGATTAATACATTTCTTTAGATAAATTCATTTATTCATGAAATTTGTTGAGCTCCCATGTGCCAGGTGCTTTGCTAGACTGTAGAAATACAGTAGGGCCCAAACAAATAAGCAAATAAATAGTCAAAGTCATTGCAAGCAGAGGTCAAGTATTCTAATGAAAATAAGGTAGAAGGATATGATAAAGTAATTGGGAAGTAGTGTCAGGGTGGGGTAATTAGAATGTCATGTCAAGGAAGGTTCAAGGAAGAGACATTTGGTCTGAGACACGAATTACCAAAATTTGCTAATCATGTAAGAGTTCCTGGCAGTGAGAATGCTGAGTGCAAATGCCTTAGGTGGGAAAGAGAACAGAAAGGAGTCTCATGTGACTAAGTCACAGTGCATGGGAGGAGGAGAGGGAGGAGATCAAGTGAGAGAGACAGTGAAGTGATAGCATCTGTGCAGCACTTACACCCTATTCCTCTCACTCGTATTGTCCCCTGAGCCTTGGCTATCTCCTTCAGGATCTGTCAGGAGTCAGGCCTTACCAGTCTGCATATCTCTTTACATGGTGGTGGGGACAGGACAGAGTAGATATTGTGAAATACGTGAAGATTCAGGTAACTCGTGGGGGTGGGCCAGGGCATGGGCAAGCAACTCTGATCATAGCTATAACAATATCCAGTGATCTTTCCCCTATGTTGCATGATGGGGTGGTGGTGGGGACAGGAATGTCAAGAAGTATCAAAATCTAGTCTTTAGTTTCCTGATTTGTCCATTTCTTGTGATTCTTTTAGTAGAAAAGCTTATGGATGTTTCTTTCTCAATGATAAAATGAACTTTCAAAGTCCCTCTGACTGATAGAGATGCAAGGTCACTACGTAAAGTGTACCAGAGTGGTTAGACGATATTTCATGACATGCTCTCTTATATGCCTTAGGTACCAGGTGTCTGTCTTGTCTCGTCACTTCGCCTGAGATGTACAAGCTGTGCAGTGTGCAGTATCCCTAATAAAGTGAATGAAATCAGATAATCTCCAAGAGAAGATTTTGCTTAAAATCTACTTAAAAAAATTTTTTTTTTTTTGCTTAAAATCTACTCTGGAATTTAAAAAAAATGGACTTCATATCCTAGAAAAGTGAAAAGCATATGGCTTCTTGCAAATTCTTATTTCTGACACATAAGTCTAGCTACCTATCAGAGCACTTCCCTTAGATATATGTCTTAAATACCCCTGACTTGCCAGAGGCAGAGGAAAATAGCCTATCCCTATCTTCCCTTTTCTACCTACATGGACCAATTGAATTAAGTACTCATAATGCCCAGCCTCTTGATGCAGAGAGCTATTTATTGGCATGTAAAGAAGACAAAGGAGGAGGTCCCTTGGTCCCTTGGTCCCTTAGTGGGAGATAATCTCATGACTAAGGCATTTTTTCTCATGGTGATGGAATCTCCTCTTGTACCCAAGCCTGAGCTGCATTAGACCTTCAACCTCTGTAGATTTTTCAAGGAAGAAGCCTAGGGGTAGAATCAGGTATTGGAGTGCCATTCAAAGAAGCAGTTTTCCAAGGTTGCTTCATCAGAAGTGATCATTCTAATCACTCATAGATAATTTGTTAGATGTGGGGGCAGTCAGTTCATCTGTTTTTTTTCACCCGAATGTGCCTTGTTTCCTTGTGCCTCTGCACATTTAATTACACTGTGCTCTCTACCCAGAAGTCCTCCTACCCTTCTTACCCCCTGCCCTGCTCCTACAGTGTTTCAAGATTCAGTTTAAGTTTAGAATTATTACCAATGGAAAGCCTTTTCAGAAACCTCAACACTGAACTAGGAGCATCCCTCACCCTGTCCTACCATCTATAGTCCTAATCACTCCAGGAATTCCTCTGTTAGAGCCACCACATACCTCGATATTCATTAAACAGAAATGTATTTATGGTAGACACTATTTTAAGCACTGGAGCAAAAATAGACTAAAATCCTTGTTCTAATAAAATTTATTTCTGGTAGGGGGAAAACAGGCCATGATAAATGAATAAATTCTTGTAATAGGATACTATGAAGCTATAAAAGAGAATCAGAAAAATATATCTTGCTATGGAGTGAGCTCCAGGATATATTATTTGTCTATTGTGATTCTGGATTTGGTCAATCACTTCCATGTAATGCCCCTTAACCTGTTTCTCTAGTTCCCATGTTTCTAATAAACTAGTTAGAACTAGAGACTGGATTGAATTCATGTTTCTTTTTGGGTCTTTTGTTTTTGGCAGAAATACTTCTCAGTGATGCTATGTACTTCCTATTGTATTGCATCCTAAAGAACATAATGTCTGGTATGCTGCCTTTTGTGCTTACAATTTTAAAAAAGAAAATAAAAAAGGATAACCAAAGGCTAATAAAAATGATTACCTGTAGGGAAGTGAGGGTACAGGGATATAAATAAGAATTTTCTGGGTGTGTTTTGTTGAAACTGTATAAATATCTACATAATTTAGACAGAGCAGTATAGGCTGAGGGAATAGCATGTGCAAATGACCTGCACATGCCTGCCTAGTACATTCAAGAAAGTGCAAAGAGGTGAGTGAGTAATTTCTGGTTTACTTGTATGCCTTTCTTGCTAGACTTTATGCTTTTGAAGACAGGGCCAATGGTTTTCATCTTTGTAGACTAGGTTTTTATATAGTGCCTGACACATATTCTATGTTTGATACATGTTTGTTGAATAAATGAGTGAAAGATTGTTTGAATACAATCATTCAGTGTCCTGGACGGGGGTGAAAAAATAAGATGAAGGAACTCTTGGAATTTCATTGCCATATGATAATGAATCTAAAATTTTCCTCATCAGTCTTCCCTGATAAATCAGGGGAAGGTTATAATGTCTCCAAAAGAGGATAACAAAGGTGAACTAAAAATATTAGTATGCTATTAAAGATCTTCAATGTACATGAGAAGCCAAAAAAAAAAAATCACACTGTCATAGGAAAGTAACACTTCAGAGCCATTTTTCTTTTCATTAGGTATACTTGCATTTGATTATTACAATTATTTAAAGGCAACAATTTAATAAAAACAAAACATAAAATCCACCTTATGAATAAATAAGATAAAAATGATTAAACAAAATTTTAAAATAAGTAAAATTAAAATTATAAACAAATACATAATAATAAATTAATAACTTAAAATGAACAAATCATTAAAACCATAAATTATAGTTTAAATTTATTTCCTAGATGAGAATAAAATAAAGATCTCAGTTTTTTGCTCTTTATTCCTCTCTCTCCATGTATGTATACGTGTACATCATTCCTACATGTCTGCCTATTGTACAGGTACCAAAGAAGAGCTGAATGAGGGAACTAAGAGTCACTGCTGTTCTTTCAGTTTATCTCTGTCTGCATCGAGGCGCTTAATTTAATGCATAAAATATGTGCAGAATAAAGGAAAAGAAATAGTTTATTGGCCCCTGAGGGGTTGGAGATACATATTTAGAGTTTCTGGATATAGGAGACTAGTTAAAGACAGGTGACGGAAGAGTCCTTTCTGCTAGAATGTAAGCTCAGTGAGGGCAGAGATCCTCATAGCCATAAGGCTTAGTAGAGCATTTGGTATGTAGGTGCTCAGTTAATGGTGTAGATAAGAATGAATGAAGTGTATCCATTGGTAGAACTCTTTCATGTTATTTTGTTCTGATGTGAAGAAGAGAAGAGGAAAAATCAGGAGCCTCTAGGAGTCATCTTGGGTAAGAGAACTCATTTCTTCAGAACTCAGTTTCTTCCTCTTTGAAATTAGGGGACCAGTGTTTTTCAATAGAAATTTCTGTGATCATGGAAATGTCCTGTATCTGTACTCTCTAGAAGAAAAATGAAGGAAACTAACAATCTAGTAGCCACTCATCAGATATGCCTATTTTAATTTAAATGAATTAAAATTAGATAAAATATAAAATTAATTCAGTTTCTCAGTCACATTAACCATATTTTAATTCTCAATAGCCACAAGTTGCTAGTGGGCTGCTATACAGATGTGGGGGTGCTGGGCCAACTTTGATCTTGTAGATGAAGACAGTGCCCTAGAGATCAGCCAAACAACAAGGAACCCGGGCCTCTGCATAATAGTTAGGACACTACCTGTCTCTAACTAGCTTCCTACAGTTAGACAATTATGCAACAGAAGGTTAATTTCTGTTTCACTTGAGCTGCTGTATTTTTGGGTTCCTTTGTTACTGCAGCTAAGCCTGTATTGGAATACAGTGATATGACAGAAAAAAGGAAAGATGGTATAGGGGAAAATTACAATCCTGAGGGGTGAGGAACATTCATTTGAAGAAGTGTTTTTTTTTTTAGCTGATTCTTGAAGGTATAGATTGAGTTAGTGATCATATGTATAAACAGTATCCATAAAATACTTGTTTCTGGTTCTGAATACTGAACATGAAAGTTTTAAATCTCTAAGCTTTATATTTGATATAGACAACAGCTGTCAAATCTTACTCAGAAAAAAATGAGTTCTTGAAATGCCAAGAGAGCAGCATTTCATAGACTGTAGTTTTCAAGAAAGAAAAGTGTCACTATAGTCATTTGCTGCTGTAATCCTTCATTGTGATAAATGCCATCACTAAAGAACTTGCACTAGGGAAATATAATAAAGGAATGACATGAGAAGAAGATAGATTTTTGCCCCTAATAACAACCCTTATTCTCCTCTCAGTGCCTGGTTCTAGAATGTGTATTAGTAATTATCTTGGAGAAACATAGATTAGATATAATCATATTAGGGGGTGGTCATATTAAAATGAAACAAACATAAAAGAATGTCTAATCATTTAAATTTTGAGCCTAAATGATCAAATTTTATAGACTTTTTATCTGACTCATAATTTTATTTTTTATCATGCAAATCTACCAAGTAGATTTTACAGTGTGAAACTCATTTGGCTTGATTAAGATTAATTTGTTTCTGTATTTATTAAAAAGTAGTAGAAAAAATATGAGGAATAATTTGTACACAGTGAACCCCTTAGATGTTTATAGACTAAGTAAATTAATGTTTTAGTTTGTTAAAATTATTATCAAACCATTTTCACTCATTGACAGGCAAGAAATGATTCATTAAAGGGTGAAGTTTCTCATTTGTCATTGATAGGCAATGTAGAATAGTGGTTAAGCATACAGGGGAGAGAGGCTATCTGAATTCGAAGAGTGGCTCTGTAATTTATTAGCTATGTGAACTTTACAAATTCTTTAACATTTCCATGTCCCGGTTTCTGATCTAAAGAATAAAAATAATAATAACATCTATAGCACAGGGATTAAGGACTAAGTGAATTCACTTTTATAAAGTACTTAGAACAATGCCTGGTGCATAGTAAGTCCTGTATGTGTTTGGTTGATAAGCTACCTTCAGGAGCTATGATTTTGAAAAGACTGATAGCAACAAATGATATTTCTATGTGGTATGGGAGGTCTAATTCAGGAATACTCAATCAGAGGCTCACATTCTCAGGGGCCATATCTGAATCTCTAGCCTTAGTTTGAAGAATTATATTTAATATATAACTATTTAATATGATAATATATTTCAATATTTGGAAAACTTAGTCTAGTCTTCTAAAAATATACTCTATAGAAAAATGTAACAGTATTCTTAGCAAGCTATTTTATAGATATTGACAAACTGCTTCTAAATTTTATAGGGAAAGGAAAAAAGCTTTGGATAGCCAACACAATACTAAAAAAAGTTAGAAGATTCTCATCACCCAATTTCAAGATTTACTATAAAACTACAGTAATCAAAACAGCATGATATTGATGAAAGAATAGATATATGGATCAATGGAACAGAATAGAGAACCCAGAAATAATCCATACAAGTAGAGTCAATGATCTTTGAAAAAGGAGCAAAAGCAATTCAATGAAGAAAGGATAGTCTTTTCGATAAATGGTACTGTAACAGTTGAACAACCATATGCAAAAAAATGAACCTAGACATAGATCTTATACCTTTCACAAACATTAACTCAAAATATATAATAAACCTAAATGTAAAGTACAAAAATATAAAATATTTCTGGAAGGTAACAAAGAGAAAAATATGTTATTTTGGACTTGGTGATGAGTTTTTAGATTCAACGCCAAAAGCCCAATCCATGAAAGAAAAAATTAAATTGGACTTACTAGAATTAAAAACTTCTCTGTGAAGTTTGTCAAACAACCTAATGACAAAACACAGACTGGGAAAAAATATTTAAAAAACACATATTTGATAAAGGACTTTTATCCAAAATACATTAAAAAAAACTCTTGAAACTCAACAATAAGAAAACAGATTTGAACAAACCCTTCACCAAAAATGATATGCAGATCTCAAATAATCATATAAAAAGATGCTCACCATCACCTGTCAGTTTGCAATTGTAAACTAAAACAACAATGAGGTATTATATATACCATTTAGAATGGCTAAAATCCCTCATACTTATAATACCAATTACTGGCAAGGAACAACAGGAACTCTCATTCAGTGTTGAAGGGAATACAAAATTGTGCAGAAACTTTAGAATACAGTTTGGAAGTTTATTTCAAGCTAAAAAAAAAGTTTTAACATACAATCCAGCAATTGCACTCCTAGGTATTTACCCAACTGATTTAAAAATTTATGTGCATACAAAAACTTGCATGTGAATGTTTGTAGTAGCTTTACTCATAATTGCCAAAAACTAGAAGCAACCAAGATGTCCTTTGACAGGTGACTGGATATATAAATAATAGTATATTCATACAGTAGAATATTATTCAATGATAAAAAATGAGCTATCGAGACATGAAAACACAAGGATGAATCTTAAATTCATATTGCTAGGTAAAAGAAGCTAGTCTATAAAGTCCATATATTGTATGATTTCAATTTTATGACATTCTGGAAAAGGTGAAACTATAGAGAGAGCAAAAAGAACACTGATTGGCAATAGTTTGGGGGAAAGTAGGGATGTTGAATAGGTGAAACATGGGACATTTCAGGGCAGTGAAATTATTTGTTATAATATTCTATGGAGGCTTCATAACATTATGCATTTGTGAAAACCTGAAGAACTATACAGCACAAAAGTGAAACAATGTATGCAGGATTTTAAAATAGGAGGTATGGGGATTCAAGGATGAAATGCGGGAACACAAAAGAATCTGTGTTACATACATGGGAAACAACTTTGCCAAAGGGGGTGAAGAAAAAGGTGCTCATCTAAGTAGCCTTGGAAATGAGTGGAATCTGTGACTAAAGTTAAAAACTATACATAAACACTGTTTCTCTAGTTGATAAACATGAGCTGAACAATTAAGTAAATGGATGGCAGATAGTGGAAGCCAGGTTTCTCATTGCTGGAATGGGAATTTACTGATAAGGGGAGGAAGCTAGAGTGATCTATGTGGCAATATAGTTGGTGATATTAATATGAACTCATGTTTATCCTAATGTAGATAAGACGATCAAATATAGGAATGTTTATAGATATGTGTACACACATAGGTTAGCATGTAAACATATTTGTCTTAGGGGGCCTAGAAGGAATAACACTTCAGTAGTGAGGAGCACAGCTTGCACATCTTAGTTTTTAATACTATTCTCCAAGAAAAGGAACCAGAGCTTTTTGGAGAAAGGATTGATTCTAGAACTGGGGTAGGAAATACATAAGATGAGCTTGGAGCCTCTTTTCACACCAGAAAGTAAGGAAGTGCTAAAACAAAACAAAATAAAACAAACCCCTGTAATAATGACGGCATGTAAAAGAGACAAGGAGCCCACTGAAAGAGCTCTCAGTGGCCAAAGCTGGAACAATTTGAATGAAAAAATATAGCATTGGATTCTAACTGAAAGTATGAAATAGATATCCATGAGTTTATACTGATGTGAATAATTGCATAAATAAGTAGGAGAAAAGAGACAAATCTCCTATGCAGAAAAATTTGAAATAATTGATGTGGATACTCTACCCTGAAGGAGTTGCAGGGTAAACCCCTGCTCCTCACGTATGGACTACACATAGAAACTTTCTTCCAGAGTATAGTATGGAAAGGAAGAGAAAAAAAAGAGCAACTTTTCAGTGCAGAAACCTGACAAGTACTACCCCAGCCAAGTGGTCAAGGTTAACATCCTAAACAGTAATCATGAGAAAAATCCCAATTGAGGGACAATTTACAAAATTACCTGATCAATACTCCTTAAAATCATAAAGGTCATCAAACAAGTAAAGTCTGAGAAACTGTCATAGGCATAAAGAACTGAAGAAGACATAGTAACTAAGTGTAATGTGGGTGGGAGCTGGGAACAGAAAAAGGACATTAGGTAAAAACTAAGGAAATTTAAATAAAGTATGGACTTTAGCAATATTAATGTAAGTTGTTAATAATAGAGAAGACTGATCATGGGGTAAACTCCCTGTACTATCCTTGCAATTTTTCAGTAACTCTAAAACTGTTCTAAAATATTAAACAAGCAAAATGTATCTTTTTGTTCAGTCCAGGAAGACAGAGAAAATGAGAGAGCATTTCCCAGTGATGTCTAAAATTAACATGAAATATAAAATGAATGTGAAACTGTGGTGCAAATTATATTGAATTTCTTATATCATATAACAGACATACCATAAACTATATGAGTGCTATGGCATCAGGAATAAAGTTATTAAATGGACAGACTCCAGAAACAACCCCACATACATGGGATGTGATATACACATAAGAATGGGCTTATGATAAAAGTACCATTTCGAGTCAATATGGAAATATGAAGCAAATCAATAATAAATTATGTTGGGATTTTTGGATATCCATAAGGAAAAAATATTACATCTGGTGTAAATCTGACTAGCTGTCTACCAAATCTATTGTCTCTTCCATAATATAGATTTTTAACTAGGAAGTGTCTGCAAAGCCAGGGACTTTTTTTTCACATTCCCTTTGCATCTGGGTGTGGCCCTGTGACTAGTTCTTGGCAATATTACATGAGCGGAAGTAATGTGTTCCATTTCTGGCTTAAGTTTCTTAAGAAGTGGATGTACTTCTCCAACATTTTTTTTCTTTCCATTCGTTGGATGCCAAACAATGATGCCCTAGGTGATGACTGAGAAACAGATGAAAGCAGGCCAGGCTCTTGAATGACTCTGTACAGCAGAATTACCCACTGAGAAGAACACCTACCATGGGCTGTTAATAAGAAATAAACTTCTATTGTAATTTTACAGATTAGTTAACCACGGTATAGTCTAACCTAATTAATATAGGACCCTTTTTCACATAATTTATGTAAAATATTTCCTGATTCATGAAAGAGCTGATTATAAAAATAAAAATACAGTCTAAGAGGTAATTTAAAAAATAAATATATTAAATATACATTTGGAAAGGTATTAACCTCAAAAGTAATCAGGAAAATGCAAAGCAAAAGAACAGTAATACAGCATTTGAATTTCACTTACCGATTTCACAAAAAGTTAAAAAATTGGTAATATACAATATTTGTGAAGGATTGAGGCTATAACTCTGTCATATGCTGATGGTGGTGGTGTAAATTGGTAGATTATAAGGCAAGTTACACAACAATATATATATAATATAATCCCATTTATATATACAAATTGGTATGCATAGACATAAATATATGGGGCAAAGTGGGGAGAGAGATAAAGAGTTTATATTGCTAGAAATTTTTAGCAATTTAAAAATTATATTTTTAGTGAAAACTGTATAGTAGTGTTACATAATAAAAAAAAAAAAGAGAAGGAAATCAGAGAAGGAAAGATTGGTGAGCTAGGAAACGTAACATATAATTAAATCCAAATTGATGGTAATGATGTTTAGAAATGCTAAGGAGGAATTTTTTGAAGCCAACGAAGTATAATGTAAAGGAAAACATAATAATATTCTACAAATAACTTTTAGAAATTTAGAACACTCATGATTGTGTATGTGTTTGAATTCTTAATTTTAATGAGAGAGAGAAGGTTGGGTAAACAGATGATCCAGGTGAGGATGTATGAATAGTTATCATTTTACTTAATAATAAAGATATAAATGTTTAGCTATATTAGATAAGAGCAGTAAGATAACTACTAGCATAACTAGAATACATACTAGGATTTTTAAATCAATGAGAGAAAACTTGACCAAGCCAGTGAAAGTAAGGAAAGGGTAAAAGAAGAAACAGAGTAAAAGTTGAGGTAAGCATAACACAAGAAGTTCTAATATCTGGTATATCAGTTATTACAATAAATGTGATTGCACTGATTTCTCTTAAAAGATAGGGTAAAAAAAATCAACATTCAGCTATATATTGAGTAAAAGAAATATGCCTATAATAAAATGACAAAAAGTCAAAATACTAATATCAATGTAATACTAACATCAATTCAAGGCCAGAGACATTAAATATTGCAATTGGAGACATTAGGTGGTAATAAGAGGTACAACTCAACAAGAAAACATAAGTTAAACAAAGGATTGTGTAAGAGAGGGCAGATCGCATTAGAGTTGGCATGTTTTTTTAATCTCTTAAGAGCTCCTGACAAAAATAGAGCAACTAAGAAGGCAACATTTTAAAGAACACTAGACAAGAAAGTATCCCAATAATCTCAGAATTTGAGGGGAAGAGGCCAAATCATCTACAACTTCAGGAGCTATAAGGAAGCAGTAGCTGTATGAAAACAAAAGGAGAAAGATTGAGGGTACTTCTGAGTGTCTCAAGGACTATGGACCCTGAAATCAGCAACAAGCACTCACTTCAACACCAGAACTCCCAACTCAGAGTGGAGGAATTGTCCAAACTCACTTCAACACCAGAACTCCCAACTCAGAGTGGAGGAATTGTCCAAACTGGGAGGGGCTCCACTGGCTCTAACCTTTTATTAAATACAAAGGGATGAAGTAAGATCTGAGAATGTTGAGGTGGCTTGGGTCCTCCAGGTTCTCAGAAACTCCCAGCAAAGATAGAGCCCATATAGAGGAGAAACTGATGGGAATAGAACATGTACTGGTCAGGGTAAGAACTCTTTTGGTAAAGGAAAAAGAAGGGTCAGACCTTTGTGAAGGAGATGCCAGGGGCTGGACATATAAAACATGAAGGAGAGGTGGCAAAAACATAAGAGGCCGTATTTTTTCATGTCATGGCAACAGTGAAAAAGTGCACATGAAGTATGATCCATGAGGTAAATTATCTGGGCACCACAAATCCTCATTCTAAAAGTCTGAGAAAATCCATACAACAGAAAAAGATTATAGTGAAACCTCATACAGGATATCGTGAAGGGAAAAAATAGAATAATAATAATTTGACTATCATACAGATAAAAATGACATACCAGAAAAATATAGCCATAAAGTAGAAGAAAATTATAATGTAATGTTTTAAATGGAGCTGTATGAAATTAAAAAATAGCAGCCATGAGAGAAATACATAAATCAGAATTAGAAAAGCTCGAGACAGGGAGATGGCTAGAGACAGGGAGGCATACAAAGAATTCTTAAATTGGGAGAAAATTAGAAATCAAAGAAAACATTTCAGAAAGAGATATCATGGATAATATCATAAGGAAAATAAAGAATGAAAAAGAGAAAAGTGAAAAAACAAACAAACAAAAATGAAGAAGGAAATAAAAAGGATTTGAAAGTGATAGTTCTATATGAGAGTCAAGGAAGATTTAAAAGGAATCCAAGAGGAAGAAAAAAATCAAAACAAATAATAAAAGCTATAATTCAAGAAAACTTTACTTAAATAAAGCAGACTTAAACCTACACATTGAAAGTACAAAGTGTGTACTTGGGAAAATCAGCCCAGAATGGCCAAAAATGAGACATATTCTAGTAAAACTACTGGATTTTAAAGGAAAAAAGATATCTTAAAAAAAGTATCTATAAGCAAAAAGACTGAGTCAATTAAGAGAAAGAAAATCAGATTGGCATTGAACTTTTTGATAGTAACATTTTACGCCAGAAAACAATGAAATGAAATATTTTAAGATATCAGGAAAATAAACTGTAGCCAAGGATTTTCTAGCTAGCCAAACTGACCATCATGCAAAAAGGCTACAAGAAATACTATTAGAAACATGCAAGAACTCAGAGAATATTATTGTCCCTATGAGTCCTTTCCCAGGCTCAAGAATAGACCAGAAATCTTTGGTATGAGGACTGGTGGTGAACACTGAACATGTGTAAAAATAGAACAAAGACAAATAATGGGGATAAAAATAACAGAATACTATGTAATTATTACATGTTCTGATAATGTAGATGTAATATAATTAAAAATAGAGGGAGAAGTAAATGCAAAGTAGAATATTAGGTATTTATTGAGATTCATATTATCTTTAACATGATACTGCAGAGATAGTAAGAAGGAATTACTAGTTAATTATTATTCAAAGTACAAAATTAATAGTTTTTCATAAAAATGGGGAATAGGATTGTACATAAAAGTATTACTATGAAAGAACCATTAGAAAAAAAACATATAAACCTTCCTAAATACCAAAAGAAATACTAAAAAATGAGAGAGGAAACATAGCACATGAAGAAAGATTAGATATATGTATATGAACACACATTTTCAAAAAGTCATCATGGAGGCACAAAACAAACTCTTTACAATATGCTTACATAGGGAAAAGAAGAGAAAGGTTGAGACAAGGATAAAACCTTTATGTCCCTGCTTTTAGAGTTTAGATTTAGGACTATATAGCTTTTACAAAATTAAATATCCCCCGACTCCCACCAGCAAACCATAAAGTGAAAAGCAAATACTAGTAACAAGTGAACTTAAGTGGCATAACCACACTGAGAAGAATCATTTTAAGTGACTGTAAAATATATTTTTACTATAAATTACTGGTGGAATATATCTTAGGGATAAAAATAATCTCAAATAAATACCAAATTGCATTTGGTTATGTTATTGTTAGCAACATTGATATACATCTGAAAATATAGATACAAAAATGTTAATATCATTAAGAACCATAATTTTAATGAGTAGTTACACAAATATAAAATCAAAGATAAAAATCTGTCAATCTTCAATTCAAAGTGGAAATATCTGTACAAATTCATAACTTATTTTTCTCTTTAAAAAACACGTATTTCTTAGCTCTGTCCATTGTAATGGCCTAGGAATAACAAAAATCTCCTAGCAATGAGCAACAGTAGTGCCAAAATTGTATCCAGATACTGTTTTCCGCATGACTGATTTCAAACTTTGCCTGGGAAATGTAAAAGATGAGAGCTTGAAGGGACTCTCACTGGTCAAACCTGGGACAATTTGAGCATGAAAATAAATATTGATAATAATGTATTATGTATTATCCCTCTGAATAAAAGTATAAGCCTACTGAATAAAACAGAAATCATGAGTCCATACTGGTATAAAAAATGAATATTTTGGAAGTTTGAGGAGGAATGCCTCAAAAAATACTTGTTAATTACAAAATAAAAAGGAATAACATTGCAGTGAAGAGGTTTGACACCGCTTTAAAAGATCAGTGTTAACAGCAGTAGTAATGGAACAGACTTCTGTAATAGTTCTGCTCAAGATGCCTAACCTGAGTCTAAAAGAAACCTCAGACAAATCCAAGCTAAGTGTTTTTCATAACATAATTGTCCTGAAATCTTCATGACTCTTCTGTAGTTATTTAGTTGTGGTCATGGGACCTACTCCTGGTTCATAAGATTTAAATGGAAGAAACTGGACTAGGCTTTAGGAAAGATCATCATTTTTTCCAATAAAAATGGAGGTAGGCTTAGCTGGCATACACTATTTGCCCTTTGTTCTTCCCTCTTATTCCTACATCTTTATAGCTGCTACGTATAGATGTGGAAGAATGTAATGCATTCCTCTTGACTGTGAAGAATTTAAGTCACAGATTAAGTGTTACAAAGCAGAAAAGGAAAAACAATCTGTTTCATTCAGCAACTACACCAAACCTGTAACAGCTACCTTCAGGCTCCTTATTACATGACCCCTTATTTAATTAAACCATGGATTCCTATCATGTGTGGCCAAATGCAACTAATGAAGACAACTTGCTTTCCCCTTATTTTTCTGTTATCAGCCTACTTCCCATTCCTGATCTCATTTTTCTTGTTGTTGTTGTTGGTAGTTTTATTGGTATTGTAGTACATTTAGAAATGAATTTATGAACAATTGATTTCTTTATGATGTTGAGCCTTCTTCTTCAAGCACATGGTATATCTCTTCATTTTTTCTAGTCTTTAGTTTGTGCCTTGAGTAGGATTTAAAGTTTTTGCCATATAATTTTAATGTTTTTGCTATAACTGCTATTTGTTCTTACTTGTCTCATAATTGATGCAAGGGGGCAGCAAGGATGTTTTCTGAATCCCAGAAGAATCTGAAAAGACTTTTAATGTTATTTGAGTTATGACAAAATCAGTCAAGGTACAGTTAGTGGGTTAAATATTTCAAGGTCAATTTGTAAATTAAAATTCACTTTTCTGTAACAAAATACAATGAGTATGTCTATTTTATATGTCAAACAAGTAAACATTACATGCTCAAGGTTAAGATTTTCACAGATTAGTAAAGCAGAAACTCCTGGGAAAGCTTCGTGCAAACACAAATTTAAGCTTTATAAAACCTGGAAAGAGCATATTTATCTAATCTGGTTTATGTTAACTATTTTTAATGCCTTTAATTATTCTCCGGCATCTTTATCTTTATGATTATGTGAACTCGGTGTGTTCTATTCTCAAAGCCCTTAAAGAATACTTCAGAATGTCTTATTCCTCATGAAATAAAGTTTGGGAGATACAAATATAAAACAACAAAAGTCACACAAATAGGTAACTGCACACCATAATGAAAAATGCTTGGATGGATAAGTATAAGAAAATAATATGAGGTCAGAGAAAAAAATAATGTAAAATTTATAACAGCACCGATAAATAATGGAGTACAGTGCAAAATTCACTTGACTTTCTCACATTGGGGAAGAAAATCCACCAAAGCAAAACGTCTCGTCTTCAAAGCAATTTTGTCCTCTGGCTCCCCTTCTAGCCAGCCTCCCTTCAGCCCACTGCTCCAGCACAGGGAAATTCTTTGTCGAGAAGGGCACTTTGGTGGAAAACTTCTGAGATGTACGGACTTGAAACCTCTACGAGCTTCTAACTTACTCCGGCGATTTTAAATGAAAATAGGTGAGAATGCTGTTGGTATCGTGCAAAGCGCGTAATAAATGTACAATGACATTAAGCCTGCTCAGGGCTATGCCACTACACCAAGGATAGTAACCGCTCGGCTTGGCTTTCAACTCTCTAAAACCCGGTGTTAAGAGTAAACTCCAGAGCCTTAAACGACACTGAGATCTGCGCATGTTCTGTTGGTGGAGCAGTGCCCGCTCTCTCTAGTCGGAAGTCCGGTTTGTTTGTTAAATTACGACAGTCGTAAACTGAGATTCTGTGCCGGTTTCCTAGCTTTACGATGACAACAAGTATGGCGGCTGCCAGTGGTAGATTTGAAAGTGCGAGGAGTATCGAAGAGCGTAAAGAACAGACCCGGATTGCTAGGGCCGAGGTGTTGCGTCAGGTACCTCCGGTTCGGGGCTTTTGGAACCGTTTAGAATTGTGGGGGTGGAGGTTTCTTGGGAGCTAGGTCTCTAGCTCTCCTTCCCCACCCCGCTTTTTCTCTCACCATCTCAGTATCTCACCTTATCTGGTCAGAAGGGGATCTCCCTTTGGGATGCTTGCAAACTTTTGGATATCTTCTACCTCTTAGATTCTCTGGCAGACTCCAGTTGCTCATTTTCTTTTTAGGAAGGCCTGTTTCTTTCCCGAGTTACTACTTCTTACATAATGCATCTTTGATATTTACGTCACCTTCTGCGCACTTTCGAGGCACTCCGCCGCTAATACTGTTTCCCCGGCGTATTTCACAGCTCTAGGCCTCACTCCTACTGTAGGTGAAATGAGATTTTTCATTTTCAGAAACACTTGTAAGGCGTATTGGAGTAAATGGGGTTTGGCCGTTTCATTTTCCTGCCGTATTATTATCAGTTCCTGGCTTATTGTAAACCTTTACTGATCCAAACAAGGATTGACACAAGAGAGCCAGGAAATTTAGCCCTTCGTAACAGATTGAGAAATTTTGTATTTCTCATTGAGATTGAAATGCAAAGAGTTAATTTATCAAGAATCGAGGAAGTAAACTATTGAATTATCTGACAAAATGAAAGTATGGCAGTGAAGGGAAAAGTGAAGGAGAGAGCATCATAGAGTATAAGTGAAGATTTTTGTTTTGTTTTAAGATGGAAGAGTTTTAACAAGTTTAAATACGGAGAAAGAGCAGGTGGAGGCGACAGGAAGAAGGCATAATGCCTACAGCCAGATTTTAAAGGGGAAGAGTGGGTGATAAGTTTTGGACAGGTAAAAGGTCAGTATTCTTTGGTTTCAACATATGAAGCATATATATATATATAACAAATATTTTCACCCTTGTCTCTTTGATACTTCAGGAAGTTTTTGGAGGGAATATGGTTTGTACACTGTGATAAATTTTATAAGATATGTACAGAGTTTAAGAACCAAACCCAGCTTTGGAGTTTGGGGAGAGAATTAATGGCAGGAACAACCTCCTAGAAAGAACTTACTTTATTTGACTAAGGTTGAAGGATGAATAAAAATTAAAATGATCATTTGTTTTTAGAAAGATGATTGTTCCTGAAGCATTTTTGGGCAGTGGGTAGAGGATTATGGGCAGATGAAGGCATAGAGGTCAGTCTCCTAACAATTACAAATATTTCAGGCAATAGCACTGGGATGGTAAAGGGAAAAGAGATTCAAGTCATACTTGAGGTTGGAAGCTTAAGGAAAGAAGGTCTAGAATAGTTCCCAAGATTCTGTCCTTGATTAATGGCTCAATTCACTGGAGATTGGTAATGTGGAAGGAGAGGTATTTTTATTTAAAAAAAAATCTTTCCTACACTTTGGTATAAGCAAATTCCTGGTAAGGGACAGACAGTTGATTCACGAGAACATATATGAAAGTGGGAGAAGATTTTATTGTTTTGTGAAAAACAGTTGGATCAATTGTTAATTTTTCTTTTTTCATCTTTTTAGGCTAAAGCCAATTTCGAAAAGGAAGAAAGGTGTAAAGAACTTAAACGACTTCGGGGTGAGGATACATGGATGCTACCTGATGTAAATGAGCGGATTGAACAGTTCTCACAGGTGAATATTAACAGGTTTACTTGATGTAAGCATATCTGACTTCTTTTTGCTACTCCGGTTAATATTGGAGGAGCCACTTCATAGACTATTTTCAAAAGTTACAGAATGAATATTGCATAGTGGGCATTACAGAATAGTTTTTTTTTTTTTTTTTTTTTATCTCTGGCGAAATTATATATTGTAATATTTTGGACATTATGACATTGGACAGATTTTGTTACTTGAGGTGGCTAGTAGATAGTTTCAGATTTCTGGCCCACTTGTAGCAAGCTTATGATGGATCTAAAGAAGTATGCATTTTAAGCTTATGTCACGTTTTTGCTTTTTTTTGGTCTCAATCCTTGTTTTCTTTTTCTATAATTTTAATTTATGCTATATTTTAAATGCCTAATCTTTATAAATTCTTTTGGGGCCATAGATGGAAATATACATATAAATACATACACACATGTTTGTGTATGTTTATTTGATTATATCTGTTTGTCAAATGAATCTACAAATAAAACTAAAACTTCCTTCATATTTTCAGATATCTCAGCTCTTTGATTTATTAGTAGTGCACATATTACAGAAGCATGTTAAGATTTCTTAGATTTTATTCATTTAGTCATTTCTTGTCTCATTTCATGAAAAATTTAAAGTTTTTGAAATATAGATTTTTTCCTTAAAATACTTCTTACCTCTTCAACATGATTATAGGAACACTCTGTGAAGAAAAAGAAGAAAAAAGACAAGCATTCAAAAAAAGTAAAGAAAGAGAAGAAAAAAAAGAGTAAGAAACAGAAGTATGAAAAAAACAATGAGTCAACTGATAATTTATCAGTAAGTACGTACTAAAACTAACCAAAGCAGCTACCTGAGAAAATTTTATTTAAAGAAATAATGTATGGGAACTTAAAATATATGAGAACTTTAAAAATATTACTAGTTAGGATATGAAAATGCCTGGGAAGCATCTTACTTGGAGATATCCAGGAAGTAGTGGAAATATGGATCTTAGGTTACAGAGAAATGTAAGAAGATGGAATTAGATTTGGGGATCATTGCTTATTGAAGCCATTAGAATAAATGAATTGCCTAGGGAAACTGAAAAGGAAGAACAACACTGTGGAGCCAGACAGGAAGTGAAACACATTAAGCAGAAGTGGTTGAAAAATTAGAAGCGGGAGAGAGCACAACTGTAAAAATAAGGGAAGAGTTCCAAGACATTTGACACTCAGTTCCTTCTATTTGTTTTTTCATAGAAATTAACATTTAAATCTTTAAAATAGAATATATTTATATATTTATTTTTGGGGCGAAAAGAAGAGAATGCTAGGATTGCTCTGTCTAACCAGTTCTGGGATGAGAGGACTTAACAGAGGAAAGGAAAGCAGGCCAAAACCTTCATGCATTGTTTTAGGATGAAAGAAGTATGTTGTGCTTAGAGAGTGATGGGCTAGAAGGTTAATTGGTCTCCTAGATATGATCTTCGAAGGTTATTCTCTCAAGTGAATCACCGTATTCCAAAGTCTGGCCCTCTTACAGTTTTAGAAAGTAAATTTTTGGCAGTATATCCTATATCCTAAGATGATAATTGGCTCATGAAAGGCTATCTTATATGAGAATGCAGTTTATTAATTCATAGTTAGAAGGACAACTGGCTAGTTTTGTCAAGTAGCCAGCATATTTTGTAATGGTAGGAATATTTATATTGAAAACATCTTTTTGGAATATAACTCAGGGCAAAGGGAGTTAGGAAAATTGTGAAAGAAGGTAGAGACACTATTTTTACACTTGTGGGTTTGGCTTGCGGATTCCATTGAAAAACTGATAAAAGTAAGTGATCCTTTCTTCAAAAGGAAATTGATACACAGATTTGTTTATTTCAGTGGGGTTTATAAAATTCCCTTGAGTTTATGCAGGGATCACATCCTGTGGGGCTAGGTCTGCGCAGCTGAATAAACATTTTTGTCATTTCATTAAGGGCACTTACTTCCCCTTACTTGAGACACATTATCCTGTTTTTTATGTTCCTTTTTTTCCTGGAAATATACATCAGTCTTTTTATTGCAGCATACAGTATGTACATACATACATACCTAATCAGTTGCATAACATATACCTTAGAGTAGTTTGAATGAATGCTCAGTGCCCACATCATAATGAAGTAGATTGAAGAGGGAAAAAGAAGTCTATATTGACAGTGAAGAGAAGGAAAGACAGAAGGGTAGAGAAGTCAGTGTGGCTGAGAGTTCTTTTTGAGAGAATGTTTTTAGGGAAAGAAGGATAAATAATATTGAAGGGAATGACAAGTTTGGATGAGGAGGGTCCCAGAGGAAGGGGTAAGCTTTGATCAGGAGCACCTTCTCTTCTGAGCTAGGAGGGAAGTTGTGGAGATGTGTTGAAAAACAAATAAATGAGGAGGAGTTATGGGGAAAAGGGGAGAACATTATTGGCGGTGTATCTGCTTCTGTTCTCTGGTACTTTTGTGATGTAGAAGATAATATCATCTGAGAAGAAAATATGGGAGAAATGGAATGTAAGGATTGAGGAAATAGTGTAAATTTGAAATAACTATGCTTAGATAATAAAAGAAAAGCAAATGAATTGCTGAGCAACATCGAGGATCCATGTGAAGTTGGAAAGCATTATCTTGACTTTGTCAGGGTCTCTCTATTTTTTTCTTTTAACTTTTAAAATCAGCTTTACTGAGGTATAATTTACGTATAATGAAATGCTCTCATTTTAAGTGTGCTGTTTGATAACTACACCTGTTTATCCCTGTCCTTTAAGATATTGCTGCCTTCCTCCCCCATGTATCTGCTTTGGGACACTATTGATTAGTTTTCCCTGTTCTAGAGTTTCACATAAATTATTCCCATAACGTGATTTTTTTTTGTGTTTTGGGCTTCTGTAGTTTGACATAATTTTTTTTTTTTTGCAACTCATGTAGTTTCATGTTTTTAGTTGCTCCTTCCCTTTTATTTCTGCATTTTAGTGTATGAATATGCCACAGTTTGTTTGTGTTTACCTATTGAAAGTCATTTGTGTTGGTTTTAGTGTTTGTTTTTAGTTTTGTGATAAAGTTACTATTAATGTTTGTGTGCAAGTCTTTTTGTGCACATTTTTGTTTCTCATGGGAAAATGTTGTTTTAAAAATGATTGAATCATTTTTCACTCCTGTTAGCAGTATATGAGCATTCCAGTTATTCCAGACCTTACAAACACTTGGTATTGTCAGTCTTTGTACTTTTGGTCATCCTACTGTATGTATATGTTTAATGTGAAGTCTTCCCTGAAGACCAGTGATGTAGAGCATCATTTTAGATGTTTATTGGCCATTCTGTGTTTTCTGTTATGAAGTCCAATTATCAATTATATTCTTTTTTCATTATTCTTCTTAGTTATTGCTGTTGGAATCCTAATCTTTGTACATCTCAAGGTTGTGAAGATTTTCTAGAAGTTTTATAGCTTTGGCTTTTTTGCTTATGAAAGATTCATTTTGAGTTAACTTTTGTTTATGGTGTATAGTAAGTGTTAACATTTAATTTTTTTATATAGATTTCCATTTCTTCCAGCATCATTTGTTGAAAAAGCTAACCTTTCTCTGTTTAATTACCTTGGATCATTTGTTGAAAATAAGTTGAGCATACATATTTGTGAGTTCATTTCTTGATTCTCTGTTCTGTTCCACTAAACTACATGAAAATTATTTTGGTTATTCTAAGTTCCTTGCATTTTAAAAATAAATTTTAGAATCAGCTTAACACCTTCAACAAAAATTAGTACAATTAGTGGTAGTTCAAGTCATGAGATTGGACCTGGTAGCCCAAGGGGGCATGTTTAAAAATGACTGTGGACAATTTAAAAATGTAGTGGACAAAGAATGGGACATTGATATTTAAGGGCTGAGCAAAGGACGATGAGTGCATGAAGGAAATGAAGAAGAAACAAAGAATGGAAGAACTGGGAAATGTCATGGAAATCAAAAAATGTGTAATAACAGCTAAATTCAGCAGAGAAGTCTAGAGAAAAAAGACAGAAACATTTTTGCTGAATTGACCAATGTGGAAGCCATTGGTGACTTTTGAAGATGTTTTAGTTGATTATGAGACACTAGCCATAATTGTAGAGTTTTGAGAAATGGGTGAAAGTAAAGATGTGAAGGCAGTGGATGTAGACTACTCTTTCAAGAAGTTTGGCTTAGGATGGATGTTAGAAGATAAATTGCTACTAGAAGGAGAATAGAGTCAGGGAACATACTCCCTTTTCCCTTCACCACTAAAAACGGGAGAGGAAATGCTCGAGCATGTTTCTAGGTCAACAGAGAGTTTGATCAAAGCTACAGGAAGAGATAATTGATGGAGCAAGGTCCTGGAGAGTAGAAATGGTTGGGATCAAGATCTTTGGAGGAGGACTTGCCTTAAACAGGAAGAGTTAATAGGAGGTATGGGTAGGCACAGGTATAACTAATCTTGATGGAGAGTGGATAGGAAGCTAAGGCTTCATTTTTCTTGGTCAAGGAAGAGGAAAAATCATTTGCTGAGAGTATGGGAAATGGGAGTTAACAGGGAAACCTGAGGAGGGTGCTGAAGAAGATAATGAGTGTCTTCTATCTGCCAGGGTATTAAGCTAGGTTCTTGGGGATGCAAAGTAGGCAAAAGCAGATGCGGTTGCTGTCTTCAGAGAACTTACTGTTTAGTGGGAGAGTGAGACATTAATCAAATAGTTACACAACTAAATGTGAAACTGGTAAGTGCTTCTAAAGGGAGTAAGTGAAGGGAATAGAAGAAGTAACCAAGAACCAGTAAGAGGAATACTGGTTGGGTTTGAACCTCTAGCTCCACTGAAGTTGTAAATCATGACGACTGGATTTTTCCAGGGTTGGTTGCAGTTGTAGTGGTGAAGCAAGTGATGGCTCTGGTTAGTGAATTTCAAGTAATTGGTTAATAACATATGGTAGATAGATAAAATCTGTAGTTTTAGAAGAAGGCTTTTGATGGAATCCTCTGGAATGCCAATTTATTTTTAGGTTGATTTTAGCAAACTGATGATTCCCCAATGAAAGTGCTAATTTTTCTTGTTATAAACTTTAATGGATAACACCAAGAGACAGGAACTAAGTCTCTAAATTGATTTGTTGATGTAAATATGAGTAGACCAGAAATATGTTTATAGCAATTATACTAAAGTATTGTAATACACACACACACACACACACACACAGGCGCGCGCGTGCGCAACTCTAAAGTTTCTCTAAATCTAGATAAAGACCTAAATGAATGAATGAATAAATGAATAAAATCTGCCCTGCATTGAGAAACAGTTGGTAGTTGAAATGCCAGAGCACAAATATGTTTATATCATATGGATTATACCTTTTATTGGACATATTTATGTTCTCTAGTTAGGTAATTTTCCGGAACTTTGTGGAATGAAAGAATATTGATTTTATTCAGGAAACCCATTTTTTTCCTTCCCTGGCTTCAGGGTTTCTTTGCTATGCATTAACAAGTGGTTTGTGGTGGTTGATTTCTAGAATCTTTCCTACACTTCAGTGGTATAGTTCTAAAGAATAGATTTTAGAGGCAATCAGATCTAGATTTCTGGTTCTCCTATTTGGATACCATGTGTCCTGGGCAAGTTACTTGATTTGGGGGAACCTTTCTTACCTCTAAAACCAAAATAATATTTCATGTAGTGTTGTTTTAAGGAGTCAGCATGATAGCATATGTGAAAGTACTTATGGTATTTAACAGAGGAGTTGATTGACAAATTTGTTGAAAATAAAACCCCAAACTTGGCATAATGCTGAGCACATGAGGAATGTTGACTAAATACTACTTAGCTGATTTAATAACCTGGTGTTTAAACCCAGTAAGCAAAGTGCTTTTCCAGCATAGCTGTTAAATGAGATTTCTGCATTTTTGGATCTAAGGAGATTTCAAAATTTGAAACTTCGAGGCAAACTCATTTAGTTGGGTGTTTTTTTCCTTTGTTCTAATTAAGCAAAAATGTCAATACTACTTGATATTGGTAGGAACTGTAGCTTTGTGCTGAAGTGAGTTCTCTCTCTATCCAGCAGTTCTCATTCTTTGTTTTTTGCTTTGCCTTGGCTTGATAATAAGCTACTAAGAACAGAAATAATTTAAGTGGTGCTTTGTGAGTTTATTCCTAAATAGAGAGTTTACATGTTCTTTCTTCAAATTTTCAGTGTAAGTTTTTAAAAGGGAAGTATATAGTATAAGAATTTTATCTAGGAAGCTGAATTTCTTCTATTTAACAACAGCATAGAATTTTTACATGAAAGTATGCAAATCTGAGAATTTCACTTGTATGCTAAATATTCTTAGAGCTCCGAAGATGAGTGGGTTGAAGC
Organism: Eidolon dupreanum; assembly: GCA_028627145.1. Lineage (NCBI taxonomy): Eukaryota > Metazoa > Chordata > Mammalia > Chiroptera > Pteropodidae > Eidolon > Eidolon dupreanum. The sequence continues at coordinate 63,482,987 of CM053510.1, read as the reverse complement.
TGTTCCATCTCAGACTTCTGGCAAGGAAAAGGCCTGGAAAGTAAAAGATGAAAAGTCAGAAAAAGAAGAAGAAAACCAAGCTATTCAGGTAAGCCACCTGATTTTACGAAAAGAAGTATGAACTTTTAAGAATAGACTAATATTGAAATGAAAGATGAAAGATAATTAAAATATAAGCGGAGAAATTAGACTTTGAAATAATATATTTTCATGAATAATTTTGGCAGTAATGCTATTTGCTGAGCCATTAGACTCCCTTTCTTTTTTGAGGAAGTTTATCTCTATTCTTGTCCTTCAGAGAGTTTTATACCTCTGGTTTTTGATAGAGAAGTGGTACTTTCCCCTTATGTACTTGAAGCCTTGTACTATTACCTCTGTCTATCCTTTTTATAGTGAGTAGAGTTCAATCACGATTTTTCGTTCCTTTTTCCTCATGTCATTTTTCTTTGCAATACTTACTACAGTTGAATAGTTCACAGATTTTGGGTTATAGTTCATATGCCCGAGGAAGAATGCTATTTATACATTGATAGTCACAGGGAAAAACAGAAAGGTAAAAAAGGAACTATTGTTTGAGTGTCTTTTGTGTGTCAGGCACTGGTCTGGATGCCTTAAATCTGTTTTCTTGTTTATTTCTTAAACCAGTACTGAAAGGTAGGGATTTTATCCCATTTTTTCAGGGCAGAGACTAAGGCATAGAGAGATGAAGAAACTTGCTTCAAGTTAGATAGTCATGTAGGATTTAATCCAGGTTTGAGTGCCTCCAAAGTACCTAGTCTTAATACTGTTTACTGTTATGTTCTATTCAGTTTAGATTGAAATAGCTTCCTATTTTTTTCAGCAGAGGGATGAGTGGATGACTGTTGATTTTATGTCTTTTAAAACTGTGTCATCATCATCATTCAAAGCTGAAAAGGAAACAATAAAGAAAATAGAGCAAGAGAAAACCCAAGCTCTTGAACAGGTAAGATAATGTTTAAAATACTTTAACTTTCTAATTTGTCTTTATTAAATTGATGGCATTTATGTAAATGCAGCTTTTCCATAGTTTTTCCCACTAATTTTATTAAATACCACAAAAAATGATATCTTTTTTGTGGTATTTAATAAAATTAGTGGGAAAAACTATGAAGTATAAGTTCTTTAAAAATAAGTTTTCTGTAGGAAGTCAGTTTAAAGGTATATTAAATTTAAAAACATATTGATTTTAGTTTATAGCTTGGATTCATAAGGGTTTAGGGCTTGAACTATGCTTCCTGTGTGGTCTGAAAAACCTTTAGGTGAGAATTTATATTAAAGTATTCTTGAGTCAATAGTGCCTTGAAGCGCTTGACAGAAGTAACCCCCAATCCTTTTTATAGGATCACACTGTCAATTTGCATATCATAAGTTTCCCAGAAACAAGTTCTGTGGAATGTAAGCTCATAAAATCATAAAATACATGAAAATACAAGATAATCTATGAATGAGAGTCATCTGAAACAATAAACAGCAGGATCAGACCCATAAAACCTTTATTTGTTGGAATATTTAATACCTTTATTACAGTAACAGTAGGTATAGAAAACATGAATAAAGAATAAAAGATTATTCAGAAGGCAGATTTGAGAAAAAGCCAAGAAGAACTTACAGAAATGAAAAATATTACAGTTGAAATTAGAAAGTCAGTAGCTGGTTAAACAACAGATTAAATATAACCAAAGAGAGAATTAGTGAACTAGAAGGTCATCTTCAAGAATTTACCTTGTGTGCAGCAGAGAGGGACTAATAAATGAAAAATATGAAAGAATGAACATAAGAGTCCTATGATCTGTGTTTTCTGTTTTTGTTTTCCTCTAATTTTAATTCTGAAAATGTACGTGTGATTAATTATATACTCTTATTAAGTAGCTATCCATATGGAACATTGGAAGTTAGGGGTTTTTGGAACATCTTGACTAAGTTTTATAAAATGTCTTTGTCTCTGAGTTAGTCCTGAAGGAGTTGGGACTCATTCTAAAAGGAAAGGGGAAAGTACTATAGGGGGATAATGAGTGGATAATGGAGCAAGAAGAGGGAGCTGTATGAAGTCTGGAAGTTAATTTTACGCATTGCTATTACGTTTGCTTGCAAAATCATGCTCTGCTGTTAGTGAGTGTTGATGTCTGGTAACCTTGGTTTGTGGTCTTAAGTTTTGCCGATATTCATGCCTGTTCTCTGTAACAAACAATAGAACATAGTAAACTCTTGAATATCTTTAACAGATTAAAATAGTGATTAGTCTTTCTTTGAAATACTTTTAATAAAATTGCTTTCATTTTCCTAAGAATCTAATACTTTTTTGTGCTTGTGATACCAACTTTCCATTTTTGAATTTTAGGCTTTCTAATTAACATATTTTTCTTACAAATTCTTATATAAAATTCTCTGATTTAGTTAAGTCAGCATGTAATGATCTGCTCATTTACTTTTCATAGTTTTTGTCTTTTGCATCTGTATCATCTTTTTTATTCCTGTTGGTACTGCTCTAGTTCGAATGCCACTTATTGTATGTCTTCACCATTCTGAGCCTAATTTATCTCATCTGTACTGGAGCAGAGGTAATATGTGTTATGAACTGAAGATAATCCCTGGAACTAAGAACCATTTAAGGTGAGATATGGTTCAGGCCCTAAATTTACTCTTGGCTGGGCAATTACAATAATGACCTCTTTGTTTTTCAGTTGGTTAATTTTTTCAAAGTAGGGTTTTGGTCATGGTATTCTGTTTAGATGTCTTCAGTGATTCAGGTTGAGAATATGCCTTTGTCATTTTTAATGTTTCCTTTCTTGGAGAAGAAACTCCGCCAGTGGTATTTCATCCTGTCCTTTCTCATTCTGTCTTTGAGGATATAGAGTACATTTTTATTGGAAAATTTAGAAAGATAAACGGGGCATACTTTGCTTGCCTCTGCCTTTCCTGCAGGCTGCATGCAGAGACTACATGGAGAATGCTTTAATGTGGGGTTCACATGACAGGCCCATTTGGCTTTAACTGAAAGAAAAATTATCTTCCTATTTAGCTTTATCAGCAATAGAGTTACTTTTTGTCTTTTATCTCCTATACTCTTTATTGTATTTTCTAGCTTGTTCCGGGCCTGAATTGAAAAGAAAGACACTATATTTTTGTTCTCCTTTGAAGGCCCCGAAAAGCTGCCTGCAAATAGAGTTTAATTAAACATGTTAGATTGAACTTTTTTTTTTTAGGTAATTTGTACCTCAACCAAATTAGTTTAATTACTTTCCTTCATGTCTCTGCATTTTTGTTCATCTCATTCTTTCTAAGTGAATTCCCTCTCTCTGTATTTCTGCCTCCTGTTTTATCTTTCAAGACCTAACTTGATATGTATGATGAAATTCTTCCTATTTCCTTTGATTGAAATAAATCTCTTCTTCCTTTATGTTTCTGCAGCACTTATTTGCTCCTTTACTATGTAGTACTTACAGTTTTCTGTAAAGTACTGTAATTTAATAGTCTTATCTTATTTCTCTTATGAGATTAAAAACTTTTTGAGAAAAAACTTTTGTTTATATCTTCCTTAGCGAATAATGAACTGCCTATGGTAGATGCTTTTTTATTTTTTGTATATTTGAAATTGTCGATTTATTATTCTTTTCCCCATGAATTTGCCTTGTTGCCCTGTAAATCCTGGATCTTGTTCTGAAGTTCATAATCTGTAATTTTTTATTTTTATTTAAGTAAGAATTCAGATTGTGTGTAGAAGTTAATTATTTGAGATTAGTGAGACTAGCCAATTTTCAAACACCTGTACATCAGTTTGAGTGTGTTGTCCTGTGCATATCATCATATTCTTAACACATGATAAATATTTGATTTGAGGAAAAAAAAATGGCTGTTGCCTTAGAGCCAAATGTTAATTTTGGTAATGGGAGTGGGTATAAAGATAATGAGAAGTCTAAAGTGATGGCCCTTCACTGAAACTTTGGTTTGAAGCATGTTGATTTATGTCTTCTGGATTTTGAGGACATCATTTCTTTGGTTTTCTAGGCTAATGTTTTTCAAAATGTGGGTGATGAAATTATTTCAATCACTGTTTAAAAATATGAAATATTGGAATGTATTACATATAATAAAGATATATTTTGTTTCCTAAAATCTTAGTTTTGAGGGGACACACACACTCTTTCTTTGGGTCAAAGTCACAAAAAAGTTTGAAAATCAGTGCTTAAAGCTGTGTCTGTGTCCATGTCTTCAGACCTATAGACACAGTCTGTAGCATTATAGCGATGCATATCTTTTTGCAAGCAGGAGATCTCCCCATCCCAGTACTTAGCTTCATATAATGAGACGGGTTTCATTCCCGTTTCAGCAGCACTTTTAGTGTTTATCTTATACAGATTGAATTAAGAACTATCATTTTGTGTTTGCACATAGAGCCCAAAAGGCCTGTGGCTTCAGTTCTGCCTACTGCTTTGGATTTCTGTTCTGGCTCGCAGAGATATTTATTTTGTTTTGAACTCAAGTATGTTTTATATTTTCTATATCTTTTCTGTTTATCCTGAGCAGGGAGGTTGTGATGAATGGAACTTTAATAAGCTATCTTGACTAGAAGACCTGAGAGATTGATTCATGTTGATATATTTTATTTCTGTTTTATTTTTTAAATACTATATAGTGTTTTATCATCTAACTATGACATACTGTATATATCCATTCCTTTTGGAATCTATGGCCATTTACATTGCTGTTTTTCACTATTACAAACAGTGCTAAATGAAAGTCCTTATACATTTTTTCTCATGCACATGTGTGCAGATTTCTTCATGGTGCGTTATCTAGGTGAAATGCTGAGTTATAAAGTATGCACCTATCTTTTACAAAAACTTGCAAAGGGATTATAACAGTTTATACTGCTATCAGTTTGTTTCTTTACCATACTACCTGTATTGTCAAACTTTAAAATTTGTCACGTTAATTAATAGGTAAGAAATAGTATTTCATTGTTTTTATATGCATCTGTCTGAGTACTATGAGAGCTTTTCATGTTTTTTGGTCATTCAGATTTCTTAAAATATGAACTGCTTGTTTATCTTTTTTGCTTATTTTTCTTATTGAGTTTTTTTACTAATTTGTAGTAGTTTTTTTTAACATATTTAGTTCTTTTTATTTTGTGTAGTATTTAATAATTTGTCTATCTTGTTATCAGTTGTCCTTTTTTTTATCTTGTTGGGTATCTGACGTGTATCTCTTTGAGTGTCTAGATAAGACCACTGGAAGAAAATCCTTGATTATAGATGTTGTGAAATTTTGTAGTAGAGGTGACAGAATCTTTTTTTTTTTGGTACGAAAGAAATTAAATCCTTATGGTTTTGCTTATCTATCTAAGGAAACCTTTCACTTAAACTTTGTCCTTTGAGAATTTTGTAACTTTTTGTCAGCTCGTGGTATTTTAAAAGCCCCCCCCCCCTTTTTTTAAATCTACCATTTTTCTTTTCAGTAGTTTGGTAGGTTCATATTACTGGAAACTAACATTTAACTCTTTCCATTCTCCATCTAATTGCCATTTTTAGTTCTATTAATTGTCCTTATTAGTTCTCAGAAGCATTTTTTCCCAAGATCAAGTTAGGAACCCTTACTTTGTGGTTTTATGGTATCCTTTACTCTTCATAGCACTTACCTGTATTTATATTGCTTAATTGTCTCTCCCCTTTCTCTAGACCATAGTATCTTTGATGGCAAGGACTTCGATGCCTGGCTTACTCATAGCCCCAGTACCCAGCATAGGGCTTGGAATACAGGAGGCACTTGAATTGTGATTAGGCTACTGTCATCTCTTTCCTGATTAATGCCACAATCTACTGACTAGATTCCTGCCTCTAACCTTGCTCTTCCTCAGTCTTCCCTCCACTCTGAAACCATTTTGCTCTTCATGTAATACAAAACTTATTTTTTACATGACTCCCCAGCATAAAACCTTAACAGCAGTTTAAAATGGTTTATGGGGACTATTCCCTGATTATTGTACAGCCTCATTTTTTAACAGCTACTCACTTATGCTTTTAAGTTTTAGCCAGTCTGAATTACTTTAAGTTTTCTGAAGGTGCTCTGTTTTTTAGTTTCCTCTAGGGTTTTATGAACATGCTGTTATTCCTTCTACCTGGAACATCTTTGTGTCTTCTTCCCCCACAAAAGAAAATTTGGCTAATTTCTGCTCATCCTACGTCTAAGAATTCACATATTACTCCCTCTGGGAAGTCTTTGATCCTTCAATGTGAGAGGAGTTTGAATTATATGTGGTTGTAGCTCTCTGTACTTTTATCTTCAAAACACTGTTAGTTACTTGTTTATCGTCTATATTCCTCACTATCTCATAAGCTTGCAAGAACTGAGTTAGGTATTTTGATACGTCTTTTGTCTGTAGCACAGTTGTGGTTCATAGTAGGGATTCAATGGAAGTATTAGTTAAATTTACCCATTATTTTCTGCAAGTTGCAGTAGAATGTTTCTTAAGAGTGTTTTAAATGTTTGTCCAAACTTACAACTGTTAATTGAGTATCAGATACATTTTTTGTTAATACATTTTATAGTGGGATTATTTTTAAATTATAACTTCTGAAAATGTTTTGTTCTAGACCAGACTGCTGGAAAGAGAATTGAATCCATACTGGAAGGATGGTGGGACAGGTCTTCCACCAGAAAACTGTACTTTGTCATCAGTTAATAAAGGTATCTCTATTATTTTGATTTGGCTACACAGGTGTTTCTTCTAACTTGGTATTTCTAAGGCAGTGAACGGAGTCTGTTGGTAGATTGGCAAGATGTGCTATGAATTCCAAAAATGCTTAATAATCCAAATGAGATTTTGAGATGTATTATAGCTAAATTTTATTACTGGTTATTTTACTATTTCTGCTTGATGCTGTACTTTTGATCAAGTCTGTAATTATTTATCTTTGCTTCTGTATTTGGAAAATAACTAAGTGTATTGATTATCTAATATGAAATTTGTATGGTTCCATATTATGAGCATTTATTGATTATTACTAAAGGTTCAGTTTACATATGACAAGCATTGATAAAATGTTTGCAGTCTTTTGAGGCCGTATTTAAATTATAAGTGATTGGAAGATGATATATTTGGGAGCAAATTGATTATATTTTTATAGTTATTAATCTTATTTTTGAGTTCATTTTGAATGGATTAATACAAAGTATGATTCTGTGAGGATATAATTCTTTGGTTTGTTATTAGGTCTGTGAAATTTCATTAAAATAATGTACAAATATTACAGATAGAATTTCATATATTCAGAATTTTTACATTTCCAGGATTCATAAAATTGGTATTGAACTTAAGATAGTGCTATTATTTTCCAGCAGATGGAGACAAAATATTCAAGTGTCACATAATTATACTTGATACTATAATTAAAAAATACTTATGCCAATTAAGTGTTACATTGACAGCTCATCCAAAAGTTTATTTAACTACAATTAACCCAGCATACAGATAGTAGTATTGTAAATCATGTTATCTTTTCATCTCAGTGATTTATCAGAATATTGTCTTGCTTTTTATACATATTTTTATTTTGGCCATTTGTTAAAATTCTTTTGTATTTTATGTAGAGATGTCTCTAGAGCCACTTTATACATTTTTTTTTTCTTAAATAATTTTTCTTTAATAGTTTACCAAAGTTATTAATAACATTTTTTTTATTGCCTTTTACCATGGGTAGAAATGTCTCTGCTAGGTTATATAATAGTAACTTTAGTCATACAAGGATCTCTTTGAAATGCCATTTTTCAGAAAAAAAAAACGAAAGTTTTGTGAGCAGTAAGTTAGCTCAGTGGACCATGACTATGTAGGGCCAATTTTGTAATCCAAGACTTTACCACCAATATTGTCAGAGGACAGTCAATAAATTCGTCTATGGGGAGAACTTAGAATTGACAAACACAATCTTTGGATATTTACAGTCAGCAGGTTCTTGACTTCACTGAGTATAGGATACCCAATGTTCTACCTTAGGTAGTATCTTTAAGTAGGCTGTTATAGCAGAATGAAAAGATTCTAAGGAGAAAAACGACCTTTCATAAAGCTTTTAGAGAGCCTTTCTCCCTTCTTCATATCATGCTTTGACCGCTTCTTTCCCACATTTATTTAGAAAGAGGAAAAATGACAGCTTATGTCTGTCAAGAGGTTCAGATCCCAGAGTTGAAATTAAGTTTAAGAATATGCTCTGTAGATTTTACTGCATATGCAGATAGTGTGGTTTTTCTGTTTAGACCAGTGGTAGGGCTGAAATGGTCAGGCACCTGAAAGTGTCAAAACTTTAGTATTGAGGTATGTAGAGGTGACATAGTGTTATAGGTGAGGAATCAGACTTTGGAGTTAGGCTACTTGGGATCAGAATTTTTTTTTTTATACTTACTAGCTTTGTGATTTTTGGAGTTTTCTGATCTCTCTAAGTCCAATTTATTCATCTGTAATAGGGACTAATGATAGTACCTATATACAGTTATTGTGAGAATTAATTGAGAAACTTTTCGCACAATGTGTGGAATATAGTAAATACTCAGTAATGACAATGATGTCAAATACTTGTCCTTAAGATTAAATGTTTTGGGAAGATTTTATCAAGTTATTTTGCAATTATTGAGGTGCTATATTTTTAATAATTCATTAATTTTGATTTTTTTTAATTGAGAAAATTAAGTGGGGAAAGTAAGTAAACTTTTCAGCATCCACACAAAATTATTTTTAGTCATATTTTAGTAATGAGAATATTCGTAAAATTTGGAAGTTTACATGGCACTTTTACATATCAGCTTATTTTTATTACAACGGTGTGAAAAAAACAAAGTAGATGTTATTGTAATTTTGTAGTTCAGGCAACCCAAGCTTAGAGTGGTTAGGTAATTTTTTTAGTCGTGTGATTAATATTAGAACCCAGGGTTTCTGATTTCTAGTTCAGAGTTAGACTCTAGATTCTTCATTGGAAGACTATATTTATACATTGCAGTTAGTAGAAATTCTTGCTTACAGAACTCTTCTGATATGTTCCTGTTCTTATGTATTTTTCCCATCTATATTTCATCTTTCACTTTTAGAATCTTTTGAGTTCACTTTTAGAATCTTTTGAGTTGGAAGAAATTTCAAAGGTGGTTTAAAATCAGTTGCCTTACAGATAAAGACACAAAGGTACAAAAACAACGACTTGCTTAAGATCTTTAAACTTGTTACTAGTTGCAGCAAGACTAACAATCTAGGTCTCATTAAGTTTAGTTTATTGCTATTTTTATATTATCCTGTCTTTTGAGAAAAATGGGGAGTGTAGCCCAGATTCATTTGATTGCATTTTGTCTATAACAGTATAACTTTTAATTGTGGTGGAAGCATACACTTTTACAGTCTCTTAATTTTTGATTTACAAAAAGTAATTTTACATAGTTATGCATTAATACTAAGTGCTGCATACCAATGAATTTACTATAACTACTTAATATAACTTTTATCTCTACATGGAAGAGAAGGACTATGTCTTATTCATGTTTTACTCCCTAATGTGGGTAACAGATTTTCATATTCAAAGTAAATTTCTCTAAATATTTGTTGGATTGAATTTTATGATCAGTGGTGCTGCAAATTGGTATTTTTTTGTCTGCTTTTTAAATATTAAATTTGTTTTTTTCTTGTTAAATTTGATTTCTATTAAAAATATTGCATTATTGCCGTCTAATCATAAAATTAATAAAACTCCTGAAATAGGACACATAATCAACTGAAGGTGACATTATTACATAAATATTTCTAAAATTGTAGATTTGACTCATGACTGAATTGACTAAAAATTTTTATTCCTGTTAAGATTTTCTTAATGTGAATAAAAGCCGCCTTTTTCTCAGTTTTTTTTCCTCTGAATTGTTAATATATTGGTGCTAGTTCAAGAAGTTTTCACTGTACCCATCAGCATTTTATCAATTTCACAAATAAATCTTTGGAATAATCAATTTAATTACATACCTGAGATATTAATTATGGTGGATTTCTCTTATCACTGAATAAATTACACAGTTAACACTAACTTTCTTTAGTAATTGCATTGTTAATTTTGAGCTCGTAGATTATGTAAATAAGAAAAAAAAGAGCAAGGCAAAATAAACTTGAATGAAAAGTGAATCATTGAGTTAACTAGATACCTAGATTTTTAAGTACAAAGTATTTTAGATCTGTAAAGAAAGACCCATAATCTTAGAACAGATTGCTTAGTAAAGATACTTATTAGATTTGAATGAGGGACTATAATTTGAAGGTTGAAAAATCTTTTTTTTTTTAACCTTTCTATTGACATTTAACACTTCCAGGGAAGTATACAACTCATACAGAATGAAAACATCTCTGTTATCAGCACACAGTTTGAGAAACAGAACATTGTTAGCATTCCAGAAGATAGATCCTTTTGCGGCCCTTCTTTGTCCTCATGCTCTTTACAGAAGAGTAACCACTATCCTAGTTCCTAGAACTAAAAATCAGTTTTTCCTGGAATCATCTCTCTTTTGTTTCCTGATGCTTTTGTTCACATTTTCAGGTTGTTTGTATAGTTGTAGTCGCTCATTCTCATTGCTAGACTTTTTTAAGAATATATCATAATTTATAATATGTATCCATTTGACTGATGATGGTAAACGTTTGGGTTGTTTTCCAGGCCAGAATTGCTGCAGATTTTAAATGAATATTCTTATACATGTCTTCTGGGACATATATTTATACATTTATATTGGTTATAGAACTAGGGTACATCTAAAGTAGTCCGTATTTGGTCAAGGAAAATTAGGAAGAGTTTCGACTTGATTAGATTTCTTCTTTATTCATCAGAAATGTGATGTGTATAGAAGAAACATAAGTAGCTTAATAAAGTGCATTGAAGGCACTCAGATTTTCATATTTGGTAATCATAACTAAAGTAGAAAAATTTGATTTAATGGACATTTGAGTATTATCATCTGTAATTTCCTTACTTGTTTTCGTGCTGTATCTGAGGTACCTTTTTTCCCTTCTATGTGTATACCTTTATTCTTTCCTTATTTATTTCTGGGAATGCCCTGCCTGCTCTTAACTTTGTTTATAGAAATCCAACTCATTTTTTTGAGCCTTGTTTGTGAAATTTTACCTTCTACTTAGAAATAATTCTTTTCTTTTCTAATTTTTCTATAATTCTTTATATCTTTATAATATTTATCCAATATTATTTTTATTGTTATTACTTATAGCCTTTTATCCTCATTCTCTTAGATTGTAGTTTTTTTGAGGGTTATTTTCTTTATTTTTCCTTCTTCATAGTCACAGTACCTTGCATATATTGGCACCCAAATGTATGTTAAATTTTAAATGCACTTATGACTTTTGTGTTCAAGGAAAAATATTTACTTTTATACTTTAGAAGTCATTTTGAAAGCAATAAATGTTGTCTTACCATGAAAAGTAAAACTGACATTTAATATCGGAAATTAGTTTCAGTGATTGAAGATGGTGGATTAAGCTGGCTAAGGAAGTCATATCAAAGAATGAAGGAACAAGCTGGGAAACAAAATAGAAATTTTGAAGACATTGTAGCTGAAAGATATGGGGTGAGCATTTATATTAAGGAAATATATATTATTTTCAGAGTTATATGAGAAATTAAGTATCTTTAACTTTGTCAGTGTTTTGTGCCATGAAACACTTTTGAATTGAATTGCTATTAAATTTCAAACCTATATACTGTTGAAGCCATTTTCTGCTTTTTGTTATTATGTAAACTTATGTAACATTTTAATTGACGTAATGAAAAAAGTATATACAATTTAAATGTGTGTGTTTAATGTAAAAATAACATTTTCTTATTGCGATGAAAATTTAAATAATAAGGAAAGCTTCCATAGTACACTTCTGGAGATAATCACTGTTGAAATTTTGATGTATTTCAGAGTTTTTAGTTTATTCCAGAGTTTTTGTTATGTTCTAGAGTTTTGGAATATAACAGTTTTAAGAGTGTATATGTACTCTTAGAACAATGGAACTATGCCGCAGTACATGATATTTCAGGACCAGCTCTCCCATTCACCGTCTGCGGATAATCTTTCTATTTTAGGAGTTATTGATATCTCTCTCTTTTTAATTTCCAGAAAAAGCAGGTTTAGGAAGTAAGATTTATAAAATACAGGCAAGCATCCTTTGTTTTAAAACAATCTTTGTTAACATTTTGATACATATATATTTTTCTCAGATAAAATAGTTTTACTAAATTAGGCTCATAGACTACATCCTGCTTCTTTCACTTACTAATATAGACATAGTTGGATGTCAGTAAATATATAGGTTTTAATGACCTTTTAATATTTCAATATACACTGATATGGTTTTACATTATTTAATTGTCAACAGAGGGACATTTATGGTTTTGTTTTTTTCTCTTAAATTGCAGTGTGCTGATGATCTTTCTACAGTGCATTTTGCATCCTTATGTTTTTTTCGTAAAAACATTTTTAAAAAACATGTCTATTAGTATCAATCTCATAAGATTATTGTGCGCATTAATAATAATTTGAGGGCTTTTCATGTGCCAGGCATTGTTAAATACTTTGTGTAATTAACTCATTTAATATCCACAACAGTACTATTTATTATTCTTGTTTTATATAAATGAGGAAACTGAGGCAGGCAGAGGTTTAATAACCAAGATTACTTAATAAGTTAATAAGTAGGTCTGAATTAGGTGTTGTTCCTGGAGCCCACTTAAATTATGGAAACAATGTAATATAATAAGTGTTGGATAAATTGTAGAAATTGCTGTTTTTGTCTTTATTTTGTCATATTTTATTGACTCAAAGAAGTCACTAACTGTAGACACCATTATTTTATGCATCACAAGAAAAAAGCTTCCTGTGAGGAGTTGCTTTCATTAAGAAAATAATTCCCCCACCTCACTGCCATCATTTCTGTTCTGTTCATGTTTTCATTAAATTTAAGAAACATATTAAATCTATATTTTAAAAATAGTTAAAAAAATGAAATATTATAGATTATCTCTGCCTAGTCTAACATAATAATTTTAGCATGTTTTGATCCCTTGTGTCCCCTCTCTGATGTTATTGAAATAATTTGAAATTTTAATTCCAATTTATTATAAATTTAAAAATACACATTTTATTCTTGACAACTGTATTAAACTTTGCAACTACAAGAACAATTATTTAGACTTAACCTTTACATTTGCCATTTTGTTTATAGCATGTCTTCCCTTTTTTTAGTGATCTTTACCCTAATTCATTTATGGTTTGGCTTAATGATTCTGTGTAACCCCATCTCCCCCTCAGAATTAGTAAATGATTTGCTTTCTGATTCTTTACATTTTTGAAAATGACTTTCTTTTGTCCATACCAGGGAGGGATAGTTTGATTGTGGATTAAATACTATATATAGAATTATTGCCCTGTAACTTTTTTCAAAACTTGATCTTTATTCTGTTATCCTACAGCATTTAGTATTGTAGATAAAAAGTTGTTGAAAGTCTTACTTTTTTCCTTTATAGGTCATGTGTTATTTATTTGCCTATTCACATCTGTTCACATTCTCATATTTATTCCCTCCTTCCTCTGATCCATTTTGATCCAGAATAATTTTTTTATATGAATTTTGAGATTTAAGAGTTAGGATTTTTAATGTATGAGCCTTTGTATGCCTCACTTTCTCCTCTGTACTAGGGCTATTGGATAATCCTTTCAGATCTGGAAAATTAGCTAGGGAAATTTTCTTATTTTGTTAATGCTTTCTTCTATCTTTGTTCTCTTTCTGGAAGTACTAGAATATGCATTTTAAATTCTCTTAGAATTAATTTCCATATGGCTGTTTTCCTTATATCTATTTACTAAGTATAAAGAATTTCCAGGTTAATGTCGAATTCACTAATTCGAATTCAGTACTTTCTATTCTTCCATTCACTGCATCTGCATGTATTAGACACAGTTTTTATTAACAAGCCTTTGTTTTCTGAACTGTGCTTTTTTTCATGAGAGGCTATTAAGTTTTAGCAGTGTAGCAACCTTTGAATCTCACTGACCATAGGAATTATTATTTTTTTAAATTAATGTCTTTATTGTTTCCTGTATTACATATTTTACCTAGTAGCTCCTCTTTTCAGTTCTCAGATTTTTTTTTTAACTTGGTAATTTTTCATTGATTACTCATATTTTTTTAAGTCCTCGTTTTAGAGTAGTATATTAGTTTGCTAGGGCTGCCATAGCAGAGTTCCACAGAGCAGGGTGGCTTAAATAACAGAAATTTATTTTCTCACAGTTCAGGAGAATGTCCAAGATTAAGGCATCAGCAGGTTTGGTTTCTTCTGAGGCCTCTCTTCTTGGCTGACTTCTTGCCATGTTCTCACGTGGTATTTTCTCTTTCTATGTGTGTCCCTTGTGTCTCTTTGTGTGTCTAAATTTCTTCTTATAATGACATCAGATTGGATTAGGGCCTAACCTAGGAACCTCACTTTAACTTAATCACCTCTTTAAAGGCCCTGTTTTCCAACTCAGTCACATTCTGAGATACTACGGGTTTGGGCTTCAACATAAGAATTTGGTGGAGGGGGGACGCCTTTTAGCCCATATCAGGTAGGATGATTGCTTAGGTCTTTTTTTCCCCCTTTCTTGGGTTTTTCTTTCATTGTGCCACATAACAGTATATTATGAGATGTAGGTATATAGAGTACAAGTCACTGAGCCTTTTTAAATTTTATATATCTTGTTTAATTTTTCTCCTTTGTAGTCAATGGAAATATTTCATTCAAAATTAGAAGAAGCTGAAAAAACTGCATACGCAAAAGAAGACTGTAGACGAGAACGTTGGAAGAAACCAACAAGTTCAGATAAAGCACAAAGTTGTCAAGGAAGTAGAAAATCAGACTTGGTACAATATAATAAAAGTTCAAAGGATAGATATAGTTCAACAGATATTACAAAGAATAAAGATAATTTTAGTGGCGATGAAAAAGATAATAGATCTGGGTCTTTAGAAGCATATAGAAGAGACTCCAATCCAAGGCAAAATCAAGAGTTTTCTTTTGGAAATTTGAGATCTAAATTCTTAAGACCCTCTGATGATGATGAACTGTCATATCGTCACAGGGGCAGAAATTTCAAACCGTCTAGTTCATCCTCAGCACTGGTTACTCAGGATTCTGTGCACTGTGGATTTCGAAAACTCACAGAGAACAGTGAAGAAAGTTTATCATCAAGGACTCGATCTGATGATAGAGAAAGAGAGAAGAAACATTCATTTCGGAAGCCCTTAGAAACCAGTAGCAGTGTTGACTATCAGCACATTTCAGAAGACGCAAGAGAAAAATCACAGAATGAAAGCTTGAGAGAAGACTCTCTGAAAAAAGAATACATACAGGACGCAAAGTCATTTGCTGGGTATTTTGTCATTTGTTTTTTAAACTGGTAAATGAATATTAAGGTTGGAGGATTCAAAGAACTGAACTGTGTTTTTAGAACATCAGTTATTAATTAGATGTGAGTTATCTCCTGTTTCTTGAATTTGATGGAAAAGATAAGATATGCACATTTATCAGTTCAGTATCATTTTATGGATTTCATTTCATTTCATTATTATTTACAAAGAGACCTGGAAGAATTCAGTAGCTATATTTGCTCAAAATTTGTTACTCTTTTGCAATCTAAAAAATTGAGTTAATAATCCTTTTTAACTGGATGTGCTACTGGAGATATTTTGGTAGATTTTGTTACTGTTGCCATATTACTTTCAAAGGAAATTATTCCATTGTTAAGATAATCATAATTGTAAGTATTGCATGCCTAAAGGAGGTCTGGGAGACTGACGGAAAATTTGTTGCCATAGCCCAAATAGAAGTGAAAAAGATATATGAAAGATCCTGCAGGGAGAAGCGTGAATTAGAGTGATGGTTTTGCAGAGAGAGAAATAATCTACTTTTGACAGTTGACAAGTTTTAAAGATAATGTTAGCGTTTTCAAAGCAAAATATAGGTAGGATAGTGGTCGTACCTGTAATAATTAGGAGAATAGGTAGCGCTTACCGGTTTTGTTATTCTTGTATCTATTATGTTTATATATAAGGTTGGGTCAGTAGAACGGGAAACCCAGGTTGACTGGGATCAGACCTAGGAAAACTTGATTTAGCTATAGGGCTGGGCCTATAGGAGATAGTCATAAATAGAAAATGAATATTCAAAGGATAATGACTAACTTTCACTTGAATGATCATCAAAATATGTTCTTAATTACCACCAAATGAATAGGACATTAAAGAAAGAGGTTTTAGGAAATAATAGAACTCAGTAGTGGCAGTAGTAGGTTTAAGCATTGTGGTTTGGATCATAAGTCTGATAAATCGCTTTTACTAATGACCCCATCTGAAGCTGTGGATTATAAATCACAGTGTGTAGCTTTCAGTGGAAGGAAGCTGACCAAATCTGTACTGAATGATGGGAGGCCCAGTCAAATGGGCTCTAGTTCAAGTGAGGGCTTTGGTCCCCAGAAACCAGAGGAGAAATCCAGTTGAATTGACCAGATAAACATGGCAGGGAGTAGAGAATACTTAAGGCTTTATATATATACAGTTGTCCAGGTTTCACTCCAGGTACTCTGGAAGGTAGACTATTTCCAGTCCCTAGTTGCTAGTGGGATGAGGCATTTGTTTCTTGATATCATTAGGGTTGGCTTAGTATTTGGTGATTTGTAGGTCTTCTACAACTGCAGTTAAGCAAAGGATGTGAAACAATCATATACTGTTAGTATTCTGTCTGATTCTCTGATTGCTTCATGTTTGTATGTCATTTAAATTGTAATCTGATATATTGTAGAGGCACTCACTGAAAGCTTTGTTTTTCGGTTTAAAGACTATTCTTTGTTAGCTGGGTTAATTTTGATATTATAGGTGATTTGAGGCTTTCTGTGAATTCCATGATGAACTGGAGAGGAAAAGAACAGTCTAGGAATCATTCACATATATCTGAAAGGAAAAAAAAATTACTGAGTGTGTAGAATTGTGTAAAGTGAGAGACCAAGGTAGAACCTTGAAAAATGTCTGTTTTCAGGCACTAGAAAGATTCAGTGAAAGATTGTTAGAAGTTGTTAGTATGTCTGAACGTTATTGTGGGTATAGGATGAATTCTTTATAAAATGTCAGAATTCTAGGGAGCTTTACAACCAATAGATTTTAGAACTAAGAAAAAAAATTGGAGAACAGATTTCAGATCTAGAAGAAATCATAGTCTGACCCCTGCATTTTCTAGATAAAGAAACTAAGGTAACTGAGGTTGTGACTTGCAGAGTGTTATGTAACTAGAGTTGCCAGATATAGCATGTAAAACTAAGTCCCTTGCAGTATTTGGACATACTTACACTAAAAAAATATTTGTTGTTTACCCAAAATTCAAATTTAACTGAGTGTCATGCATTTTATCTGCAATCATGTATAACACTTAGCCATTTCTTAGGTCTGTGACCTTTTTACAAAAGAACATATACAATGTAATTATGTTTAAAAACTTAATATATATTAAATGACTTAGTTTCACAGTGCATTTACTATTCTGATCCTTGTTTTTTTCCAGTCAATATATCTTAAAAATCTATTCACGTTAGCCTGTATATATGTATTTTTTTTCACATCAAAGGCTCTTTAATGTTCTGTTGTAAAACTGAGATATAAGTTTTATTTCTCATCAGTCTTTGATTGATGGACTTTAGATTTTTTCTCGTTTGTTGCTCTTACAAATAATGGTGCAGTGAATAGTTTTGTCTATGTATCTTTGCACACTATTTAAATATAGTTATACAATAAATGCCAAGGAGTGGAATTTATATATTTTATTGTATTAACCAATAAAATATATAAATTAATATATAAATTAACCAATTTACAATCTTAGCAGTTTTATATGAAAACGACTTTTCCCTTCCTTGCTGACAGTATTATTGAACTTTTTAACTTTTGCTATATATATAGTTGAGAAATAGAATCTTTTTTTTGATTTGCATTTCTTTAAGTATGGGCAGAGTTTGGCATATTTTTATAAATGTTTATTTTTATTTTATTTTTGTTAACTAGTCATGTTTTACCTACTTTTTTTTTAAATCAGGGCTCTTTATAGTTGTCATGTTATATGAATAGTTTTTTTCATCATTTCTAGATTCCTTTTTTCTTCTTTACTTTTTTTTCACCTATTCATTCATTCTTAATGTAATGATATTTATCATTCTTTTCCTTTATCCTTTTTAGACTCTGCCTAAACTACTTGAAAAACATTCTTTAGTAGAGGCCCATGTGATTTAAGAATTTTAAGCTTATTATTCTTAGAATAAAATGTGTATATAATTTTGTTTTGTTGGAAAGTATATTAGCTATGTATTTTCAGGAGTTTGAAGCCTAGAGTAGTATGTAATATGAGCAAAAACCGGTGTGATGTCCTTCATTTAGTTTTATAAAGTTAATATCAGGAACTAACTCGTGTTTTAGTTTGTATGTATGTATGTATGTATGTATGTATTTATATAACTAATCTTTCAGTTACAGTTGGTATACAATATTATATTAGTTTTCAGGTGTACAACATGATGATTAGACATTTACATAACTTAACGAAATGATTACCCCAGTAAATCTGGTACCCATTTGACACCGTACATAGTTATTATGATATTGACTATATTCCTTATGCTATATTTTATATCCCCATAACTAACTACTAATGTGTACTTCTTAATGTGTGTAACAGTATGTACCAATGTGGGGAATTTTTTCACCCACTTTCCCAACCCCCCTCTCATCTGACAACCATCAAAATGAAGAACTAACTCATTTTATATAATTTTAACTTTTAGATGTTATTCTTGGCAGAGTTTGCTATTGTAGCCCAGAAGGTCAAGAGAAAGATGCCAGGTTCTGAAGGCTTTGAGTATAGTCATGAGATCTTTGACAGGAGAGAAAATTTGAGAACAAGTGGTAAGAAAGGAATAATTAAAAGGAGGAAGTCTGTGAACACTGTCAGCAGGCAAAGAATAATTGCAATGTAATATACTCAAGGTTTCTGAAAGTCATTGGGCTGGAGCTCTTTTAATTCTTCAAAAGTCTTCAGCAGGGGTGGGGTAAAGAGAATATATTTTAATGAGAAAATAGGATTTGCTGTTTAGAAATTAATTATGAAGAGGACTTCTGAAATGTAACAGTAGTCCTAGAAAATGAGAAATGGATTTACTTTTTTCTTTTTGTAGGATAAATGCAGATGTCATGTTTCTTTCAGAGCATCTGATTGTTATAAATGTTTAGGGAAAATAAGGATCTATTTCTTGCTGTTTGGTGCAGAACAATATCTTTGCTGTGCTATTTAACAAGATGAAATAATGTATTCTTTAGTCATTGCCCAACAACTCTCATTTAATGTCTTTATTTGATACCTGTAACTGTTCTATTAAGTATGTTGAAATTATCTGTTAATATTAAAAATACTAGGGTCAGATATGTTCAGAATTCTTGTATATCATCTTATTTATCATCATCCACTATTCACCTCCTAATAAAGAATTTAATTCCTGTTAGAAAGTTACCCTCTCCCCCTGAAATTCAAATGAATTACATTTATAATACAATAGAAATTACTTGTACCTCAGAATTTAATTTTAAAAAGTTATTGAAAACTATTTTCCATACAAAAAAAAAATACTGACTAATAATACAAGCAGTACCTCAACCCACAGAAGCATATAAAAAGTAATAATGTTCTCTTGCTTACACAAATGCAGTGCCCCTACTGTTCGTCTTAATTGGTTTTTAAAATGTAGACTAAAAGAACTTGAGGGGAACAAAAATAAGTTGCTTTCTAGTGGTTCTTTGCATGAACTGTTTTAGATTTCTTTGTCTAAGCACCAGAGTATTGCCTTTCCTTTCACCAATATGGTTCTTACAGAGTTTCTGCAAAAATTAATGTCTTTTTTAAAAAAACTGAAGTTCTGTCTATTAAAAGACTTCTATTTTTTGCTCAAAAGGAATTCACTATTTAATAATAATTTCCATACATGGTTGTTAGGTAGAGTTTTGATTTGAAGATATGTTTATATATTTTGCTATTACTTGCTCAGAATGCATGTTGAAAACTCAGGTTAATTTCAGTAGAGTATGATGAAATATAGGCTTTCAGGGAAACTAGTAGTACAGATACATACTTCATATTTGAGATTATGGCTGATTTTCTGCTTAAAATTTTTTTTATTACTCGGGTTTTAAGAACAACTGTGAGTTATAATTGACATAATAAACTCTGTGTGTGTGTGTGTGTGTGTGTGTGTGTGTGTGTATGTATGTGTATATGTATGTGTATGTATGTATGTATATATATATGTATGTATATATATATATATATATATATATATATATATATATCAAGTGTACACTTTGGTAAATTTTGAAATATATATTCTAACAAAACCATTACCCCCAAAATTTCCTGGTTTCCTTTCATAATTCCTCTCTCTTATCTTTCCCCAAGGCCTGCCAACCCCCATAGACAACTATTCATCATCTTTCATTATAGACTTTTTTGCATTTTCTAGTCATGTAAATGGGATCATCCATCACACTTTTTGCTAGCCTCTTCCACTCAGTGTAATTATTTTGAGCTTCATCCATGTTGCATATAGCAATAGTTCATTTCTTTTTATTCATGGTTACGATGGCATTGGTAAAAGATACCGCAATTTGTTTTTCTGTTCATCTGTCAGTGGATATTTAGACTGTTTCCAGTTTTTGGCTATTAGAAATAAAAGCTTCTTTGAACATTTATGTACAAGTCTTTGTATGTATATATGCTTTCTTTTCTCTTGGGTAAATATCTAGGTAAGGAATGGCTAGATCATATGGTAACCAAGTGGTTATATCATTTTACATTACCGTGAACAGCATGAGACTCAGTTGCTCCACATCCTTGCAGAAACTTGGGATAGTCAGCCTTCTTAATTTTAACTAGTCTAGTGGGTGTGTAGCAGTATCTCATGGTTTTAATTTGCATTCCTCTAATGACTACTTTTGTTGAGCATCTCCTCATGTGCTCATTTGCCATCCGAATCTCTTTTTGTAGGGTGCTTAGAATGTGTAGTGATTTTGCTTCTCTTATTTCTTCACTGGTAATTTTTATCTTTTCCTGATCAGGGTAGAGGTTTATCAGTTTCATTGATTGTATTAACTGCTTTTGGTTTCATTGAATTTCTTTATTGTTTTTCTGTTTTTTTTATTTACTTTATTTCTACTTTTTACTTTTTCTTATATTCTGCTTGCTGTGGGTTTCATATGCTCTTCTTTTTTTGCTTTCTTAGTTGTAAACTGAGATTATTGAATTAAGATCTCCTTTTCCAATGAAAGCATTTAGTGCTATAAATTTCCCCGAGTAATGCTTTAGCAGCAAATTCTGATATTGTTGTGTTTATATTTCTGTACAGTTCAAAACACTTTTAAATTTCTCTTTGATTTTGTTCTTGACCCATGGGTTATTTACAGGTGTGCTTTTTAGTTTCCAAGTAGTTGAGGATTTTCCAGAGATCTTTATGGTTTTTAATTTAACTGTGGTCAGAGAACACAGTTAATTTTTTAAAAATTATTGAAACTTGTTTTATGGCTCAGAATATGGTTTATCTTGGTAAATGTTTCATATATGCTTGGAAAGCATGTGTATTCTGTTGGGCGGAGTATTTTATGAATATCCATTAGATCATGTTAGTTGATAGTGGTATTCAGGTTTTTCATACCCTTGCTGATTTTCTTTTTACATATTCTATCAAGTATTTAGAGTAGGATCTATAGTTGCAGATTTGTCTATTTCTCTTTGCAGTTTTGTCAGTATTTTGAAGTTCTGTTATTAGATGCATATATATTAAGAAATTCTTCTGTACTCTTTATAGATTTACTTTTTTTTCATATGAAATGACTTTCTTTGTCCCTGGTGATGTTTTTTACTGTGCAATCTAATTTGATATTAAAGAAGCCACTTCAGCTTTCTTTTGACTAGTATTAAAATGTATTAAAATGATACATTTTCCCTATTTTTTTATGTTTAACACATTTATGTATTTTTATTTATAGTGTATTTCTTGTGGTTGAGTTTTGCTTTCTTATCCATCTGACAATTTCTGCTTTTTAAAAAATAATTTATTCAATTACCATTGACATTCAATATTATATTAGTTTTAGATGTACAGTATAATGATTAGACATTTATATAACTTACAAAGTGATCACCCTGATGAGTCTAGTACCCATCTGACACCATACATAGTTATTATGATACTATTGACTATATTCCCAATGCTATACTTTACCTTTCCATGACTTTTGTACTACCAATGTATACTACTTAATCCCTTCCCTTTTTTCAGCTACTCCCCAAACCTCCTTCTGCCTGGTAGTCATCAGTTTGTTTTCTGTATCTGTGCATTTATTTCTGTTTTGTTTGTTTTTTAGATATCACGTATAAGTGAAACATATGGTATTAGTCTTTTTCTGTCAGACTTATTTCACTTAGGATAATGCCTTATAGGTGTATCCAGGTTGTCACGAATGGCAAGATTTCACTTTTTTTTTTCTTTTTTTTTTTTATACCTGAGTAATACTCCACTGTACCTATATACCACATCTTCATCTATTCATCTATCAATGGACACTTAGGTTCCTTCTATATTTTGGCTGCTGTAAATAGTGCTTCAGTGAACATAGAAGTGCATATGTCTTTTCAAATTAGTGTTTTGGGTTTCTTTGGATTAACACCCAAAAGTGAAATTGCTAGGTCCTTCTTTGTCCCTTGTTATAGCCTTTGTTTTAAAGTCAATTTTATCTGATATAAAATACCCCAGCTTTTTTTCGTTCCATTTGCATGAAGTATCTTTTTCTACTCCTTTACTTTTGGTCTGTGTGTATTTTCCAGTCTGAATGGGTCTCCTAAGCAGTATATGTATAGGTCTTGTTTTCTTATTTATTCAGCCACCTTGTGTCTTTTGATTGGAGTATTTAATACATTTACATTTAAAGTAATTTTTGATAGGCGTGTAGTTATTACCATTTTGTTTGTATATTTAATCCTTTTTTTTCTCCTTTTTAAAAAAGTCTCTTAACATTTCTTATAATACTGGTTTGGTTACAATGAACTCTTTTAGCTTTTTCTTGTCTGGGAAGCCCTTTATCCTTTGATTCTAAATGATAGCCTTGCTGGGTAGAGTAATTTTGGTTGTATGTCCTTGCTTTTCATCACCGAATATTTTGTGCCAATCTGTTATGGCCTGAACTACTTCTGCCTTATATAATTCAGATGTGTAGACCATTTATATATAATGTGATGTAATTAGGTTCAAATCTGTAATTTTGTTATGTGTTTTCTATTTGTCCTGGCCTTTGTTTTCTTTTTCCTCTTTATTTGACTTCTTTTGGATTAATCGAATATTTTTATGATTTTATTTCTCATTGATATATCAACATATATAGATATATATATATTAACACACACACACACACACACACACACACACATATGTGTTATTTTAGTGATTTCTTTAGCTTCAAATAGTGACATTATGCCACTTCTTTATGGTATAGGAACTTTACAGTAGTTTGTTTATATTTCTCTCCTCCTGTCCTTTCTGTTACTGTTGTCGTAGTTTTTACTTAAACTTTTTATAAACTCTTCATATATTATCATTATTTTCGTTAAGTAATTATCTTAAGGAGATTTAAGTAATAAGGATAAAGTGTTATATATTTACCCTTGTAGGCATCATCTCTGTTGCTCTTTTGCGTTGATCCATATTTCAGTCTAGTATAATTTTTCTTCTGCCTGGAGCCTTCTCTTGAACTTTTTTTCAGCTTTTTATGCCTGAAAAAGTCTTAATTTCACTTTTTTTTGAAAGATACTTTCACTTGACATAGAATCCTAGGTTGACAATTTAAAGTACTTTAGAGATGTTACTGCTGTCTTCTTGCTTGTATTGTTTTGATGAGAAATATGCTGTCATACTTACTTTGTTTCTATGTGCATTAATTTGTCTTTTTTTCCCCTCCTATACTCACTTTAAAAATGTTCTCTTTATCACTAATTTTGAGCAATTTGATTATGATGTGCTTTCGTATATTTTTTTCATGTAGTGTTTTTGTGCTTAAGATTCCTTGAGCTTCTTAGATCTGTAAGGTTTTTAGTTTTCAACAAATTTAGAAAATTTTGGCCATTGTTTCTTCTGTTTCCCATTCCTCAATGACATGAATATTAAGGATTTAAGGCTAACCTACAGCTCTCTGATGCTCTTTTTATTTTTTAAAAGTTTTTTTTTTTCTGTATGTTTTGCATAGTTTCTAATGCTTCAGGTTCACTAATATTTTCAGTTGTAGTTTAATGTTCCATTAATCCTATCCAGTGTATTTTTTATCTCAGACATCGTAATTTTCATCTATAGCAATTCAACTTATTTAATATCTTAGTCGTTTCTAACTTTTGGAATATATGTAATACAGTTATAATAATAACTTTTAGTGCCTTTGTCTGCTGTTTCTTACATCAGTGTCAGTTCTAGGTTGATTTTGATTGAAAGCTTTTTCTCTTAATTATGGGTCTTGTTTTTTTTTATCTTTATATGTCTGGTAATCTTTGATTGTATACTAGATACTAGGAATTTTAATTTGTTGAGTGCTGGATATTTTTACATTTCTGTAAATATTCTTGAGCTTTGTTCTGGGACATGTTAAGCTAATTGGAAACCACTTGATCTTTTTGACTTTTGCTTTAACATTTGTTAGGTGGGCCCAGGGCAGCATTTAGTCTAGGGCTTGTTACTTCTTACTAATGAAGTAAGACCCTTAATATTCTACCCAGTGCTTTGTGAATTATGACTTTTCTTACTCTGGCTAGTGAGAACAGGTACTATTCCCAAGAGTGCTGAAAACGAATCTCTAACCCTTTGGGATAGTTCTTTTCCTGACTGTGGGTAGCTTCTTGCTGAATACTTCAGGGGAACCGCCTGCAGTTCTCTGGTATTCTCTTACTGTGCAGCTCTTATTCTCTAGCTGCTTCAGAATACTTGGACTCTTAGTGATGTCACCTTCACTGAGGAGTCAGACTTTGCCTAGGTTTACCCTCCCTGCATTATAGTCTTGAATCTTCCTTAAGGGAGTAAGCCAGGCAACTTTGTATGTGTCAGGAATCTGACATTGGCTGGAAATTTTTCTTCTGTGAAGCTTCTGTAGTATAGGTTTGGTACATGATCTTTATTGTAAATTGGTTTATGTGGTTTAATTCTGGGTTGACTTTACAAAAGAGCACATGATCATTATTTTTATTATTCGAATGCAGTTAAATGTCATTTTCTGGTTACAATTTCTTAGATTATCAATAACATCCTATTGAATGAGGAGAAAATTTTGCCAGATATGTAGAATAATGGCCTGATTATAGTGTTTTTATTTTGTTTTTCATTTGTTTCTTTTTTAGAATGAGTGGAGGGTTGTTTAACAGTGAAGAATAGTTTGCTTATATTTTTTTTACCATCGTTACTGGGACTCTGGTCAGATATTATTATAACTGCTATAAGCCATCATGGCATTGTAACAGTTTTTTAAACTATTGACTTATGGTGGAATGTCGAGATTATACACACTCACATACACACACATGTGTATGTGTGTATATGTGTGTGTATATACATATATATGGATCATAATCTGTTGGCGCTTATGTTTTGTTGAGGTCAATTAAAGTAACATTTGAGTCTTGATGTTGTTACTTGCATTGTACCTGTATTTCATATGCTCTTAATCTTACCTGTTCAAACAGAAGTAGTCCAGAGGGTGAGTCCATGCATATCCTGAGTGTTGATGAAAAGAACAAGTTGGGAGCCAAGATTATCAAGGCAGAGATGATGGGAAATATGGTAAGACTCATATGTTGTTTTTTTTTTTTGGAGGTTAGTAATTAAATATTTAACTTATGAAGAGTAATATTGGAAGTTCCTTAGCAGGTGGATATAGCATACTTTGACAATAACTGCTGCTTATCGAGTCTTTAAATTCTCGAACACTTCTGAAAACAGTACCGTCTGTCTGCTTTTAAATTATCCACTTTCTCTGTCAGATTTCTGAAATTTAAGATCCTAGGGCACTGAATGCTTTTTAATTTATTTTTTTACTTTGCTGCTTGCCTGCCTGCCTACCTTCCCTTCCCTTCCCTTCCCTCTCTTCCCCTCCCCTCCCTTCCCTTCCCCTCCCCTCCGTTCATTGAAATTTTTTGAGTTTATTTGAGTGAAACTGAAGATATATACCAAGGAGCAAGTTCTCAAATGTTCTCACTGTTTGCTTTATACTTACATTTCTAACTTAATAAGCATATTTGACGGGGATAAAGATAAAGATATCACTGCCATCTTTCCCTTTTTTAGTCATATATTATTAAGAACATGTATTACTTTCTTAAATTCCTTTACATAGGAACCAAAAAAATGAGATCCTAGAAAAGATGATTAATTCATTTATTCAAATTTTAAGTCAATGTGTTTGTGCCTGATAATGTGTTAGATGCTTTGTATAGGTTAGTTCATTTAAATTCTATAATAATGTTGTGATTAAGACGATTTGATAAGAGCTGCTTCTATTTATATATATATGTATGTATGTATTATATTGTCACATTCCTTTTATACTAATATATGTTGCTTTGCAAATGGCAGAATAGCAAAGTCTAGTAGCTTTTCATGTCTTGATAGAATAAATTCTCTCATGGTTATATGTATGTACTTATCTGAAACTCAGATACAAATCAGCTTTAAGTAGCCTTCTGTTTTGATATATTGTTAGTATAACACTCTTGGCCAAACAAGATATGTCTATTGTTATTAATTTGTATGTCTAATAAAAGGCATATCTTGCATATGCTGCACTCCGTCTTTGAATTTTGAAAGCACAAAAGAATTGATTAAAATAATGAGAGAGGTCACCAAGTTAGGAGGTTAACTTATGTTAAAAGAAATGTTCCTGTGTTTATGGAACCACTGCAGTGGAAAATGCTGTTTTTTGCTTATCATATAAATCTACTTGTTTAATTTATTGTTTTGTAATTTATTGCTTTGTATGTCAGTTGTTTTATATAAATTCCTATAGACTTACTAAAGTAAAAACGAAATGTATTCAGAATTTTTATCTAAATTATTTATCAGCAGTAAAGAAGGTAATATTTTAAGTCTTATGAGTCTCCCTTCTTACAAATAACTGAAATTTTGAGGATCAAACTCGATATTATGTAAGGAACTATAAAAATGCCATTCTTAAGATTATATATTTCCTCCATCTCCTAGACTCTCCTAAAATATATGTCTTTGTAATTATTTTCTTTCAAAGCATAAACAAATGCCACAGGTATTTGAGAAGTTTGTAACTGAGATAAGTTTGTTAAAAAATGATATACTAGACTTTGAGTTGGTAACTGAATTTAGGCAATGGCTAGATAGGTGTTCACTATGCTCTTTTTCTTTCTATTGTATGAGTTCGAAATAGTCTATAGTGTGGAATTAAACTATATGTATCACACCTATTTTTTTTTTTTTTTCTGTTTGAAGGAATTAGCTGAACAACTTAAAGCCCAACTTGAAAAGGCAAATAAATTTAAAGAAACTATAACACAGATATCATCAAAAAAATCTGGGGTAGAGGTAAGCAATAAAAATTTTTTTGTAGGTATATAATTGCCTTGTGTAATACTACTATTTTAGCAGTGGTGATATTTTAATATAAAATGTGTGTATAACTATGTTGGTATGTTTGTGTGTATATGCTTGTTTGCTTGTTTTTAAAAGTTATTTTCATATGTATTCTCTTATTTTCCACCAGTGTGTCCTGATGAGAAGACGCCTAGGCCAGGGAGACCTGGTTTTGTTCTGGACTCTGTCATTTACTGTTTGACTTTATACAAATCAAATTGGTTTTTAAATTCTACCCCTACAGAATGAGAGACTTGAGTTTGGTGTCCATTTTATATAAAACAAGTTATTTTGTTCCATGATTTATTCATGCATCTGTTAGTGAACAAAGTAGATAAAAACACCTGCCTGCTTGGAGTTTCATTTGGGAAGGGAGAAAGAGGCAATAAGTAATAAAAATAATAAATTTTACAGCACAGTAGAAAGTTATACATCCTGTATGGCAGCATGGTGGAGATCTTGAGTGCCAGGTATGCTGATTGCTTGGGATACACAGGCTAATTCCATTGAGAAAGTGACATTGATGTAAAGACTTAAATTAAAGCAGTGAATCTCTGTGTATCTGAGTGAAGAGCATTTCAGTCATTAGGAACAAAGTTTTAAAGGTGCAAATATGGGAACATGTCTTATATGTAGGAATAACAGCACGGAGAGGCCAGTGTTGCTGGAGTGGCATGAATGAGAGGGAATTAGGAGACCCAGGTTAGAGAGACTGTGGGAGGCCAGTTCATATTAAACTTGAAAGTCATAGTAAGGAAATGGGCTTTTGTTCTGGGTGAGATGAAAGCTATAAAGGGTTTTGAGCAGAAAATATATTTTGACAAATGAACCTGGCTTTTTTGTTAAGAACAGATTGAAAGAGAATAAGGGCAGAAGCTAGAGTCTCGTTAAGCTTTTGCAATAATACACACAAGAAATGATAGTGGCTTTGACCAAGATAGTAGCTGAGAAGATTGTTAGAAGTGATTAGATTTTGAATATGTAGAGATGTTTTCTGTATGTATTTTGAAAGGAGAGCTGACAGAAATTTTATGACGTTTTAGATGGGAGATGAGTAAGAGGTAAAAAAGAAGTGGCAAAGTGGATTCTACAGTTTTTAGCCTGAGAAGCTGGAAGAATAGAGTGGCCGTTATTTGAGATGTGGTAGCAAGAGGAGGAGTAGGTTTTTTTTGGCAACAATTAGAAATTCTGTTTTTGATATATTGAGTTTGGATGTCTTAGATATGGAACAAACAGAGATGTCAAGTACGCAGGTGGATATATATGGTTGAGAGTTGGGAGAAGCCTGAGCTGGAAATAGAATTTGGGTAGTTATTAACATATAGATGGTATTTAAATCTACAATACTGCGTGAAGTTACCATGAGAGTAAATGCAGATAGAAAAAGTTGAAGGGCTAAATTGGGTGCATTACAGTGCTGAGAGGTTTATAATGAGGTTATATCTAATTTTAAAGGACTATTCTCAAAGATTAATTTATACAATTTAATGTTAGCATGAGAGGAGATGAGAATGTATGAAGTCAAATTTCATAGAATTTTCTTCAAGCTAACATTATTAATGACTTAGACAATAGTATAAAAAGTATGTTTATGAAATTAGCTGTTTTTATTAAGTTGTGCTAGCTAATGTTTTTAAAGAGTGGATAATGTTAGGTTATATGAACAAGGTAAATCTCGATTCAATGAGCTGAATATTTTGGCTTTGATGAAAAGCCCTAATCACTTAGCAAATATTGGTTTGCTTATTTATCTTCCATTTTAGAGTGTGAACTATTTAATATTTAGGGCAAGGGCTATTTCTTTATATCTTAGTGATATATGACATCATACTTAGTTCATATCTGGTGTCTAGGGTAATGGTACCTTGTAGATAACCAAGAAATACTTGAAATATTTGTTGTGCTAGTGTCTTCCATTTATTTTCCACCCTATAGTTTTCTGTTGTAAATCTTAAAAGTGATCCATGAACTTGTAAACCCTCTAGTCTGTCGTTCTTATGAGTATAGCTTCCTTATTTAAATATAGCATCTCTATCTAACTTGAACATTGAGTAATAAAATTCATTGAGTTAATATATTAGATGTTAATTTGTCCTTCTCTAACTTCTGCTGGTTAATCATTCTTTAGTGGAATTACATCATGGACACATTTAATCTAAGGGAATTTATCTTTACACTTTTTTTCCCTAGTAAGGCAGAAAATTCAGCTGTTTGCAGTAAATAATGAAAGTCACAGCATAATTGTGCGGCAGCTTTAAAGTTTAGTTCACACTGCTGGGAAAGAAGGGAAATATATTATTATAATCCCCGGGCTACTTTATAATCCTTGGACATTCTCTTGAAAGAAATTGGGGAATTAACTGAAGGGCTTAGAAGATCATAGAGGAACATTAATAACTAGATGAACTCACCTGTGGCATTTTGGACAGAAAGTCAGGTACTTAACTGGTGATTTAAAGTATTTCCAATAGTTTGACCATACTTTATTATTGCCGTAACACACTGTCTTTTAAATCTAATTCTTGGATCTTTTAAGTTCACTGTATTACCATTTGTGGGATTCGCAGGATATATGTACGCCTAGACTGATTTTCTGTTTTGGCATCCCAGACTATGCAGCTGATCCCTATAAACATAGTAAAACAGAAAAAAAATTAATTACTAGATTAAAAAAACTATAGTGTTGATGGTTTGCTTTTCATTTTTAGCAGTGATCTTTCTTCAAAAAATACTTTCCAGTTCCTTCTTTGTAGAAGTCATTTGCATTCTCAGTTTTCCAGATGAGATATTTTAAATCTAAAATAAACATTAGCGTGACATTTATGCCACTATTTACTATATCACATTCCCATAGGTACACTTTACTTGATAGTATAGTGTTTCCTGATACAGAGTAGGTACATAAAAATGTTTTCTCCTTGTAATCATTTAGCTGGTTTCTTCCCCAGCCAAGCAGAATAGGTCAGTGCAATGGATGTATCTACTTTGTACAGAGTTCAGCCTGTTTTTTTTACCCTCCCAAAGGTATACCTCATTTCTAACTCTACAGTTAGAAATAATAGTATCTTATGCATTACTAGAGGGCTTATTTTTTGCAAACATTTTAAGCTAAATTAAAGCAAAATGATTTTATAGATGATATTGAAATACAAACACATTTTATAGTAACATAATCTTGTATCTCCGCACCTTAGTCACATCAAATTTATCAATTTACTTGCTAAATATTTTTTAAATCTATTGTTTGCTTTCCTTATCTGCTGCATTAAGATAACCATCTCTTCATCATCATCATCATCATCTGTACCTCTGATATAGCTTTATTCCTGCTTCAGTGTCTTTGTACGAAATCTTCTTTTGCTTATATTATTCTTCTTTCCCACTCTTTTCTTAGTTCCTTTTATTCATCTTTTAGATCTTAACTCAGACATCATATTTTCCTTTGGAAAACATCCTCTTTAGAAATAGAACATATAAATAATATTAATTATACAAATACACAATTATAATTTTGATGGTACTTCAAAGGAACAGTATAGAAATATGGGGGAAGTGAAGAGGGCCCAGTGCAATTTGGGTATCCAGAGAATGTCTTGAGGATATAGCCATTATTCTTGGGTTTCATCACCATTTTGTAACTTTACCAACGGAAAAAGCTATTCTCTTTATGACTATTATCTGTAAGATTTGTTTCTATGCCCCAGAAATAATCTTTAGCATGGCTGCTAAGTATTATCCTAGATGTGAGTAATGACTCACAGACATCAGTCATTGAATAGGAAATACCCATTCATATGACTATAGGCCATATTTAATTGTTAATGCATTCTGGAACAGTTTTTTCTAATTTCGTTTTATGAAGAGTATTCTCTCAAGTGTAATAATTTAGAGAAACTTTTAATTTGGATAGCTGCGGTTGTATATTTTTTAGATTGAATTTTGAGATGAATTATTTTGTGGACTATCTCAAATTTTGAACCAGGACTCTGTAACAGATACTAAAGCCATAAATAGTTGGTTTCCTTGGAGAAGGAAGAATGCCCAGCAGCAGCCTTTCAGCTCCACCAGTTTGCTTCTGTTCCCGCAAGTGCTCATTAGTTTTTTTCTCACTAAGTCTGCTGTCATCAGCATTTCATTTATTTTTCTGCTGTTTAATTAAATTTAAGAGAAAAGTGAAATGTTATTCCATATTTTCTTGAAGAGTTTGATCCTTATATGTTCCCTTTCCAGGATTTTTTGAGGAGAAGGGAGGGATGATGTTACATATCTATACTGTATTTTTGCAATTTAAGGAGAAAACATTTTAAGTGAAATGAAATAAATCAACTCTAAAGTAAATTTTATCCTTATATATTCAAAAGTAGCTTTAGCTATATTGTGGAATGTGTAACAAGTTATTGAAGATAGTTATAAGAAGTCAAATTTAATGTGTTTTTAGGAAAGCTGAAAGTATAGTTTTCATTTTTATAGTGCATAATAAATATGCAGGTACCAAACAGGTTCTGACCAGAATAATTGTAGTAAACAGTTACTAATAAAGATTTACGAGGAAGAGAAAATAAAATTAGTTGAGTGAAACTTAACCCTGAAAACCCAAAAAACAAAACAAAAGAAAAACACTTGAAATTATGTCACAATGAATCAGAAAAAAATGATGATATTTATCATGTTCCTGTCTATCCAGAAATACTATATAAATCATCCATACATGTTTCTTTGAATATAGTCTAAAAATTAAGTTATAAAATATGGATTAGTTTAAAAATCTGTGCCATCTGAACACTATGGAATATGTTCAATAAAGAATTATTACCTTGGGATAACCAATTTGCTTTTTAGTTCTTTTAATATCTTATTTTTTTACTTAAGTTCTTTTTCTAAATTTGTTTCATTGAATTTCAAGATATGATTTTATTTTTCAAGACAATGATATTAATTGATGTATATTGTACACTATTCCTGCTATAATTATATAGTAATGGGTGATATTTTTTGAGGGCATACTATGTGCCATGATTTGTTTTAAGCACTTTATATAGAGAAATATCTTCTGCTTCTCTTTAAAATTCTGTGGGTTCATTATCTTCATTTTTTTGAATAAGTGTAGATGAGCTGAGTCTCAATTAAATTTTAATTTGGTGACAAGAAATAAGTTTAAGTATATGTGTGCAATTTAAAATTATTTAAAGTAAATAAAAATTATTAGAGTAATTGCTTTGATTTAGATTGATAAGCTGATGTTTGAAATATAAAATGGCAGTCTTGCCTATATGTTGAAATTAATATTAAATTAAACTTTTTATATATTTTTTTAATTATTTTTTTTTTTATGGTGACATTGGTTAATGAAATCCAGTAAGCTTCAGGAATACAGTTTAACAGTAAGGCATATATATGTATATTGCATTGCGTGTTCACCTCCCATAATTAGATTTCTTTCTGTCACCACGTATTTGACCCCTTTTATCCCATCTACCTCCCCTCTCCCTCACCTTCTGGTAACCACTAGTCTATTGTCCATTTCCATGAGTCTCTGTTTGCTGTCCTGTTCGTTTGTTGCTTTAGGTTATTTCCTACATATAAGTGATATTATGTGATTTTCAACTTTTTCTCTCTGGCTTATTTTGCTTAGCATGGTTATCTCTAGGTCCATCCATGTTGTCACAAATAGCAATATTTCATCTTATGGCTGAGTAATATTCCATTGTATATATGTACTACAGCTTCTTATCCAGTTATCTATTGTAGGACACTTCGGTTACTTCTATGTCCTGGCCACTGTGAAAAAATTAATTTTATATTTGACAGTTATATAAGCTCTAAACACAAACATTTAAGTTGTCTAGAAATGCTCATGTAATAGAAAAATTTCCATTAAAGTGATTTTGTATGTGGTCTTGAAAAAAAAAAATTGAAGTATATTTTTCTTTTTTTATTCTTAGGTGACTTCCATTTATAAGTAAAATATACATTTTTTGGTAGAATTTGGAAAATGCAAAAAAAAAAAAAAAAGTATAAAGGAGAAAATAAAAATCTCTCCAAATCCTATCATTTAATTTTAAGTATTTCCCTCTAGATTCCCCCCTTTCATCCCTTCCCTTCCTAATAATGTGTTAAAAATTCTTGCACAATTAACATAATAAAGCAAAACAAGTTAAAAACAGCTACTTTGCTTTTTGGTATTTCCCTCAAGTCTCTGTCTATTATAAATATGTATACACGTGCATAATGTTACATAATTATAATCTTTTTTTACTCATTGTATCAGCATTTTTCCGTGGTGTACAGTATTTGTCATTTAATGAAATTGTAATCATATCAGTTTATTCAGTGTCCCATTAATATAATTTCTGAAATCTAAGGAAAGGATACTGAAGAAATTCAGAATGTTTTTCTTCTTATAAATTTGACCCCCTCCAAAAAAAAAAAAAAAAAACCTTTACTTTTTTTAGCAGTTACTCAAAACTTTTGCCATTCTGTACAGATTCCCTGTTTTATTCTTAGTACTTTGCTTCCTACTTCATTTGGAAAGTAGAGATTGTAAATTTGAATATTTACAAAGGATGTCTACCAACCAGGAATGAATGAGTAGGAATGTTTTAATGTCTGCCTGTGCTCCCTGAAAATTAATCTTTCTGCATCTCTCATTTGACAATGGGAACGGCATTCTCATTTTCTTTAAGGCCAAGTTTTTACAAGGTTCCCAATTTCATTCCTTTTCTGTCCCTCTGGAACTAGTTCCTACTAGTTATACAGAATCTTTAGTTTCTTTGTGTTGGCCTCTTTCCCATTACTTGCAAATATGCTTACGAGTCATTGTCCTTAAACAAACAAAAATCAGCTTTCTTTGCCCTGAGCAACTTTACCATACTCTTCTGGCAGGAAAGCATGATACAGGCAGGGGAGCTTGGGTAAGGGTGCAAAGGTGAGAGTGAGATGTTTAAAAGATGGTATGTTGTCTTCAATGGTTACAGAGTAAAGAATGAGTGAGAACATAGGAAGAAGAGATTGGATAGGTAGACAAGGATCAAATCTCTATTTTCATCCTGACTATATCTCCTAGTTTCATGATTTCAGTTAACATCTTTATGAGAATATGAATCTCAAATATGTAACTCTAGCTCTGTACACTGTGCTGAGCTCTAAGCTAGTATTTTCAGTTGTCTGCTAGACTTTTATGGATATTTTGTTAAGTTCAGATTGTATAAAACCATCCCTTTTATATGTAATTTCCCTTTTCTTAATCATATGATTTACTTAAGGCTGTAGCTCATAGGAAATTGTTTTTGATGGGAGGTGTAGAGAAAGCAGACATAGGTTTTCAACCATGTGAAATATCCCCAATATCACATGTGAGATATTGTAAGAACTGGGAATCCTAATAGATTGAGTGGAGACAATGTCAAAACATCAATCAGTGAGTGGTCAGAGTAGACAGAGAGACAGGAAAGAAGGAAAAAAATCTACTTAAAATATGCTTGCATACCAGAAAACATTAGTGTTCCCTCAGAAAGACAATAAAAAGTAATTGGGAAACAGATACTCTTTGTTAGTAAGTTTAAAATGGTAGAGCAACTTTAGAATGATTTAAAATTAAGTATGTTTAGTAGCTTCATTTATAAGAACAGAATAATATTTGTAAAAAGAAGATATGAAACAAAATCAAGCAAAACAATAATAGGTAGATATGAAGAAGGAATAAAATTTTAGGAAATTTGGAGGTGAAATGAGATAAATTCAAGGCAGAACCCAGTCAAAGAAAGAAAGAAAAAGAATTAAAGATAACAAAATTAGAGCTAATATTTTTTTGATCACTTTTATATCTAGGCATTGTTCTGAATACCTTACATATATTATTTGATCCTCAAAACACCCTATTATTTTATTTTACAAATGAGGGAATTGAGGTGATTAAATGACTTGCAAGGTTACCTAATAAGGCAGGATTGGAACTTGGGTGTTCTGACTCTGGAGTCCACACCATTACACTATGCTGCCTGTGGTATTGGCCAATAACAACACAATAGAAAAGAGAAAAAAATGTATTAAAAAGTGGATATGAAGTATGATGGTTAGATAAAATCTTAAATTACTGAAATAGAAAACTGAAAATAAGCAGAAGTGATCAAAAAAGCAAAAGCTTTTTCACTGAAAAAAAATAGATAAGCCTTTAGAAAGACTGATCTAGGAGGGGATGCAGGATAGAAAGAAGACACAAACAGTACTGAGAATTGAAAAGAGACATTTGGTGCCTTTATCAGATTAGATAAAGGTGCCTCCTTTGAGCAGATGCAGTCCTGTGAATGTCTTTGTATAAATTTAAAAATTAGCCTTGAGTTAGGATACACATCTCAGTTAATGTAATGTAGCTTGGTGTTCGTTCTACTCACTGCCTTGGTCAGGTGCTTGTGTGTGTAGTGAAAAACTCGCTCTCTGTGGACGTAATAAGAAATACAGTAGAGTGTGTTCAAAAGTCATGAAAATGCTAAAAACAATAACTGCTTATTTCTTGAAAATTTAAAAGATAAAAATAAAAACAGATGCTATATGGCTTTCATTAATGACAAACTTGCAAAATTCCAGTTGATGGGAAAATCTGATCTTGTAGAAGAGTTTTCCTTTCTTTCCAAAATGCTAGAAAAAGGCTTTCAAACAAGCATTTAGAATTTTTAATACCAGCTTTGAATCAAAGCAATGTAAGCTTTTTCCTTTTCTTTTTAATCAGTGTGTTATATACAAATAGTCTAAAAGGCCTCTATCAAAGATTAACAGTGCCTTGAGCCCTTTCCAGAACTTACTGGATCCAGCCACTTTTAGTTGTCAGCTGCTGCTTCTGGCTTTTACTTCTCTAAGCAAAGTTATCTCTTGATTCTGTAAATAGATACTGTTAAGCCAAATTATATTATGATTGTCTTTTATGTAAAAAACTTAATTGACATTAATATTTGCTTTTTTTTTTTTTTTTTTTTTTGGTTTGCTTTATTTTCTTTGGCCTTTGGGCCATAATTTGTTGACCCTGATATAGATTCTTAAATAAGCCCGAACTTCTGAATTAATGTAGTAGCAAATACAGAACTTAGTATTTTTAGTTTTTTTCAATATTTCCGTCTTGGGTTCTGAAAGTGGGAGAACTTGGTGTCCTTTGTATTGGCATGTCTGAGGAACAGAAAGTAGAAAAGGTGGGAGGAGAGGAAAGTGAAAGGGATAGTGATTTAGCTTTGGAAGTATAGTTAATCTGAGATGCCAGCTTGTTAATTCCGTTTATTAAGCATTTATTGAATACTCACTGTTTTTTTGACACTGCCAGGTCCAGTACATATCAAGTAGTATATAGCTTGGTCTTTGGCCTAGAAAAGTGACAAAGACATATAATTGTAAATAGACAAGTAGTTACTTAAAAGAATACTGTCTAGCAAAGTAAGTATGCTTGAAATTATTTAGTAAGTAAAATGTACAGTAAATTAACAAAAGTGTGAAGAGCTAGAAAAAAAGTGAATTTGAAGAGGGCCTTAGTTTTTGAATTTGTTAGACCTTGTAAACTATATTAAGATGCCTGGTATTTATTCCACTGTCAATGCAGTGTTTGTCAGACTGATGTAGGATCAAAAAAAAATATTTTTTAAAATTTTCCAGTGCATTATGGACCAATAGTTTTGTAAAACACTACAAAAATTATAGAAGAATGTATGTTATAAAATGTAGGTCCAACTTTTATTTAGATTAAACAAGCATAAGATTACTCTTTAAGATTGTTTTTAAACTCATTTTTTATGCTTAACCCATCATGGGCTGGTAAATATTTCATGGCTGGTAATTCTCAGATTGGCACTAGCCTGTGGACCATACTTTGGTCTTGATTTCCTAGATGATATGGGGTCTCTGCAGGTTTTCAGCCAGGAAAAGCATAATTATATTTGTGTTTAACATAACAAATTTTTTGGCAGTACAAGTGATAATTAAGTTTCAGACTTTATGTAAATGAAGGAATCCTGGAATCATCAGCATTGAAGGGTAGCTCAAAATGGAGGCGAAAGTGAAATTGACTCTCTTTATACTGATAATTTATGTAGAGAATAATTCCTTCAGTGGGCTAGAAGCTTCTCATAGGCAGGGACTATATTTCTTTTAGTTACTACATAAGGCAGGCACTTTTAAAAATATTGAATGAATGAATGAATGAATGAGTCAGAGAGGTAAGGCAGGAGAAAGTAGAATATTTAAAATTGGAAAAAGAAGACTTTTAGGCTGAGAATATAATAAACAGAATCAAATACTTTCAAATCAAGGAAGATGATAATTGATAAATATTTATTAGATTTAGTAATTTGAAACTCCTTAGGAGATCAGCTTTAGCAATATGATAAACTTAGAAGCTAGATTTAGTGTTTTGCCCATCTCTGTTATGCAGTAAGAGAGTGAATTGAGATGCTCTTTAAAATATGACAATTAATTAATGTTAATTACTTGAAGAAAAGAGGTGATAG
This sequence comes from Eidolon dupreanum, assembly GCA_028627145.1. Classification (NCBI taxonomy): domain Eukaryota; kingdom Metazoa; phylum Chordata; class Mammalia; order Chiroptera; family Pteropodidae; genus Eidolon; species Eidolon dupreanum. The sequence continues at coordinate 63,444,729 of CM053510.1, read as the reverse complement.
GTGATATTCTTTACCATCTACTTAGTACTATGCATGAAAATAAGATCAGTAATTGATAAGTATTCTATTTCAACAGGGGAACTAAATCTTTATTAAATGGAATTGATTTTTAATAATTGGTTCTAATTTAAGAAGAAAATTGAAATGTGAATAATTTGCTTGGTCTTGTTTCAAATTGATTTTTAATAAAGTAGTTATCTAATATTCATTTATTTTTTTTCATTAGAATAGAACCTTTCTAATAACATTCTATTTTCATCATAGTATGTTCTTATTTTACACTGTACTGGGTGTATATGTATTTGGCTAAAAATTTGTAGAGAAAAGATATAGATTGAAAAAGTATGTGGGATATAACTTCTGCCAAAGTTTCAGAGACATGAAAAGCATTTCAGAACTGTTAACAGAAAAAATAGAAATTGTGCAGAGTATCATTGCGTGTGGAGTGGCTAATTTAACAAATTTATGTTGTCATTTAGTTGCTTTATTTCTTAAAATCAAGGTTTTTTAGTAAGATCTTTTTAAATTAAACACCGACTACATAGGTGATGGATATTCTCATGTCTTTGAATATTGATTCTTTGTCATCTTTTAATATTGTCTAAATGAAACTTCATTTGAAGTTTGCTTCTATGATTGCTTTAGAAAAAACAACAATAAAATAAACTGGATATTTTCCTACCTTTTCCATGAAAAGATTGTGGTCATTTTATATTATAGGGGGTAATGAAAGTCAAGCATACTTAAGACAATCCATAATATTACATGAAAGCTAGAATAATTTTTATTTTTTTATTGTTATTTAATATAAGCATTCAACACACTTCACAATAATTTAAAAAATTACCTACAAATCTTCCTATAGAATGAAGACCAGCAAGAAGTGATTCTTGTCAGAACAGATCAGTCTGGAAGAGTATGGCCTGTAAACACACCAGGGAATCCTCTGGAATCTAAGGGAGGAAGAAGGAAGAGACAGATGGTACATTTAACATATGTCTTTGTTTATTCAGAATTCCTTTTTCCCCTAGGGGCTTTCTTTGCAATGGATTACTTTAAAATATTTTCTGAAATCTCTATAATACAAATATTAGATGGTAGTAAATTATGTTATTTCAGGTTTCAAACTACTGTGAACATTAAATGTTTAAGGCAATTTTAATTTTAATATACATTTCTTTTTATATACTTACCATAGCTTTTTAAGGAAAACCTTGGTCTCCCAGACCTGTTATCTCTGTAAGCTAATTTGAGACCTGGTGATGGAGCATGCATGTATATAATGTCTTAATTATGTAGTTGCTATGATTCTTTATAAACCTAATACTCTTTTTCATCTTCTAGCTCTACAATTAGTTTTTAGCAGTACCTTGAGGCTCTTGAGATGACAAAATCAGTGTATTTAGTTTTCCCAAGTTAGGTGTTTTGTTTTAAATTTGAAACGTCGTACAAATGGTAATTGGGTCCATAAAAGATTTGTTCATTCAGAATTTTTCTGTCAAATATTTATCATTTGCTTGTTGAGTACCTATGGTGCTAGAGATAGTAATTAACTTATTCAGCAAATAGAAGTGAGATACCTCTTCTAATGAAATGGGTGGAATTAGGGATTTGGATGGACAAAGTGGCAGGAGAATAGTAAATGTTTGAATTGTATGCAATGACAAACTGGCTAGAGATCCATAGATGCATTGTCAGATGGTATCACAAGGTCTTTTTGAGTTGCTACCAAGCAATTTAGCTGTGAGAGTAAAGAGAGCAGACACATTCATTCAAGACTGAGGTTTGCTTTTCGACTATAATGAAAGGATAAGAGGGCCAGGAATTAAGGCTCTGGAGTCAGAGAGTCCTTGAAATCAAGGAATATGAGATGTGAACTAGTGAAGACAGGAATAGTAATGTTGGGGGAAAATATCGGACAAGTGGTTCCAAAGATCTCAAGTTGAAGAGCAGGTTTTATTTGTGTAAGTGAATGTGAGAGTGGTATGGGAGAGATTTGATTTGGGAGGAAATAAAGAACACTTTCCCTTTCCCCTTGTAGGTATGGAACCAACTGATAGGAAAACCCAGGATTGATTTAGATAAGAATCAAAATATCAGCTTTGTTTCTGATAGAGCTGTTTGGAGTGTGTTTGCTAATACTTCACCTGTTTTCAATATGCTTTCTTGATCCATGAACAACCATAGACTTCCCTCCACAAGAGTAGGAAATTTTTACTACAAGGAGGAGAAAAGAGAGAAGAAGGGATAAAACAATTCTCCCTTTTCCCCTAGACTTAGAAATCAGATAATGTCCTGTCTCTATCCCTGGGGAAGAGGAACGTAAAGGGGCAGGAAAGTAGGGAGTGTTATTCTAATTGAAATTCTTACATATGGAAGCAGATAGGATAGGGATAAACTGGAATATCATGATACATAAGGGGATTTTTTTCATTTAATATTAGATTCATATGTAATTTATTAAAATACTTTAAAGACTCACATCTTTATTAAATTAATAATGTTCTTTTTGCCATAGGCTTCAACCCATGAGGAAAAAGAAAGGGTTCGATACTTTCATGATGATGATAATCTAAGCCTAAATGATTTAGTCAAGAATGAAAAGATGGGAACAGCAGAAAATCAAAACAAATTTTTTATGAGGATGGCATCTAAGGTAAGGTATATCCTAGGATACCTTTGAATTTTGAGAAGCTGGTTTTTCAATTTAGCAATGATCTACTTTTCAGACAGAACTGGTTCTTTCTAATCTTGATTTATTTTATTAAACGAAAACCTATGTAAGACATATTAGGAACATTCATTTTGGAATTGATTTAATTGGGAAATATACATTTAAGATTTAGTTTTTTTTTTAATTTTATTTATTTTTAAAATTTTATTTTAATTTTTTTATGATGACCTTGGTTAACGAAAACCGAAAGTTTCAGCTGTATATTTTAACAATAAGGCATATATATATTTACATTGGGTGTTTACCTCCCATAGTTAGATTTCTTTCTGTCACCACATATTTGATCCCTTTTACTGTCTGCCTTCCCCCTACCCCCTACCCTCTTAGTTAGTTTTTAAATATAGACTCCGGTTTAGTTTTTAAAATGAATTCCGTAAAGTTGTTAATTATATATTTAATTGATCATTTAAGGGAAAGATGTGGGTCAGAGTTTAATGTTGACAGCATGCTACTAGTTAGGTTACCAGTTTATTTTGTCTTATTGTTTTTCCAGTTCTTCATAATTATGCCGTAGGGAGTATATTTGGAGTAATGGATTATAGATTATAGAGAAGACATTTTGGAATAATCTTGTCTATTTATATGAAAATTTTATATTTATATTTTATACTTATATTAAAATGTATATTAATATATTGTTATTAGTAGTATAAATTTTTGTTTCAAATAGCATTCTTTGTTGAAATATTTACTGTCTTGCCCTTTACAGAAAAAATGTGCCCATCCCTGCTTTATTATACTAAATGTTTACTTTTGGATGGTAGGAGTTTGAACTAGGTATCTGAGGGACAGGAGGGAGTCTTTCTACTGTACCTTTTCAAACTTTTTTTTGAACTATGTGAATATATTACCTAGAAAAAATTTTACTTAGTGAAAACTAGAATAAAGGTAACCAAGGTATCTGTGTGTGTATTTGTTGGGGAAGGGATAAAACAAACTTGGGTTTAAATAGAAATGGCCATTCTTCCTTCCCATCACCAAGAATTGTGTGGGATCTTAAATTTAGCCCATTAGGATCATTTTACTTCTCTATTTTGGGGGAAATACTCGAAATCTCCTAGGATCTGGAAATTCAGTGCAGAAAGAAGGACATGTTTTTATGAAAGTTTCCTCAGAAATGTGACAGACCACTTTATGTGCAAGTCTGAATTAAATATGGTTTTAGTAATCTTATCATAGTCTGTTTAGGTTTATACACAAGATAAATCTTGTTGAAAATTGCAAGAGTCATTTATTAATTCAACAATTGTTTATTGAACACCTAATTTGTACTAGGTACCATGCTAAGTGCTGTGTATAGAGGAGTGATCGAGTCATAGTTCCTCCCCTCAAGGAGCTTATGTTTCCAGTGGATGACACAGAATCTGAACAAAAACAGGATATAAAATATTATATAACATAGATAATATATTCTAAAATAGAAAATATTTTTGTAGAGAATAATGCAAAATAGAAGGAGATAGGGTAGTATTTTCAGTAGTGTTGAAGGAAGGTCTCTGTGGAGGTGATGTTTCTGCATACTCTGAATAAAGTGAGGGAGTGGTTCATGTGAATATCTGAGGGAAGAATATTCATACAGAAGAAACAGAGAAGTTGAAAGAGCATTAAAAGACAACAAGATGACATGTGTGAAAGCGCTAGACAGAGAAAGGAAAAGAGAAATAAAAGATGAGATGGGAGACATAGCTGAGTCAGATCATATAAGGTGTTACGGGCTTTGGTGTAAGAACTTTTGTTTTTGTTTTAAATGATGGGAAGGTTGTTAGTAGAACAGTGTCATAATCTGATTTATGTTTTGTGTTTTTTTTTTTTTTTTTTTTTTTTTTTTGTAGTTCCAGTTCCTGTATATTCTGGTTTTTTTTTTTTCCTCGCTTTTTGGCTTTTCAGTTCTGAAAGCTTCTATTGTCATACCCTCAAGCTCAGAGATTCCTTCCTCAGCCATGTCGTTTTCTAAAAAACCTATCAAAGGCATACTTCATTTCTGTTACAGTGTTTTTTATCTCTAGCATTTTTTTTTCTTAGAATTTCCATCTCTTTGTTTACATATGTTCTTGGTGAGCATATGCCCCCAGACTGTGAACTTCACCAGTACTTCCCAGTGTTCTCCCTGCTTAGTTGGGACAGGATGACTAGATGGAGCTGTAGTTGGGTGTTTTCTCTTCCTTCAGGTAGGTTAGACTCTGATAAAATCCCAGCAGGCTAAGCTCTAGTAAAATAGTTTCTGCGGAGGACAGGCCTTGTTAAGAACAGAATGCTCTGGTATATTTCAAAATGGTTCCTTTTCCCCTGGAACCAGGAGAAGATTTATTTTTTGACCTTTACTAGGACCTGGTAGAGCTCCTAGGGTAAGGAGGGCACCCCTCTTGGAAGATTTTAATTCTCAGATTTGTCTACGCTGAGCCTCCAGCAATTTGTCAATTACAGTTTAGGTTTTCCTACACTGACACTGGTTCCAACAGAGCCACTAGGTTTCTGCACAGATTAATTGTATTTTCTGTTCCCATCTTCCTATCTGTCTGATTTTGGGGGCAGTCACTTTCTTGATGGATCTAAGAAGAGATGTAGATTTTTCAGTCTGTTCAGCTTTGTACTTATTGAGATACAGTGTCAACTTCTGAGCTCCTTAAACTTCAGACTGGAAACCACTGGCTTATGTTTTGAAAAAGTTTTTCTGGTGGCTCTCTGAGAAGTTAATGTAGAAAGTCAACAGTGCATGCAGCAGGGAGATCACTTAGCATTGTTATTGCATTAATTCTGATAGATCCTTGGATTAGTAAACTGGTGAGAAGTATTAGGATTTGGGGCAATGCTGGTGCCATTTATTTAAATAGAAAAACTTTTCAGAGGAACAAATTTTGCCAGAGGTAGGAGGTCAAGTATACTATTATGGACATGTAAAGTATGAAATGCCCATTAGACGTTCACATGGTTGTGGAGTTTGGAGTAAATGTCAGTTCTCTCATATGTATTTGGATACTGTTAATATTTTAATGTATTTAAAGCCATGGGACTTAAGAAATTATTGAGGAGGGTCTGAAGACTGAGTCCTGGAGCACTGTCTGGTAGAGGACAAAAAGAATTTAACAAATGAGATTGAGAACATGAAGCCAGAGGTAGAAGGAAAACTGAGGGTGTGATGTTTCAGAAGACAGGAAGGAGATTGTGAGTAACTGCGTCAGCTGCTTCTGAGAGGTAAAAGGCATGTATATTGGAAAGGAAGAAATAAAATTTTCTCTGCTGATGATACAATCTTGTATATAGTAAATTCTAAAGATACCATCAAAAATTTGTTAGAACTAATAAATGATTGGGTAAAATTTCAAGATACAAAATCAGCATACAAAAGTCAGTTGTACTTGTACACACGAACAGTGAACTATCTGAAAAAAGAAATAAAACATTCCCATTTACAATAGCATGAAGGACAATAAAATACTTAGAAAGGAATAAATTCCAAGGAGATGGAAGATCGGTACACTGAAAACTGTGAGACATTAGTGAAAGAAATTTAAGACAGAAATGAATGGAAGGATATCTTGCCTCCATAAAATTTCTGTACTACCCAAAGCCATTTATAGATTCAGTGAAATTCCTATCAAAATTCAATTGGTATTTTTCACAGAAGGAGTGAAAACTTCTAAAATTTGTATGGAACCATAAAAGACCCCAAATAGCCGAAAAGGTCTTGAGAAAGAAGAAAACTGGATGTATCACACTTTCTGATTTAAAGTATATTACAAAGCTATGGTGATCAAAACAGTATGGTATTGGCATAAAAACAGACACATAGACCAATGTAACAAAATTAAGAGTCTAGAAGTAAATGCATATATGTATATATAGTCAACTAATATTTGACAATGGAGCCAAGAATGGGAATAAGATAATTTCTTTAACAAATGATGGGAAAACTGGGTATTCACATGCAAAAGAATGAAACTGAACATCTGTCTTCCACTTATCACAAAAATTAACTTGAAATGGATTAAAATGGATTAAGGACTTAAATGTAATACCTGAAAACCATAAAACTCCTAGAAAAAAACACAGGGAAAAAGTTCCTTGATGTCAGTCTTGGCAATGATTTTTTTTCTATATGACACTAAAAGCACAAGCCACAAAAACAAAAATCAACAAGTGGGACTACATCAAACTAAAAAGCTTCTGCGCAGCAAAGGAAACAATCAACAAATTAAAAAAGCAACCTACTGAATGAGAGAAAATACTGGCAAACCATCTCTCTGATAAGGGTTTAGTATCCAAAATATATAAAGAACTCATACAACTCAATAGCAAAAAAACAAATAATCCAATTTAAAATTGGCAGAATAGACAAAGTTTTGTAAAGATGACATACGGATGTTCCACACGTACATGAATAGATGCTTAGCATCACTAATCATCAGGGAAATATAAATAAAAACTGCAATATCACCTCACACCTGTTAGAATGACTTATCAAAAAGAGAACAGATCACAGATGCTGGTGAGGATATGGACAAAAAGGGAACCCTGGTACACTGTTGGTGTGAATGTAAATTGGTACAACCACTATGGGGAACAGTATGGAAAACAGGTTCCTCAAAAATTTAAAGATAGAACTACCATATGATCCAGCAATTCCACTTCTGGGTATCCAAAGAAGATAAAATCATTATCTCGAAGACATCTGCACCCCAATATTCATTACAGTGTTATTCAAAATAGCCAAGACATAAAAACCTGTGTTCATCAACAGATGAATGGATAAAGAACATGTGATGGGGATAGATACACGTCTGTTTGCTTGTTTCTCCATCTTTTCTCTTCTCTTCTCTTCTCTTCTCTTCTCTTCTCTTCTCTTCTCTTCTCTTCTCTTCTCTTCTCTTTTCTTTTCTTTCTTCCTTTCTCCTTTCTCCTTTCTCCTTTCTCTTCCTTCCTTCCTTCCTTCCTTCCTTCCTTCCTTCCTTCCTTCCTTCCTTCCTTCCTTCCTTTCTTTCTTTTTTTCTTTTTCTTCCTCCCCCCCCCTCCCTACCTACGTACCTACCTATCTAAATATCTAGATGTTTATATATATAAAAATAAAAGTCAGTCATAAAAAAAAGGAAATCCTGCCATTTGTGACATGAATGGATCTTGAAGGCATTATAAATGAAATAAGTCAGATACAAATGGTGTATGATCTTATGTATATGTGAGATCTAAAAATACCAAACTCAGAAACAATAGAATGGTGTTTGCCAGAGGTGGTGAAGAGAGGAGCTATTGGTCAGAAGGTACAAACTTTCAGTTATAAGATGATCTGTGTATAGCATAGTGACTGTAGTTAACAGTACTATATTATATAGTTGCACATTACTGTGAGAGTACAGCTTTAATGGTCTCAATAACAACGATGACAAAATAGTAATTATGTAAGGTAAAGGATGTGTTAAAGAACCATTTTGCAATATGGACATATCAAATCTTCACATTGTACAGCTTAAACTTATACAATGTCATATCTCAATAAACTGGGGGAAAAGTTTATCAGTAGCATATTCTTAAAAGTTTATTTTCCAGCCTATATTAGCTACAGCAGAAATTTTTGACTTACAAAATAATATTCCAATTTTATAAAATGACACCTTTTGGATTAAATAGTCACATGAAATCATCCTTATTAAATGGATTTATAAGAAATCCATTTTAGACAGTAGGCACTCAGTAAATGTTTTTTTCTCATCATCCATTCATTTTTTCCCACTACTCATAAGTAAATATTTTTTATATGATTTAGATATTGCCTAATAACTTCTGGCAGATATCAGCCAGAACTAATAGCAATAAGTAAACCTACAAACTGAGCACACTTGATAGACATAAAATTCAGATTTTATGAAAAGCATTGATTGACCAGTTTATGTATTGTTGATATTGTAGTGGTGAGGTATTAAGATTTTCAAAAGGGTATCATTTTATTCTGAGCAAATTTTCTTTGTATTATTTAATGGAGATGTTAATTTTGTTGTAGCAACCACAGAAATGCATTAAGTGCCCTCCCATTTCCCCTCCTGCACTCAATCATTATAACTTTATTGTGTCTTGTTTATTTTTGGCCGAAGATGAATTTGTGTATGATAGCAGAAGGAAGGAGTTTGGCTTGAATCATCTTAGGAAATTTCTTATAGTAAAGATAAACTTTTTAAATACAGAGAGTAATGCCCATCCCTACCTGTATGTGGTAGAGTTAATGGAGTTACAGATTACTATAAAAATGCTGATTTGGCATTGTGATTTTGTTCATCGTGGCAAATAATTAACTATAGCATAGTAGCAATTTTTGTTTTTTATGTTTAATAATTAAAATCAGCTTTGCTAGAAATTTGAAGTAATGCTAAAAAGCATTTCTATTAATTTCTATTAATGCTGTGCTTAATCTCTTTACTCTTAAAAAAGTATGAACTAATGTAGTTGTTATTGTAATTTTTACTCCAAAATTTCAATAGCCACTTATTTTTGGGAATCTTTTCATTCATATTTAAAATGAGGATTATTACTTTTAATCATTAGCACAGACCAGTTTACATGAACTGTCATTACATAACGTGAAGGGAGCATGTGGGAAAATCAAGTAGAACACAAGACTTTCAACTAAACAGTTCTTAAACTAAAGATTACTATTACAGAGAATATAAATAAGTGCATTAAAATATAAACAAAATATTGTGCTTAGAATAACAGTATTCTAGAAGAAAATCTTAAGCTGAAGACACAACAGATCTTTATTCTACAATAGGTATAATTGTGTAATTTATTAAAAATACAATTTATATACAAAATATGAACGTAGTGGTCATTTTTAAGTATGATATGTATTTTCATGGCAAATGTTTTTGAATTTGAGTCCTTCCCTTGCTTAGTAGTTACCCTGAAAATGGATCTAAAAGGCCTTGGGAAAAGTAACCAGTCAGTAATAACTGATATAAATCAAGTTCCTGTTTGTTTATTCAGTCAAAAAATGTTAATTGACTGCATTCACTGTGTGAGATGTTCTACTGATACACTTGGTACTTTAGGAAGACATGACCCTTGCTTTTAGGAAGCTTGTAATCTAGGGAGCAAAAAGACACATTCAATAAATAATTATTAGAAATGAATCCAATAATTATGGAGGTGCAAATTACTGTGAAAGACTAGGGGAAGTCTTTTGAGAGTAACACCTGATGTCCTCACCTAAACTGGGAAGAGGAAATATTTCAGGTTGAACATCAAATTTGATACTACTTCTGGTCTGTATTTAGTTCTACTCTTTTGTATTATATTTATTTGTTTATTTAATTTTTACTGTCCATCCTTCTTTTGTAATTCTGAAATTCAGATTATGCTCACTTTCTTTACAGTTGTATTTTACCACTAAATCATTACTACCATCTCTTTCTTATATCTAGGTTAAGAAAGGTATCTCATGCCAAATATAAACTTGATTATATTTTTATATTTGGTTAGGGAAATTGTGGTTGTTGGTCTTTTTATCTTTTCTGTATTTTTCAGTTTTTTTTTTCTGAGTATTAATTAATAAAATAGGGGAAAATAAAAAATATCTTTACGAAGAAAAGTATGTGCATCTATTGTCATACTGTATATGTATCTTAGAGTATAGATGACAGTGTATTATGATTTCTTAGAAGAAAATAGGTATATAGTAACTTTTTGAAAGTTTCTTCAAAATTATAGAGCTAAAGAATATTTGATTCTAGGAAGGGACTTTACTAATCTTGCTTTATCCTTCTACATTTTACTAATGATGAAACTAAGACTAAGAGAATTAAATGGCTCATGTGAGGCTAAGTAAGTGTTCCAAGTTCCCAAAGCTAATGAATTGTAAAAGCCAGCACCAGAAGCATCAACTTTTAACTCCCAGTCCAGCTTTTTTCATTAAACAGTACTGCCTTTCAAATGACTCAGGTTAATGGATAGTTGTTGATTGTTCCCTAAATTTAATTGTCTTTGTACAGTTGCCATGTGCCATTTGTTGGTATTTGGGAATAAGTGGTGTGTGCTTTGCTCTTTCTTAAAATACATTCTTTTGACTCCAACCTTCTTTAAATATAAACTCTTCCATTTAAAATCTAAGACGTCATTGTTTCCTTGGCAACGTATACTTAGGCACATCTTCATGAGATCTGTATACATCTTTCCTCATTAATTTTGTTAGCACTGTGGGCAGTAATTTTATACTTTTTATACTGATAGTGTGTTAAAAATGGACTGGAGGGGAGGGCAAATGGAAGGTACAAGAGAAGACAGGAAGGGAAAGAATGACTTAAAGTAATTAGGATTTTACTTTAAATTGTAAGAAAAGATGATTTTATTTTCTATTAAAAGATGCCTATGTTTCTATTGATAGTTTTATTTTTCCCGAATTTGTGACACTCACGAGTTGATATATTTTTTGATGTAAGTCTTTAAATACAAAGTACCTATTTCCAGAATGTATAGTAGAACCTAAATACTTTTTTTATTTTTTAGTAAGCTAATATTAATAACAAATCTTAAGAGATTAAGTGACATACTTTTCTTAAAGGCACGATTAGAAGAAGGTAAGGAATGTCAAAATTGCCAACCCATTGCAGCATCCTTTCATTGTTTAAGTTCTCATGGTAGCCATTTCCATTTTCATAAACTTAGTTTTGGAAATGCTTAATCCAAGAGTGCAAAATTATGTATATTTTCTGTGACATCCTTTAAAGAAAATTTGAAGTTTGGTTTTATGGATTGATAGAGGTGATATTTTGCTTTTACATGGAACAGAATAAAATAAAATTTCATTTAGTTTGTTTATTTTATAAAAGATTTAGGCTTGAATCCAGTCCATGCTGCATAACAAATTTTATTTTTTTCCTGACCATCACTTAGGTGTGGGAACACCAGAATTTATTTAATATACTTTACTTCGATCCTATTTGTTTTTTATGGTAAAATATACATAACAAAAAATTTAACAATGTAATCATTTTTCACTGTGCAATTCAGTACATTCATGATGTTGTGCACCTATCTGTGATTTTGTGTTACCACTATTTATTCCATACTTTTTCATCATTCTGAACTGAAGCTCAAGACCCATGAAACAATAACTCCACTTCCCACTCTTGTATTTCCCTTAGCCCATGGCAACTTCTGTTCTATCTCTGTCTCTATGAATTTGCCTATTCTAGGTATGTCATATAAGTGGAATCATACAATATTTTTCCTTTTGTATCTGGCTTATTTCACTTAGCATAATTTTTTCAAGGTTTATCCATGTTGTAGCATGTGTCAGAATTTCATTCCTTGTCCAGGCCGAATAACGTTCCATTATATGTATATACCATGCTTTTTAAAATCCATTCATGTGCTGATTAACATTTGGGTCATTTTCCACCTTTTGGCTATTGTGAATAATGCTGCTATGAACATTGGTGTACAAGTGTCTTTTGAGTCCCTGCTTTCAGTTCTTCTGGATGTGTATACGTAAGTGTGGAATTGCTCAATCACATGGTAATTCTGTTTGACTTTGTGAGGAACCACCAGTCTTTTTTCTTTGTCTTTTTTTTTAAATCCTTTTTTTAATAGCAACTGTCCTAAATGGGTGTGAAGTAGTATCTTATTATGGTCAGGTCCTAGTTTTTGACCATGGTGAGTTTTATGAGATCTGTCTGCAGTTCTCTCAGATTTTGGTCTGTTACGTAATTAGAATCAACTAACTCTTTTTCTAGTACATTTGAAGCCTTGGAATTTGAAGGATAGTTTCACAGTTTTGATAAAAACTTTGATTAAAAATTGTCATAAAAGTTGAAATGCTTATGTAAGAATTAGACCGTAATTTATTTTTCTCTGTTGGTAATCCCTGTGTAGTAATGCAATATTACTTAAATATATTTATTGCAAATCATTGTTTCTACATAATGATGCTAAGAAAAGCTTTCAGTTTTCAGTTTTCATGTAGTTTTTCTTAGTTTCTGATTTTTTATAAGGTGACAGTTTGTTATAGTTTACGTCTTTTTACTCAACATCAAAATAAGAAAACAAATTCACTTTTTTGATTAGAAGCTATTTTCATATGCTTAGTATTTAGCTATGCACAAACATCTTCAATTTCTAGGTTTGAATTTGGAAACTATTTGCAAGATTAAACAATCTAATAATTTAACTCCTCAATTTACGTGGATGGTCATTATAATTAATGAATACAAAAGAACTTTCCTTGCTGCAATAATGTAATCATATCCCTTTGGAACAGGGTTTCTCACCTGTGGCATTATTGATATTTGGGGCTGGTTAACTCTTTGTTATCAGAAGACTATTGGTCTATTGTAGAATGGTTAGCAGCATCCCTAACCTTCTACCCAGTAGATGCCAGTAGCATCCACACCCATGCCATGTCATGACAACCCATGATATCTCTAGACATTGCCAAATGTCCAGTTGATAGTCACCCCCAGTTGAGAACCATGCTGTAGGACAGAATGATAACTACTGTTCTTTTAGGTTTTGTTACATACCTGGCTCTTTACATATATTGATGTTTATAATTATCAGACAGCATTGGTATTATTAACCCCATTTAATAAACAGAAACTGTTGCTCAGAGATACTGAGTAGCTTGCTAGTGGTCATATTTCCCTTTCCTAAACCCTGGTTCATTTTCAGTTTTTCCTTTATCAGTACATGGTACTGCTATCTAGCCTAGGTTTGAAAGCTAGGATTTATCAGCGACACCTCTCCTTAATTTTCCACATCACATCTGTCACCAATTTTGTCTTCCCCCTATTCCTAATCAGTCATTTTCTCTTTATTCCCACTGCTACACCAGGTCTGTGAAAGTAGTGTTGCAGCTGCTTTTTGGCATTTCTTCTTACCTTCTTCTAATTCTTTCTTAGCTACCTCACTGAAGGCAGAGTAATTTTTTTTTTTTTCAAAATGTATATCTGATCTTTTGGCCTCTGTGTTAAAATATTTCAAATGCCATTTGGTTTTTTTTAGGTTAAAGACCAAATTCTTAAATATGGCCTAACAAGACCTTGAATAGTTTGGTCTCTACCTCTCCAGCCTCATCTCAAATCTTGTTTTCTATTTTCTGTTCTCACTAATGCCTGTTTTGATTTTGCAACAATATTATTTTAAAAACAAGCACAATCTTTCATTTCTTTGTTTTCATCCTTTTTATTATCAACCTTCTCTACATTTAAAAAAATTTTGAAGTTATACCACTGAACTGCAGAGAAATAATCATTCAGGTTTTATCAGATAGAAGAGGTGTGGTGATAGGGATAGTAAGATAATGGAGAAAATTTCCTGGAATGTGTGGTTGATTTGTAGTACACAGAATCAAGAATTGAATGTATATGTTTTTAAGTTTCAAAAATAGCAGTGATATTTTTAGAAGCTCAAATGCTTAACAAGTAGCATGATGAGAATATATTAACTGTTAAGTTGCTTGAATAAAACCAGCAAAGTTTTAATAGCATCTTTTAAAAAAATAAACATTTGTCTGTAATCCATGCCTTAATTTAAATATCAAATACATAGAATTATATATAAGCCAGTACCATATTAGCAAATATTCTCAAGTTGTGCCCCTAATTCCTATTATTGTCCTCTTCTAGCAAAGACCTTAGGGAGGGATCAGGATATTTATACCTCCTGGCATAATATGCATGACCCAGTAATGCTATAGATGTAAACACTAGAAAAGTAAAATTACACAATACTGATTTTTTAAAAAAGTGAATAAATGTTGTTGAATAGTCTTATTAAATGTGTTATACAGAAATTATCTGCACAGCAAAACAAGGATGACAGGGATTACTTATAAGGTTCCCAGGTCTTTTAAACATGTAAATATTCTAATGAAAAATGTTGTGAGTTGTTTGTAAAAGCTAACATTAAAGTTAATCTTTATTTATGTAGATGGTAAGAGAATGTGGAATTAAAAACTACCCTAGAGTTTGCTTATTGATAGGTCGAATCTCTTATGCTTCTTATGGCATCAGAAATATCCAGTTCCATTTTAAGTGTTTCAGATAAGGTTTGTTTTTTTTTTTTAATAATTTTTTAATTTTTCAGTTAGCATACAATATTACATAAATTTCAGGTATACAGCATAGTGATTAGACATTTAAATAACTTACGAAGTGAACACCTCAATAAATCCGGTACGCGTCTAACACCATACATAGTTATTACATTATTGACTATATTTCTTATACTGTACTTTACATCTCCATGACTATTTTGTAACTACTAATTTGTATTTCTTAAGCCCATCCCCTTTTTTTGCCCACCCCCTCAACTCTGATCTGGCAACCATCAAAATATTCTCTATATCTATGAGTTTGTTTCTGTTTTGTTTGTTTCTTTATTTTGTTCTTTAGAGTCTGCATGTAAGTGAAATTATATGGCATTTGTCTTTCTCTGTCTGACTTACTCCACTCAGCACAATACCCAACAGGTCCAACCAACCATGTTGTTGCAGATGGCAAGATTTCATTCCTTGTTATAGCTGAGTAATATTACATTGTATACATGCACCACCTCTTCTTTATCCATTCATCCATTAATAGATGCTAGATTGCCTCCATATCTCGATTGCCTCCATATCCATAATGCTGCAATGAACATATGGATGCACATGTCTCTTCGAAGTAGTGTTTTGGGTTTCTTTGGATCAATACGCAGACGTGAGTTTGCTGGGTCCTTCTTTGTCTCTTGTTATATAGCCTTTGTTTTAAAGTCTCTTTTGTCTAGTATAAGTATTGCTACCCCAGCTTTTTATTTTGTTTCATTTTCATTTTCATGAAATATAAAATGTGGTTTTTTCAATTCTGTGATTTAACATCAGTAATTCCTTCTCTTTTCATAATAATTTGTGTGTGTGAGTTTTTTTTCCCATGAAGAAGACAATCACGAAAGTGACTCATTCTTGTGCAATAAAAACTGATATTTCTAATAAGTTAGTTTTAATTTCCAGATGTTTTGTAGGGAAAAAGATAACAATTAAGAAATCAACTTCAGGATTTTAAACCATCTGGAAGTGAAAGATTTGTTATGTTATTTCATAAGATTTTAATATGATTTGATGGAATTTCATGGTTTTTTCTTATCTTGTCTTTTTTTTTTTAACAGACTTTGTTAGTAGACAAAATTATGATCCATTTGGCATATCTGTCTGCCGAGTTTTTAGCATTACAATGGTATGTGATTTAACAAGAGAGCAGTTTTTAAAAATAGTTTTTAAGCTAAGAATTGCTATAATATGATGTATTTCAATTGAGATTTTTCTGTCAACTGAAACTTAATGGTTATTTAATCATCAGTTGACTTGTATGCTTGTTTGGTAGTTATATGAATAACTGAAACATGGGTATGTTTTTAGTCATCATATGAAGTTGATACTTGAAAATTAGTATTTATCAACAAACTAGGTGATAATGATGCTAGTTCTTTATGAACTATGAGAATTTTATTTGTAAAAGAGCTAAGTAATAGAATACTTCACATAGTATGAATGTGTAAGGTAAAGAACAAAAACACAGTTATGTTGTCTTAGTACATCATTTGCTTTTCTTTGTCTTTGCTACTTGACTTTAGTTCCACTTTGAAAAATAATTACCTGTGAGTCTTTGAGTTTGAAATAATCTTAAACAATTTTGAAAATATAGAATTAATTTCCTTATTTTATTCTTTTAACAAATTATAGCGATTATTTTAGCCTCATAATAATGCAGTGTACAAATGGTAATTGGTAGTAGAAGAAACAGGATTCAAAAAGTTGCTTCTAGCTAGGATGTCATTGTAGACCAGAGAATAAGACAAACTTATGAACTCTTTTTTTTTTCTATGATATGCCATGGTTTTAAAATACAGCATTTTGTGTCTCTTCTCTTGATGCTAATCAAATATTTATAGATTGTATGCTAGCTTTTCTGTTTTTACTCGAAATATAACAACCTATTTATTGATTACTTGGAGAAGGTGCCTCAAGAGCCCTACTATCTATCTATCTATCTATCATCTATCTATCTATCTATCTCTATATATTTAATTCTAATATACCTGGTTATCCAGTTTCAGACTAGAAGTATAATACAATCAGGAGGTTAGAAGTGGGAAAACAGACTACCACAAGGAGAAATGCTTACAGCAATGAGAACTGACAGCTGACTTAATACAGAGAGCAAAGAATAAGATGGAAAAATGGAGAGAAATAACTAAAAAAATCACAGATGTCTTGATTGATATAGCTAGCATAGAAGCAACCAGACCTCTAGAGGGCCTTTCTAGAATTATGACACATTATAGTAATTGTCCCAATAATTATCCTGTATTATCAGGGAAAGATTAAGTTCCATATATTCTGTTTTAAAAGGCAGGAATGTTTATAATATTGTTTGGGAACGTTTCTTTTCAAACAATAAGAAATGTTTTTATACATTAGTGGAAAAACTCTAGCTATTTGGAAATTTGACTGTTTGGAAGGACTTATTCTACTAGTTTACAATAATGGTTATATTCTAAATATCAGTCACAATTTGACATCTCTCACATTATTATCAGTTATCAGTCACTATTTAATAAAATTCTGACTTTTTCTCTTGATACTATATTTAAGAAGTTTAGCTTTTGACTGTGGAATGCATTCCAAAGGAATGTTTAAAACAATAATCTTTAGTATGCTCGAATACTTAAATTCTGATTTGGAAGAGTTGTTGGCAAGTGAAGGAAAGGCCAATAATAAAGGGAAAAATGGAAAAGTTATGAGTGGCTTATCTGAGCAGACTCTCTCCAGAGTGTATAGAAGGGGATTAGGTTCAGTGCATGGATGTCAGGATTAATTTGAACAGGAGCACATCTGCCTTTTATTATAGCAGTAGGGAAGAAGTACAAGCCCTGTGTTTGCTGTATGCTTTGTAGGTCTGGAGGTAGTAAGATGAGGAAATTCGCGTCTGAGTTTAATTTTCTCTTCGAGCCCATCTACTGAGAGTGAGAGGGGAGTTGATGGAGTATACAGAATTTAATGGTGATCTTCCAAAATATGTGGAAAATGGGAGTTTTTTAAAATCGTGTCTGAAGAGTCAGTTCAGCTTATGAGTTTATAGTGGAACCATTTGGAATATTTAATGACTTTTCTGTCATAACGTGGCAACCAGGACATAGGACTAGAGAAGGGAGATAATTGACTATATTCAAATTGGACCATACTAAAATAGTATTTTTGAATTTGGTCATTAGAGATAGTGGACTGAAGCAGAAAGAGAATGGTTTTATTTCATTATTACATTAATTTTAGTTGACATTTGAAATGTTTGAGTTTCTGTACTGTTACAAACCACTTCTAAACAGTGGTTAATGATATTAAAAATAATATTATTCCTGGAGCATTCTTGAAAGAATGTACAAGCAGAGTTTCTGAACAAAAGCAGCTTGTTATTGCTATTTTTAGAAGGTTAAATCTGTATCAGTCACTTTTCAGTCAGAGGAACAGAACTAGTAAGAGATAACAGATACAGGTTTCATACAGGGATTTGACCTTATGAAATTGTGGGAGTTGATTAAGCAGTCTCTTTAAGGCTTTTGTGTTTGCATCTGATGTTGGAGCTTGAAGTCTAGAGGGCAGACACTCTAAGCCTTCCATAAGAATCTCTTTCATTGCCCACCCTAACCATAACACAAACAGAAGGGAATTCTGGTAAATGTGCGTCAGACTAGTCAAACTGACAGAGTGACCATGCTTTATATATATATATTACCATGGTATATCGCCTTAAACTATATTTAATCTCCAAATAAAGAAAATAAGAAAGTCATGCTTTTGTCTAACATTATATAACTATCTTAAATACAAGCAAAAACATGCTAACCCTTTCTCTGGAATACAATATAAAGCTACATTATAGTATATTTTGTGTTAGATGGTAAGGGGATGGAAAAAAAAATTTTGATTGATGTTTAAATGTACATTCACATAAATATTCATATAAAAATAATGAAAGTATATTACAACTATTACAGTATTAGTTTCTGAAACTGGTTATGTGGTTTTAGCTAGCATTTACAACTGCTTTCTTCTATTACCCATTCCATATTCCCTTTGCTTTCAGCAGCTCCTTAGCTGCCGAAGGTCTGGGCCACTTATTAGCAATCCTGCCTTAATGTTGAGTTGTAGTTTATCATTGACTTTAATCATAGGCCATGAGAATACTAAGAGGTACCCCGCAAGATCTCCGACATTCTAGATATTCTTCACTTTACCTCCATCGTGTAATAGTAGCGCAATTTTCCCTTGACAGTCAATCAGTTACTCTAGCCAGTACAGTAACTCCCTTCTTTGCATTTTGATTCAGTGGAATGAGGAATCATAGCAGCCAGATGGCAGTTTCACTTCAAGTTCAATGAGTCGTTGTGTTCCTTGGTAGAAGTATTCCTCCCTTTGGAACTAAGACTTCTAGACCAGTAGAGCCTAAAGTCAAAGAGATGAGAAGCAAAAATTTGCTAGTATGTCAAAAGGGGCAATAGTGAGATGGGTCACTCCTATTTTTTCACCTAGATTTCCAGACCTGTGAATCCTGGCTGTGGTAGAGGCAACGTCGTGGTTTGAATGCTGGTTTAAAGTATACACTTCATCCTGGAGTGTCACCTAGCCAGCACTTGTAACTAAATCTTGAAAAAGTCAGTTCACTTTTCTGTCCAGCTGGCTACTTCAGGATGATGGGGAACTTGGTGAATTAAATGAGGATGGGCCATTGTCTGGTGGTCATCTTCACCTTCTTTCCTGCAGCAGTTTTTTTCACTTTTCCCCCTTAGACTTAATACATTCTCCACTATTTGTTAATAGTCCATCCTTTAAAACAGTATTTTTTAAAATGTTAATTATGATGCCAAATATAGAAAGATGGTGGGCTAAAGGTTATAGATGATGTGTACATGGCTGATAAATTTAAAATATTTTAGATCTAACCCCAAAGAGAAGATAATGGAAAAAAATGCAAAAAATTAGAGGGTGTGGGAAGAGGGAATTATAGTTATTGTTCTTGGATTGATGAGTATCATATTTTATTTCAATTGTGTTGAAGAATCATTCAGACTTAATTGGCAAGACTGTACCCTATTTAATTCAACACTATGAATAAATCAGAGAAGTTTGGCAACACCTGTGAACATAAAGAATAAAAACATTGTCTCATGTGTAGAGAAGATTTCATTTGAATTGAATATATTCCCTGATCAGTTATGAACTGATTTTTAATAGTTTATATAACAATATATCACATAAAGGCCCAGTTAATATATAAAAGTCTATATTTTTCTCCTAATATATTTCGAATAAGATAAATAACTATTAGATATCTGTGTTCTCTTGGATGATTACCTTAACCCAATTGGGTATGTTTATTCTAGATGATATTTAAGTTTTCTTCAAATTCTCTATTCCGCTTCAAAGATTGTATTCAAGATATACCCTTTCTATGTTTTAAAGGTGGGTTTCTTAAGTGAGAGAGGCTTATTATATACCTAGCACTCTTCAATCTCATAGTTGGATCAACCTGTGTTTGATTCCGTATTCTGTCTTTTAGTAGCAATGTGGTTTTAATTGTTATTTAGTCTCTCTTAGCCTCAGCTTTTTAATATGTACAAGTGAGAATGACAGTTCCTGTGTTGCCAGGAATATTTGGAGAGAGTACTTAAAGTTTTTATTAATATCTAGCACATAGTTGGTCACTATTATGAAAAACATTTAGTGAACAGTTCTGACATTTTTCAAAATGTAATGTACTACAGTTGAGATGCAGATCTGAAGTTAAAATAATAATTTGTAAGTTAGAGCAGTTTACATAAATAGACAAACCTGAAAGAATAGCAAGATATACAAGGATTAATATAGAGAAAAAGAAGATAAAAATCAGTTTTGAGTATGGACAAGGAAGCTGATGTGCTCTGAGAGGTACCTAATAACCTTTTTCCCCGATTCCCTCAGTAATATTTTAGAAATTTTCTTCTGTTTATATTTTTTTAATTATCTCTTTATTTTTTGTAGGTTTTTTTTTTTTTTTTAAGATGAAGGGTGACATTGATTTGGTCCTTTACTGTTTTATAATATAGGTGTTTAGTGCTTTAATTGTCCCTGTGAGTACTGTTTTAGCGCCATTCCACATATTCGCATCTATTGTATTTTTTCTTTTTTCTGCTTTTTAATTTTTTTATTTTTAATTTTTTTGTTGATCCATTGGTTATTTGGAAGTGTGAAATTTAGTTTCCGAATAGTTGGCAATTTTCCAAATATTTTTCTGTTATAATTTCTCATTTAATTCCATTGTGTTCAGTGCACATACTTTATGTTAATTGAATTCTTTTAAATTTATTGAGACTTATGTTAGGGCCAAGAATGTTATTTATTTTGGTAAATGTACTCTGTGCACTTGAGAAGAATGTATATTGCTTGAATTGGATAGAATCGTTATCGGTGTCAGTTAGGTCAAGTTAGTTGATAGTTTGTTCAAGTCTTCTATGTGCTTATTGATTTTCTACTTGTTCTATCAATGTTTGAAAGAGTAATATTTAAATTTATGACTACAGTTGTGGATTTGTCTATTTCTCCAGCAGTTCTATCAAGTTATACGTAATATATTTTGAAACTCTGTTATTAGGTACATAAACTTTAGGATTGTTATGTCTTCTTGATGGTATGATTCTTATCATTATTAAATGACCCCCTTTATCCTTCAAAATATTCTTTGCTTTCCAATCTACTTTCTCTGACACAGAGTCCTCCAGCTTTCAGCAACTCTTTTAAAATATCAAGCATCTTGCTATTGTTTTGTATTTGATGATAAAAGGTAGTTCTCTTTTTGGTAGTCAGTAGACTAAATAGAATTTAGAACATAGTCTAATGGAAGAAAGACACAAATTAATGAGCACTTATGATACAATGTGGCATCATGAGACTGATGTGCTTATAGTCCTGTAAGAGCATAAAAGATCTAGGGAACTTCTTTCATAGAGGTGACAACTGAAACGGAGCCTCAGATTAAATATGAGTAGGAACAGAATGGTAAAATTGATGGCAAAATTGATCAGAGAGTTATATGTGCAAAGCCTGAAGAAAACAGTGCTTTTGGGCACTGAAAATGAGGTGGCTGGAGCATAGAGTCTGCATAAGGATGTGATCAAATGTGCCTAGAGAGGTCATCGATGCCAGATCTTGAAAAGATTTGTAATAATGGTGGCTCACAATTATGGGTCTTTTCTGTGTGCCAGGCATGTGCTCTGAGGATTAAATGAAATAACCCTGTTATAGATACTGTTGTAGCCATTGTAAAATGAAGAAATAAAGCATAGAGAGAGCATGGAGAGATTAAATAACTTGCCCAAGGTTATATAGACAGGTAGTAGTGTTTTACCACGGTTTTTCCAACTATAGAGTGCAAGCTTTTAACTACTGTACCTTTCTGTTCTGTGATTCAGTAGACCAAACTAGAGTTTGATCTTGATCCTGTTCACAATGTAGAGCTCTTTGAGGATTTTAATCAGGGACATGAATAAGTAAATAAAATTTGTGTTTTGTGCTATAAAAAGTCACCTATAGTTTGTGTTATAGTTTATGTTGGGGGAGGTGTGGAGAAGGTACCTGGAGATACAGTTGAAAAATGTGTTATGTTCTATATGGAGTGTATGCTAATTTTAAAGTGAACTACTTCTTAACCTCTCTGTGGTTCAGTTTCCTCATCAATTAAATGGAAATGAGAATGATCCCCTCTTCATAGGAGTGTAAAAAAATCAAATTGCATAGAGTTGCACATAGTAATTAGTAAACTTTAGCTGTGATGATGATGATGATGATGGATTGACCCTTGAAGGACAAGCTTAAATTTTAATCATGTTTTTTTTTTTCTTTTTTTTCTAATGTAAGAGTTTTATCGTGGAACTTATGGACATGACTTCCATGTGCTACAGTACAATAAAGTCTTAACTACTATCTTTCCACTACTGTTATTTTGATTTTTCAGTTTATGGGAAAAATAGATGGAGACTATTATACTCTGGATGACATGTTTGTCTCCAAAGCAGCTGAGAGAGAGCATTTTGGTGAAGAGGAAGAGAACCAGAGGAAACAAGCTATTGCAGAACACCGGACTCTTGCTGCACAAATGGAAAAATGTCTGTATTGTTTCGACAGCTCTCAATTTCCCAAGCACCTTATTGTTGCAATAGGTGTGAAGGTAGGAAATATAACATTTATTGCCCTAAAGAAATGATTTAGTGAAATATGTAGTTTATCTCTTTCTTCATACTCTTATAAGATTCCTAAGGAATCTTTTTCTCTTATTCTATGTTTCAAATAGTTATTTTCTAGAATCCCATAATTCTTATAATCTTCTTTATAATGAATATAAATATTTAAATAACATGAAGCTTACATTTTGCATGGTTCTGCTCTTAAGAGAGACAGTGTGAGGTAGTGTTAAGGCCTTGGATTGTGGAGCCAGACTACCTGAGTTCAAATTCTGGCTCAGCCATTTACCAGCTGCACAAACTTATTTTCAAGATTGGCACTTGATTCTCAGTATTAAAATCACTTCAAAGTTACTCAGTCTAACGTAGCTTCTATTTCTTACTTTCTAATAATTTCGATTTATTTTTTCATAGACTATCTCATAATTTGAAGAAGTTTAATGTATTTTGGTTTACTTGTTTATTGGGTCTCTTCCTCTGTAGTCTGAAAGTTCTATGAAGGCGTAGATAACTTTTACTCATCATCGTATACCAAACATGCATATTTACAATCATTTGTTCAATAATCACTTATTTAATAGTCACTAATAATAGTCACTTATTTCAATAAATATTTGGTGATTTAATTCTTATATTAAATAAATCATTGTCATGTACCTGATATATACCAAACTCTAATTAGTTACTGGAGAAAGTAGAGACTCGGAGCTTGTATTCTAATGAAATAGGACAGAAAATAAAGTAATAATTTTCCTGATTTAAGAAAGTAATAGTAAGTCATAGAGCAAATAAAAGGAGGGAGAATAAAATAAAATGATGGGAGAGTATTTTTAAGATGGTGGCCAAGGAGGTTTCCCTGAGGAGTTATTTTGTAAAGTTATGAAAGACAAGAAGGAGCAAGTAACATGAAAATATGAATGAGTAATATTTGAGGAAGGGGCAACAGTGAGTGAAAAGCCTTGAGGAAATGAACTTGGCATTCATGAAAGAGAAAGACTAGTGTAGCTGGAGTGGAGTGAGTGAGAAAAAGTAATGAGAGGAAGTTAAGTGAATGAATGCTAGTCTTAGGAAGACATGGTTTTGGGAACATACATATACATTTTTCTTAATTTGTGTATTTTATATACACACTTACACACACACCCTTATGTATCCAAAGAATTAGCTTTTCCATTCCAACTCCAGTCTTTACTATCTTTAGGTCATTAACACAGTTTATCAGTTTGGATTTTGGTTTCCTTATTCTCTTACTCTTCTTTTTCTTCTCGAGAACTTCCATACTTTATGAAAAAAGTGAATGTAAAAATTTGATTCAAAGTTTAATCAATTAAAAAAAAAACACCCACTTTAACCAGTTACTTGTATTATTTTTTCTAAGTTCTTTTCCAGATCTTTACATACATATTTGCATTTTTATAATTATGATTGTGTGTAAATATTTCATTCCTCTTCAGTCTGACTCCTTACCTTTAAAAAAATGTAAGAATAAATTAAACAAAATTTTCCTACAATACTTTAGGAGAAGTTTGGGTTTTTTTCAGTGGCTTCCTTTTCTCTAGTGTACTGAGGACAGGCTGGGTCCAGGGAAGCACAGAGGGTTAAGTGTATAAAACTTTTGTTAGCCTCCTGCTTCTGTAGGCTGAATCACATAGTAGGCATTTTTCATTCACTGGTGAAAGGAAACTGTTGGCCAGTAAACAGACATTTTCTGTGTTTTGTTTTTTTTAACTTGTATTACTATCTCATAGATTCTTATTCCCATTCCTCTCAGCTTTCCTCTTCTGTGAAGTAATCTGCATTTTCCAATTAGTTATTTCTAATGCATTTCCTACAGTGTCTGACTGCCTCTTTATTCCACTGTAGCTAATAGGTTACTTTATTAATCTGAATAAACAATAAAAATTATTCCTTTTAGTTATTACCTAAGTTAATCATATTTGATAATGAGTTTCTAAGTGTACAGTTAAGCAGAAATGATAAATAGTATTTCAAAACAATTCAATAATTCTCACTTAGCTCGAATGTCTAATATTTGAAGTTAATGTTTCAAATCCAAATGCATTAATGAAACAGTATTGTACTCATTAGAGTCAGTTAAATAACTCTCTGGTCATCAGCTGTCCCTGCCTCTTCTTTTTTGAAAATAAAAGTTATTTAGCCATCTCCTTGTCTTAACACTACATTTTACTTTTTTTAAAAGTAGAGTTTGTTTTTTAGAACAGTTGTAGATTTATGTTGAGAAGAGTACAGAGCTCCTTATACTGCATACCCAGTTTCCTCTGTTAACACCTTACATTAGTAAATTTGTTACAATTAATGAAACAGTACTGATACTGTTTTTAATTGTGAATATGGTTGTGATTTTACTGTAAATAGGTAAATATATCTACTACTTTGTCCTTTCTCAGCAGTTTTAAAAATTTGCATTACTTTGTTAAATAAACATACTTTGTCTGCTATACAAAATATTTCTAGCTAAAATCTCAACAAACAGTAACAGAAAATAAGATCAAGCCTTTTTGCAGAATATTATTATGCTTCTGTGAATACTTTTTGCTCACTACATACATACTAATTGAGCCTTTTAATTTTTAAAAGGGCAGTTTATAATGGAAAAGTAGCACAAGCTTGTAGGTAATACATGTATGTAAATGAATAGAACTTAACCAGGGCAATAAAGACATACAGAGGTTATTTCATTGTCTTTCTTAGTTGAGTTAATTCCCTTTTCTCAGCCAATGAGAGAAGGAAGGCCTGAATTAATAGGCATCAGTTAGATTTCTCTGCCATTACTAGACTATGGTGTTTTTTCTGTTCTTGCAAAAATTGTGTTGTTTCAAGGGCTTTGATAACATGCAGCTTTCTCAGATCAAGGAAAAAGTGTCATTTATTCTGCCCTTGGGTAAGCTTAATCTTTGATACAAAATAGTTAAAATTGAGATGTGCTATTAATTTCCAGTTTATTAAAGGCTATCTTCATGGCTTGTTAAATATTTTTAAAATATTAAATATCTATTAAGGCTTTAAAATATATTGCTTAATAAACAGTATACTTGTTTATTAAATGTTAACATGTTTCCTTACTAGAAGTTCATCTGTCACAACTGAGAATAAATAGCAATAACATTTCACCTTTCCAATTTTTTCCCACAGGTTTATTTATGTTTACCCAACTTTCGATCTCTTACTGAGGGGCACTGCCTGATAGTCCCCTTGCAGCACCACAGAGCAGCTACCTTATTAGATGAAGACATCTGGGAGGAAATTCAGGTCAGTATGATAATGCTCATTGCTACTGTAATGCTCACAAGCAATTTTTACAAAACTATTGTGATAAATTATAACAAGTTTTATACTTTTGTTGGATGATTTTACTTTCTGAATTTAAATATTTGTATACATTTTCATAGTGTGGATATATATGGATCAGGATCTTTTCACTATAATCCTTTATGTACTCCATGTTTTGAAAGCTTTAAAAAATTTTTTTTATTGAGATATAATATACATATAACATAATTAGCTTTAGGTGTATAACTAAAAGTTTTTGTCTACTAAATAATCGTGACAAAGTAATAATTATTTTTACTTAAAAAAATCTGTGGAACATTTCTAAGCCATGCTTTTGTGGAACATTGAGATCATCATTCTTACTATAGTAAGCTAATAACTTACAGCCAAAGGAAAGATATTTTCAGATAATAAGAAATAAATTTTGGAAGTCAGAGGTTTATATTCAACAGTTGTCATATTTTCCTATAAGGGAATTATTAACCTTCTCTGCTACTATGATTTTTGTGGTGATTTTGTTACCAGCTTTAATTTTTCTCTCACTATTTCCTTCATAACCTGACTCAGAGTTTGGATTCAGGGTTGTGTGTGTGGCTGATTTTCAAGAAATTGAAAAGTACAACGTAGATGAAATTATATCAAGACCTGAATTACATCAAGATCTCATAATGACCAAAAAACAGGAAGGAAGGAGGGAGGGAGAGAAAGAGAGAGAGGGAAGGAGAGAAGGAAGGAAGGAGGGGGGGGGAGAGAGAGAGAGAGAGAGAGAATGAGAATTAGTTAGTTTTGTATTTCTAATACCTGACAGCTTAGTAGGTGTTATAGTGACTTTTAGTTTAAAAATATGAAAATTGTAAGATTTTAAAAGAGACTATATACTAGTTTTTGCATCATGTTGATAAAGATACTAAAAGAGGAGATATTTAGACCGCATTCAGTGAAATTCAGTGTCTTTCTCCCTGTAATAATACTTAAGTCTATGCTGTGAAAGTTAAAGGGCAGACTGTTTTAATGCATCTATGGCCTAACAAGGGTAAGAATGTGGACAAATATATTTGATGTGAAAATTTTTTTTTTGTAGTGGATACCAGTGCTGTAAATAATTTAAAATGGAAAGTATGCAAATTTGGTGTTCAGAATTATTTTGGGACTTTTCTGAAATGCCTTTTAAAAATTTATACATGCAAAACTGATTTAACTTAGAGCAAAATACAGCAAAAATATTTTAAGTAATACAGGAATCTAGCTTGTGTGTTTTATATTTCTGTGAGAAATTAAGCTACTTGATGAAAAACATTGTGGTAGATAAAGAAGAAATTTATTCAGTGCAACATATGCTGAGTACGTGAATATAAGATAATTCAGGTGTTGTGAGAACTGCAGAGACAAAATCATCTATCGATTTTGCCCAAAGGATAGTATATTCTAGCACAGGTTACATTATAATTCAGCAGATCGTGTAAGCCATATGCATTATGGAAATTTGAGTGAGGGAGGAAAGGCCAAACCGTTTTATGCAAATAATAGCTCTCTTTGTGTGATAAAAGAAAAAATTGTTAGAAGTTGTAAATTACTATAAGATAGTGAACACACAGAACATCTGAATTCTAGCTTACTTCAAGAAATGTAGCTTTTTGGATTTTTGTTTTTACTTTCAAATGTACAAAAACTCATATGCCTTGGTGAATATCCTTATGGTTAGCCATTCACCTCTTTTAGGGAATATATGTATTTAAAAAAATATTCAAAAATATATTGTTTGCTAATATAGGAACCATTTCATTGAAATGATTTTTATCAACAACCTCTAATAACATTTAATGAATTTTTAGATCTTATATTTAATAGAAGATGCGAAGATAAATTTTAGCAGAACATATGGGAATAATCATAAATTTCGAATGAATAAGATCCAGATTTTTAGTTTATTAAATATATAGTGAAACTCTGTCCCCTTTAAATTTATTCTTATCAGTTTGACAAATATGCTGGAACATATGTTATAGTCAGACACTGTAGGTTCATTATTTAAATATCCCAAATTAGCAGTATGATGGTGGGGGCACTTGGTGCTTATCTACAGTAGGCTTCACCGTGGAGTGATTTGTGGGGCCATTTTATTTGGACACCTCCAGTGTTGGTACCTATAGATCTTTTCCTTGGGGCTAGTCAGAATCTTTAGAATCCTTTTAATCCTTTTAATCAGAATCTTTTTAATCTTTTGCCTAGAGAACTAAGTCCGCTTGCCAGTGTTCTGGGAGCTGAGTTAGGGGATACGGCTGGGGTGGGGTGGCAGAATGTTGAACATTTTAGAACATTAAGTAACACCTCCTATACCATCCCTCTTTTCAGACTGTATACTTTCAACTCTCTAGTTTCCCCAGCCCAGCAACTTTATCCAAAGGATAATTCTATAGTGTTCTGCTGGTGTGGAGGAAGAGATCTGGCATGTTAATTGCTTTCTTCAAAAGACTTTCATCTATGCCATCTGTTTTTCACCACACTTTCACTTCTACTTCCATAGCTACTTGGCACTGTCAACTCCTGAGCCTTTTGAGGATTCTGTGGTGCAGCTTGGCTTTCTTTACTATCCCTGCTTTACTCCCTGCCCCCTACACCACTCACGTATCAAATCAGCTTTCTAGTATTTAAGTCAGATATGTGGGCTGATCTGATTTTCATTGTATTTTCTCTCATTCTCTTTGTTTTTGTAGGTTTGTGCTGTTTTAAAAATTAATGTTATCTTCGAAAGGGATCATTCTATGTAGGTTATAGAGTTTAAAATGTATATTCTGTTCTATCTCATAACATTTCTCTTTGGATACTTTAGACATATTCTATTTAGAAAAAATTGAATAATTATAGTATTAATATTACATGATCAATCCTATGTAGTTTTAATATTTTAAGGAAAATATGTGTTTATTTGAAAATTGTTTATTCATATTTCTTGATTTTTTTTGTAACATGAATTGCTGCATATTAAGCATTATAACACCCTGTAGTATAATTTACTTAAATATGTCGGAAATAATTTTAGTTTAGGTGTGTTAACTAAATGAGAAATGCAATTAGGTGAGTAATCATAGATTAGAAATGTGGAAAAGATTGATTACCCAAAGGATATAAGTGTTTTCTACTCAGAATAATGGGAATTTTATGTCATCCCCATAAACATGAGACCTCTGTCTCTTACTGAAGCATAAAATAATTTTGATATCTTATGATAATGAACTAAAAAACTTTCTTCACTGTTTAGTTATCATGTAACTTTAAAAAAATGAATATTATTTAAATATGTATAAAATATTATATCGAGTTGGAGGAAATCCTGCTTAATGGAGTTGAGAACCTCAAATTATACATTATACCATTAAACTCATATTTTTAAATTAAAGTCTTTCATATACATAGGGAAGTACTTAAATGTGTGTGTCTTCCTTGAAGCTATTAGTATGATATTTATATATTTTATAATATTGAACTATTCTTGCATCACTACTAATTTGGTACTGTTGAGTTTTCAGTATAATGCATCTTGAGTCAGTCTTCACTATTGTCCAGGTTAGAATCTAAAACAGTTAAACCAGGAAAGGATTATGAACAAACATGAAGGAAGGAACTTTGTGAGATAATCTTCGGATTATCTAAATTTTTATTGTTGTTACTGCTGCTTTTTTACCCTTCAAAAAAGTTTGGTTTTCAAATATATAGTTCCACTCTAGTAATAATTTTTTATTTTTCTGATATATAAAATTATCTTCTCAACACAGAACTAGATAAATGACAATTAATTGAAAATACTCATAATAAATAAAAATTCACAAACATAGTAACAATTAACAAAATAGAGACATTCTAAAAAACTATTTTATAAAACCAGATTTGTTTATTTTCCCATTTGATTTTGTATTTTAGTTGTTTCAGGCATGAAAACAACTAAATCTGGGATGTACAATTGACTGGAGGGAACAGTAGCATTAAATGTTGTCGCTTTCTGGTTCATCAGCAACTTCAGTCATATCATGATGTCAGTTAACTATCTATCTTACTATTCTTACTGCTGTTGCAAATAAAACCTAACTCACAATACCTTAAGACAGCAAAGTTAATTTTTTATATACACATTTATTACTCAGAGCCAAATGTAGCCCCACCTAAGTCTCAGAGAAGCTGGGAAATTTAGTCTTCTTGTTTGCCTAAGAAGAGGAAAATGAAACATTGTAGTTAACACAGCCTTTATTGGGAAGGGTTTTTATCTGCAGAAATTAGGTTGGGGACATGGCAACTTATAAAATTTGAATGATCAGTTTTACCATTAAGCATTTATACCAATATTTTATATTTTATTATTTTTATTATAATTTAGCTTCAGTTGTGTGTGTGTTTCTATTAATGTGATTTTATAAAATATAATACCTACATTCAGAATTTTTAAAAGGGGAAATATTCATCTATAATCATCTGTAATGGTTTATCTAACACTCACCTCTAATGAGATTATAGAGGTAGAACGTCTGCAGTCCCCTACATTATTGGGACTTTGAATTTAGCATCTTAGCAGACATTGAATTAAACAACAAATTGAGTATCTAAAGTAGAGAGACTGTTCAGTATATATATGTGCATATATCCCGTATCTGTTGCTTACTAGGTACCTTTCTAATTCACCTCAAATTAATAATAACTCAATTCACTTTTTTTTTTTTACCTACTTGCTCTTATCAAGTAAGTGGAAAACAAAAAAGTGATGAGTGATCAATAATGTTATCAGTGAGGGCCTGGCAGGAACCCAGAATGTTCATCTCCTACCCAGCAGAGTAGGTGTCAACAGAGGCAAAGTGAGAAACCTGAACTTCTGTCTCCATGTGGTAGTAACTAGGCAATGTCTCAACAGCAACCTGGTTGTCTCTCTAGGGAATTATGCTGCTTGAATTATGTCAACCCCAGAAGATTATGTAATTCCATTTATATAACATTCTTTTTTTATTATTATTTATTTTTTAATTTGTGTAATTGGTATATAGTCTTAGATTGATTATATTCATTTCCGGTGTACAATATAGTGATTCTACATTTTTATGTCTTATAATGTGATCACCCTACTAATTATCTGACACCGTATAAACTTACCACGGTTTTATTGACGATATTCCCTTACTCCTTTTTTATCCATCCCCCAACCCCCTCCCTCTGGTAACCATCCCTTTGGTTCTATGAATTTGTTTTTGTTTTCTTTGTTTTGTTTTTTTTATATAACATTCTTGAAATGACAAAATTAAAGAAATGGAGAACAGATTGGTGATTGACAAGGTTTAAGAAAGGGGGAGTGGGAGTGAGTGTGACCATAAAAGGACAACAGGAAGGATCCTCATAGTGTTGGAGTTGTTCAGTATCTAGAATATCAGTATTAATTTCCTGGTTCTGTATGGTTTTGGGGGAAATTGGGTTAAAGGTACATACGATTGCTCTGTATTATTTCTACATGTGATCTAGGATGATAATTTAAAAATTTAATTAAATATTAAGTTATAAATCAAGGTGACAAATTAAAATAAAAAAGTATCTCGTCCTCTTACTTAGGCACATATACTTGCATCACATTCTACAAGGCCAAGTTGGAATATGTAATTCTCAGACACCTTGGAGGTCCACATATGGTGGTGTGAGTGGAGGTGGCTTTTGGCTCCTGGTCTGCAGCCTGTTCCCCTTTCTTCTAACCCCCGGCTTCACCTTATACTACAAGGGACATCCTGTGAATACATGTGAACATCCTGGACCCCATCTCTAAGCTCAATCCAACCACCCTCTATAAACAACTGTTCTTCAGGCCTAGGAGTGTAGAGTAAATAAATAAATAGATAAGTGAATAAGTAAAAAGTCATAAAAAATATGGATTTTATAATAATGATGGGCTCTTTGGGAAAAGAAAACACTCTTACTTGTCAAGTTTAGTATATTCAATTTTCATATAGGACTGGATTGTATGTGAAAATAGATTACAAGTGAAGGATCAGCAGACATATATGGAAATGAGCAAATGAAGGTGCTGTGAGCATATGGAAACAAATAGAAGTGAATTCTGCTTGTCTCCTACTGAATTTAAGGATTACCTACCTGCTCAGAGCACCTTTTGGGGCTTATGGATGTTTTTCTATGATTTTATGGTCAGTTCTGCGTATTTTACAATCTGAATTTGATTTTATCACTTTTCTTTTCTTATTTTAGTTTACTGGAACCATTTAATACACATAAAACTATGCAGAGTGAGTTTTAGTTTTAAAAAATGTTGCTTAAATATGTGAAATTATGTAGTGGATTTAGAAAGTGAAGTAACTATAAGGTAACATTATGGAGTTCAGATATTAACCATTTGTTTTTTATTTTAGAGGGATTCATTGTACTTTATTATTGTTTTTGTGTTTTGCATCTTCTCTAAATGCTTTATTTATGTAACCATTTTCCTTTCTTCAGATGTTTAGAAAATCATTGGTCAAGATGTTTGAAGATAAAGGATTAGACTGCATCTTTTTAGAAACTAATATGAACATGAAGAAACCGTATCATATGGTTTATGAATGTATTCCTCTCCCAAAGGAAGTGGGTGATATGGCTCCCATCTATTTTAAGGTATTTATAGATAATCTTTACATGCATACTTATTTTTTGCTGTGGTGACGTTTTATGAATATGGTTATTTTTATTTATTTATTTTTCCTCCAATATACTTAAATTTTATATCAAGAAGTGGAATAAAGCATAAAAAGTTCTGTGTAAATTTAGGTAGAAAGATATTTGAGATTTTGACCTTTAAAAGCATGTTTATTTGTAAGTGTGAATATACTATCAAATGGTAATTTGTAATTTCTATTTTAATTTCTCATGAAAAATTAGGGTTTTACCTTGAAGTACTTCCAAGTCAAAATTAGTCATAACTCTAAAAAACTTACCAAAATTCACAAGAGCTATAGATAGTTAAATACAAACAGTACAAATTACAATTGCTGAGACAAGTTATTGCTGTAAGTTTAGTATTTAATACCTCCTTATGCTATTTGTAAGAAGAAACTAATATCTAACCTTGACATACATTTTTAGATGTAGAGTAAATGACTAGAGTTCTTAATTAAGTGTTATCATAATATTCAAGCAGCTTTTACTAAATAGCATGTGTTTGATGCTGGCTTGAATACTGTATAATTTATAGACTAAGTACATAAATGTGAAACCATATATGAAATAATAACATGTGCAATGAAAAGGAGGTAATATGTTGTAAGGTAGGTGTAGTAAGACTTGCACATAAAATGTTTAAACAATTTAGGGTGGTAAAGTTTACTGATGTGAAATTCCAAATGAAAAGATTATGAAACTTTTTAAGGATAAAGAGGTGAAAATCTGCTTTCCAGGATTTTTAAAAAACAATCTGATTATTTGATTTGAAGACTTATGCTATTAAAATATAGGCGGATAAACCAGATAATCTCAAAATCCATGTCAATCCTATATTAAACAAAATCAGTTGAGAAAGATTATTATATTGTTCTTCAGTGGTCTTTTTCTGGGGGTGGTACTTCCTCAGTAGATGCTTCAGTGATCAGGGTTATAGGCACTGAAGTAAGTATAGGGCACAACATAGGACAGCCACTGTTGCTCATGTTGAGTAACAGAATTATCACCTCTTAGCAGAGTGGTATGTCACTTTTCTACACTAAACCTTTTATATGCTCATTAAAGATGCATTTATTGTGTTTGGCTTCAATTTTATAGTGAATGCTACATTATTGTGTCAACACAAACATCCCATGCCTTTTTAATAGGAACAGCGGTATATGTGTTGTATTTAAATTGTGCTTATTTGAATGTTAATTTCTTCTTTAGAATTTGCTTCATTAATAATGATACTGTACAAAATGAGATAATTTTATACTTATCACCCTGGTCTTTCTTTCTATTAAACATTTCTTTACCATAAATAGTAGTCATACTATAAGCCTAGAAAGTCTTATAATACCATTTCTATCATTTTCCCCCAGCATTTTACTTTTTTGTTATATGGCCAGAAACAGTTTAAGTACTTGGTTGTTAGAAAGCATATAAATTACTCTTTTCATCTTTGGAAGAAGAGCAGTAAAACTAAGTATATTTGAGTAGCGTTCTGTGAATCTAAGGAATTTTTGAACTTTTATGTTCACACATTATGTACAATATTAAATTGCTTCGTCTTATTAAGGATTGTTTCTGTTATATAAAGGTGAGCTGAAGTTAACTTCAATACCATATTTAAGAATGATTAAAATAGTATTATCTTGGCTAAAGACAGAACTATAAAAAAGTAAGGAGTTCCAATTTTAAATAACAGAAATTGAAGCCTAAATTATTCAAAATAATGACTTACCATGTGTAATATACCTTGCAATTAATTTACTGTATTATTTAACTTTTAAACTGTCTTTTTGTATTTGCACATGTATTATTTTTTACTAATATATGGCTATTTCTTAGAAAGCCATAATGGAATCTGATGAAGAGTGGTCTATGAATAAGAAATTGATTGACCTTTCTTCAAAAGATATCAGAAAGTCTGTAAGTATCTTTTTTTCCCCTCCAATATGAGAACTTACCCTAGTGTTCAGGATCTTCATTAATTTCTACATTTTACTTGAGAAAGAGACCATTTGGCTGAGTGACCAAATGAAAAAGTAACCAATAAAGAAGAAAATATTTTCATTCTACTTAATCTAACAAATGCATATTTGTTCTAGTGCTTATCTGAATGTTTATTCCTGACTTTCTGGCCCTCTGTCATATAATTGGTTGTGACAGCCATCAGACTTGGCCAGAACTCCTCTTATGGGCTCCCCAGTCTCTGAGGGACAAGTGATGAGAGGGGCTTTCTCATTAATGGAATTATAATGAGAGCAACACTTTCCTAGAGGCCCTATTTTGAATTTGGAACTCGTTTTATGTTTGTTTGTTTTTTCTTATGCAAAGGTTCCCTGTTATATTTCTTTAAAACAGGTGAGTTAGACAACACATTCATAATTTTTGGGAAAAGCTGCTTTACCATTTTTCATAATTTAATCTTGATTTGCTTGAGTCACCTTGTAGATACAAGCTACACATAAGTTGAATACTTCTGTGATGACCTCTCTTCTAGAAATATAAATTATAAATGGAATAGAGATATAATAGAATTGTGGATTCCTTTTTGTTTTTTTTATTAAAAAAGTAATTTAGTCTATGAAAGTTTATTGAGTGCCTCCTCTTTACCAAGCACTATTCTAGGTGCTTTTTATACATAGTGGAACAAAACAGAGATAATCTTTGACTTCAGAGAGCTTATACTTTAGTGCAGGGGTTGGGAACCTCCATCCTGTGTGTAAAATCCAGCCTGCTGCCTGTTTGTAAAAGTGAAGTTTTATTGAAACACAGCTGCACCCATTTATGTATTGTCTTTGGGAGCTTTCATGTGACAAAGACAGAGTTAAAGAGTTGCAACAACTGTATGATCTGCAGAGCCCAAAATATTTTATTTAAATTGAAACTTTGACAAGTTTTTTTTTTCTTTAAGTTTGCTAACCCCTGTTCTAGTAGATGCCACTGGAATATTTTTCTCCCATTTCTTCTTTTGGAAAGCTAGACTCCTGATATATGTGACTGATAGGATTCCTTATTACATTTATTATATCCCAGTCAAAAGATTCAAATTTCATTGCATTATTGAAGATAATTTTAATTTAAAGGTAAAATATTCTCTACGATCTTTTTCTCTTTCCTTGCTGGTGAATGGGGCCAGAAAATATTTTAACAAACAAAACAAAATCCCTTCTAAATAACCTATATACTTCTGCCTTACAAGCCTATAGAAAAAGGTATCTAATGTACACTCATATTTTGTATCTGAGTCTCTCACTTCTCATATCATAATTCCCAATGCCATTAAATATTCTTTTAGGTCATGATTTTAATGGTAGTTGAAAATATTTCAAAGTAGAAATTTTAAAAGAAATGTATTGTTCTTCATTCGCCGCACTGCATATTCAGTTTTTTTCTGGTAAACCATCTCCTCCTACCTATTTTAAGTTTGTTTTTTAAAACTTGGATAAGTACTTAAGTACCCAGAGGGTTCTAATATTTTAACTTAACCAGTATGGAGAATAAGAAACAGATACAGATACTTGTAGGAATGGTAGTTGTATATTCACCTTTGAAGCATTTCAGATACAGTGCCAATCACCTTTTCTAAATCACCACATAGTATTGTATCTAAGAGTCACAGCAAATGGGTGGGTTGTGAGCTTGCTGACCTCTTGAGGTCCTTCTACACTTTAGGATTCAGTAATTAATGTGGATGGAATTGTGAAGGGAACTCGAGTATAAGAATAATTCCAAAGCAGGTCACTTTTTAGGTTAACAAGCTTTCCAGTGTCCTTTTCAAATGATAAAAATGTTTCTGAGCATGAAGTGAACAGTTTTTAGTTATTTTAACATAATTTTTATTCTGAAATAACCCCATTATACTTTTAAAAGTTCTATGTCCTTTGCAGTTTCATGAGGTATTTGACCTGCTTTATTGGAGGTAGGGTGATTTTTTTCTCCGCAGTAGATTCTTATCTTTTATTAGAGATTACAGATTTATAATTCATTCTGATTCTTTGTTGGTTTATGTTTTTCCTTGATGCATAAGTATAACTTTTTTATGCCCATTTTGTTGACTTTCTCTGGGTCTTTTGATATCTTTGCAGTGTAGTGTGAAGTTTATGAAAATATATAAGGGAAACATCTGAATGTTCATTACAAAGAAGTTACATGATATTAAATAACTTGTCGAAAAAAGTGGTCATTCTTTACAAGGCTATATTTTATTGAGATTTCAGATGAATTCTTTCTGAACTTTTAAATATTATGGTTTTTAAGTTTAATTTTGTGGTAACAATAGTTGAAAAACATCTAAAACATTTAGGGACTGATTTTTTTTTTTTAACTAAAGAAAGTCAGTCTCAGGGAAAATTTGAATTTACCCAGAGACCATTAAACTCAAGGACAATTATAGGAAATCAGGATTAACATCTGGAATATTAAGAGTAGAAAATTCAAATACTACTGTTTTTTTCTACCATCAGTAACATATTTTTTACGATTCTGGTAATTGCAGAAAATATAATTCTGTTAGTACCTTTCAAGACTGGTACCAAAGTTTCAGCTTCTTTCCCTCTAGCTGGTCAAGGCAAGAAAAGGAAAATGCTAAATGTGCATATATTTTGATAATAGAGGCTTTGCCCACTAACAACTCTTCTGGCAAGACAGTAGCTTGTACCTTTTGCAGCCTGCATGCAGAGAACAGGAAAAGCTTGTGACACAGTTATTTGTGTAAAAGTAGTAAAGTGTTAATTGTGCCATCTTGGCACTTATGCAGTAGGTCGTTGAGATTGGTGTGTATATTAGTTTTCTAATGCGGCTTTAACAACTTACCACAAACTTATTGGTTTAAAACAACACAGATTTATTAGTTCTGGAGATCACAAGTATAAAATAGAAGTCACTGGGCTGATATCAAGGTGTAAAGCAGAACTTCATTCTTTCTGGAGGCTCTAGAAAGAATCCGTTTCCTTCCCTTTTCCAGCTTCTAGAAGCCACCTGCATTCCATGGCTTATGGTCTCTTCCTTCATCTTAAAAGCCAACAATGTAAGGTCTACCAGTCTTTTCCTGACTCTCACTGTTTTGATCCTCTCCTAAAGTACCATTGTGGTTACATTGGGCCCACCTGGATAACCCAGGATAATCTCCTGATTTCAAGATTCATAACTTAATTGCATTTGCAAAGTCCTTTTTGCCATATAAGGTAAGGTATTCATGGCAAATAATGGATTAGATTATCAACATATTTAAGGGGCTATTATTCTGCCAGACACAATTGATACAAATGACAGGAATGGGCACTGTCATCACAAACTGCTTCCTCAAGTTCTCTCTCCTTTGAAGTATTGTCCTTTAGTTGATATAGTTCTATAACATTCTTTTATCCCTTCAGAGTCATGTTTCCTACATGATCTACTTCAGATAGCAAAAATATTCTAATGGAGACTTCCATCCTTTTTTCTTTGACCACTGGTTTTACACAAACCACTATTGTTTGGGAGACAGTAATGTTTGAATAATCTTGTCGGTGCCAAGCATTGGGCCATGCATTTTATGTGCATTTTCTGATTCGATCCTCATAGCAAACCTCTGAGCTCTTCATAATTCTCATGAGACTTAGAGATGTTATATAACTTACCTGTGGTTACATAGTTATAAGAATCAGGCTGGAATGAGAGCATTGTTTGTTTGTTTTTTTTCCCTCAATTGTCTAGGTCATACATGTTTTCATTTAAAACATGAAAATATAAAAATATGAAGTCACAAAATGTTAGCCCATATCTCTGCATTTTATGTTTTATACTATTTTGTAAACTGATTTGTTTTACTTATGCTTTTCTTGTAACATGAACAACTCTTTATTAGCCCTAATTTTAAGTGCTTTATATTATTTCAAGATGACCACTTTCTTTCCACGATACCGTACTATTTACTTCTAAATTGTGCCTTCTTGAGGACGCAATACAAAATACATCAAGTTGAGTAGAAATATGTGATTTGGTGCCAAAATGAGTAAATGCTGACTGTATGAGGGGATATGAAAGATAATACTACAAATAGACCCACTCGAATGATTTCTAGTGACAGCTGGAATTTGAGGGGAAAACTTGCAAGGACACAAAGTTTACTTAATTGATAAAGCAATAAATTGTGACCTTTTCTAATCCAGATAGAGTTTAAAATACTGCGTGTTTGTGTGTGTGTTTGTGTAGAAAGAGGGAAGGAGGGAAAGATAATATAGTTGACCCTTGAACAACATGGATTTGAACTGCATAGGTCCGCTTATACTGTGCATATTTTTTCAATGAATGCCTGTATTGTTTTTGATCCGTGGTTGGGAGTCCGTGGATGCAGAGGGCCAACTGTATGTATTGACCATGCTATTTTAGTACCACAGAGAGTTCTGGAACCACTCCCCTGCAGATACTGAGTAGTTAAATTCTTTTGACATCAAAAGTTATATGTGGATTTTCGATTGCTCGAGGTTCAGTACCCCTAAACTCCTGAATTGTTCAGGGTTCAACTGTAGTTAATTCTGGAGATATTTTAAAATGTGGTTGGTAAACTAAGTATTGCTATACCTGTATCATCACCAGTTAACAAAAAAATTATTATTGTTCAGGTTTAATTTATCTTTGATAAATAGTAGTAAAGCCTCAGGGATATTATAAATAAAGCTCTAAGTATATGACTAGGCCCCTCTTCCTATTCTGCATTGTGAGAAATATAAGAAAGCATATCCTCATTCTGTTTGTGTAGTCTAAGGAAAATTATTCTGCTGTTACATATTAAAAAAATACCCTTACTTTCCTGTTTTCCCTAAATCAAAAATAATTGTTCTTAATTATAATTGCTGGATGTTAGAGCTATCTGACTGAAAGGCTACCAGATGAAATATTTTACTTAGAAAGTTAGGTCATTGCTTTGGTATCTTTTAGAATGGGAAATTTATTGTATACTTTTATCTTGAGAGTTGCTTAATTACTGTCATGTCAGAGAGCAAGAAGAGGGATTAAGCATGACTTTCTGATTTCATGCTGCATTCATGTGTGATTTATCTATTTATTTAGGTGCCCAAAGGCTTGCCTTACTTCTCTGTGGATTTTGGCCTCCAGGGAGGGTTTGCCCATGTCATTGAAGATCAACACAAATTTCCTCGTTACTTTGGAAAGGTATGCTTACAAATTTAATAAAATTCCAGAGTTTAGCAACTCATAACACTTTTCTTTTGAAGGTAAGTCAAGACTTTGGTCACAGTATACAGTGTAGTTGGTAAATACTGTTCTAACCAATTTTTAGAGGAACAACATGGAAACTATTAATAAAATTATCCCACAATATTTATAACAGTTGAATGTCACATCTGACTATGCAAACCCTGCAATCTTAGGAGTCTTGGCTGTGTCTGCTTGTCAAACAATTTGTTTATTTTATTGCTTGTTAGTCTATCTACCAGAGGCAGCAAAGGGGAAGAAGAGAAAGTGAAATTTAATTAATTTGGTTCTTATTAGCTGTTTTGGTAAACAGTTTGAAGAAAAAGTTAATCAGCATGTAGCAATTATTAACTTTGTTGTTCAGCTGCAGTTGAATCTTAGGCTAATGTTCTCTTGGCTACCTAGTGTATTTATAAACCAATTTCTTCTATTAGTTAGAGAGCTTTTTTCAGGAATCAAAAGCATATTTTGATACTAATCTAAGTAAACCAAGAATTAAAAACTATAAATCACCTTCATTTTAAGTCACATTCCCAACCCCTAAAAGGAATGGATTTTATCTGCTTATTATTCTGTTATTATTTTCTTCACGATTCTCTTCCTCAGCTGTTAGCTACAAAATTAATCAAATTTATGCTTGTGAGTGTCCATGTACAGAAAGATGAATAAGTAAATAGTTTCATTCCTATTCTCAGTATTCATACATACATATGTTTGTATTTTTCTCATTCTTTAAAAGGAAATCATTGGTGGGATGCTGGATATAGAACCAAGACTTTGGAGGAAGGGAATCCGAGAAAGCTTTGAGGATCAGAGGAAGAAAGCACTGCAATTTGCTCAGTGGTGGAAACCATTTGACTTTACCAAAAGTAAAAAATATTGAATCATATCTTTCATTTTTATTTCTTCTTCAGAATCCTTTCAGTTTTATTTCCATTGTATCTAATTAAACAACTGACCCTCAGGTCATAGGGAAAGGAAGTCATGCCTTGGGTCCCAGACGACTGTGCCTCATTAGGTTGTATCATTTCTTTCCCCACCTGCTCCTGTGGACTTGATTGTAGTAACCTGGGAATAAGAACCAGATATACTGGGTGACCTGTTCACCTTCCTGTTCTGTACTTCCATCTTGATGTTCTGAACTATTCAGTGAATATATACAAAGACTATCTGAAGCATTATCTAGGAAGTGTATAGCGAATTGTTGGTTCAGAGGGAAGTGGGTCAGCTTCGAGGTTAAGTCTATTGACTGACTTTGACATTTTTTAAATTAAGAATTGGCATATTCAGTAATGAAATTTCTTCTTATAGCGTTTTATAGAACTCTTCATTTTCTACCAGTAGCATATATATCATTGTGTATATTCTTTTTATTGAAGGAAAAAGATTGTCCCAAAGGTAATAAAGACTTAAATGAAGTATAACATGTTTCTGATTTGTTTTTATTTCTAGATTTTTAAATGGTGTCTTTGACTTTTGGTAATTTAAGAGTAATTGTTCCAAGTAACAATTTACAGTCGTTTGGGGTTTGTATGAAAATTAAAAATTTTAGCCAAATCATTGTTTTTGCATTGTATCGATTATTACAAAATCTTAAGTAGTGAGAGTATTCTAAATGTCAGAAGCACATTCTGTTGTCTTTCATTTCTCTTTGTCTTTATACTTGGTGTCAAGAGAAAACCATATACTTATAAATATGGCCATGGTGTAAGAATTCTACTTTTTTTTTTATACGGAAGATATTTTTGTAGTAACCCTTTTTCAAAGATGCTGGTTTTTTGGAATTGAACCTTGACATTTTGTCATGAAATGTTGAATACCTAGAATCGGTATGGTGCATACTCTAGAGTAACTCTACATAATTGTTTTTAATATTGACATTTCATTATTTTGTTAGTATCTTTAAAAAATGTTATGGTCTATCTGTAGTTATAAAATTTCACATATAAGTTGAAATGTAATAGTTTTAAAGTTGCTTTTTCTAGTACTCTGCATTCCTTTGAGTTGATCTAAATTCATATTTGGTGTCGAGTAAATAGGCATAAAGTCAATTTGGTTTTTTTTTTTTAGCCTTGCCTATTTCCTGCTATTTCTAATTTATTAATTGATTATGTAGTGATATTTGCTCCATATTTTTTTTGCTCAGTAATCTCCCTTATTCTTTTTTTAAAATCATTTTGTTTTTGAGCTTTTGCTTATTATTTAGATTTTCCTCAAACTCCTTAAGAAACAATTTATAAAAATTTATTTCTTTTGTGTGATTTTTCTTCTAGTCATGTTCTTTGTTGTCTACATGCTTTGTTCCAATTTATTTATACATTTATTCTTTTACACAATTTTTACGTATATGCAGTTACCTGGTAACAGATGTTTTCTTTTCGTCTTGCTCTTCCTTGGAGATGTGTGCTGAACATTTTATCAAAAATGATATCACTTGACTTTCTTTACACTTTAACTTGGACCAGTTTGTTTTTTAGTCAGCTCTGTAGTTTGAGGCCTGGATATTTCATATTCTCTCTACTTTTTTTTATAGTCTGAGAAAATTGTGAGGAAGAGTGGAGAGAGGAGGTATTGTTGAGATGGTTTCTTGTTTTGTTAAAATTGCTGGGCTTTGTGGTCTTTCTCTGAGATATTAAATATTTTGTCAGAGTTCATATTATCTAGTTAGGAATCTGTCCCATTCCCATTGGGGAAGATCAGTAAGATTTAAATTATTTCCCAATTCATTTTCTAGCACTAGATGTGTTAAATTATTAGTTGGCATAATTTTAAGAATTTCTGTACAACTTTACAGGGTGTTCATAATACTCAGAGGAGCTTACTTTTCTAGCAAGTAGGAAATAAACTCAGTTTTTTAGACCTTACTTAAGTATTTCAAGCTATTTATGGTCTGTTAAGATTCATCTTTAAGTACTCTAAATGAGAACCAAATGGGCATAATCAGCAAATCAGCAATTAAGGAATTTGAATGCCCATGGTAACATATTCTTTTAGAAGATAAAAACTGTTTTTCTCAGGGGGCTTAGTATATTTAAATCTTACAAACTGTTTTTTGCGTTCAAAGACCTGAGTCTAGTAAGGTATATTCTTCGAAAAGATATTACATAGCAGTGATGAGATTCTGCTCATCAAGCTTCTTGCTAATCTGGCACTTGGTCTTAAAGTGTGCCTGGGCCCAAAAGGAGCTAGATATATATTAATACAATAACATGAAAGATACAGAGAGGCTGATGACCCGATTATATTGGAGGCGACTAAAGAAATATGACAACTAAATGCAATGTGTGTTTCCTGATTAATTCTTAGATAAGAAAAAGAAAACAACTATAAAGGAACAGTTGGTAAAATTTGATTGGAACAAATGTCAAAAATTTGAAAAGAGTTTGTATCTTAGATTCTAGTTGTTGTTGTTGTTTTTAATCAGTGTTAAATTTCCTGAGTGTAATCATCAAATTATGTAGGAGAATGCTTTTTATGCATCAAATTTTGTAGGAGAGATACATGGTGAAGTGTTTAGGGGTGAATATCTACGTCTGCATGTAGCTCTCAAATTGTTGAGGGAAAAAAATATGTGTATATATGCAGAGAAAGCAAATGATGCAAAATGTTAAAACTAGTGAATCTAGGGGAACACTAAACAGGTATTTAATGTAATAATAGTAGTCTTGCAAATCTCGAATGTGTGAAATTTTTCAAAATAAATAATTTGGAAATGCGTATACAAATCAGAGAATTAGATTGGGTGAACAATATAAAGTAGTGTGAATCTAGTAATCAGTTATATCAGATTCAATTCTAATTTTCATAATAAATATTTTTAATGCCATCTTGGATGAAATCTATAGATAATAAAACCTACTTACACATGAAATTTTAAAAATTGATAAAATGCCCTAACATAAAAGAACAAAAGATCACATTTTTCAGTGGCTTAATTCTTGGGCACAATTACACTGTTAGAATAATTTAAATGTCCCTATAGATTTCTAGACTCACCCCTAGGGGGTGGTACTGCCCATGTTGTGAACAACCGGGTTAACCCCTTGCTCATGTAGCAAGGACATTATCCTGAGACATCAGTGTGGCTAAAACATGGCTGTGTGTTCGCTGAGTGGATGAGAGGCCCATGAAGCATCAATCTGTTTGCATTAATTTGCCTGATGTTTTTGAGTTTGGGGCTGTATCGGGAAGGAGAATTAGTAGGTACCTGAGTTACAGGTAAAAGTACTGTAGAGTGTCTGTTTTCCCACTTGGTTGCCAGATTTTCTTTAAGCTTCATGAAGAATTAAGGACCTAGTAAAAGTCAAAGAAGTTGTTTTTTTTTTTTTTTCTTATAGGATTGCTGAGGGAGATGTAGACACCAGTGTGTTATTTGTGTATTGTCATGTTGACAGCACTGCTG
The DNA here is from genome assembly GCA_028627145.1 of Eidolon dupreanum. Taxonomy (NCBI): domain Eukaryota; kingdom Metazoa; phylum Chordata; class Mammalia; order Chiroptera; family Pteropodidae; genus Eidolon; species Eidolon dupreanum. The sequence continues at coordinate 63,400,213 of CM053510.1, read as the reverse complement.
AATGACATTTATTTAGTCTCTTTTAGTTTCTTAAAATTCATACAATGGAGGAAGTCTTCTCCATGCCCCTGGATGAAACTTGGGCAAGCTCATAGCTTTCTTGATTAGTATTAGATAACACATGTAGGTAGCTCTAAGTTGTCCTGATTCCATGGTTTAAGATGTTCATTATATTAGAAAATTCTTTATTCCAAGATACAGACTTCCTACTCTCCAGTTAGGGGCCGTAGTAAGTGGGCCCCTACCCTCCCTAGAAGAAGGTGTGATTGCCTTCTTGATCTTTTTTTTCTCCCTCCTTTACTAAATACTCTTACCTAATGACTCCTCCAGATGGAGTTGGAACATTGAGTGGAAAAGGGGAAAAGAGGACAGAGAGTTTCACTGAATAGGTCTTAAGGTAACTTCAAACTCTCTGGGTCTGGCAGCTGTAGAAAGCTGACTGTCCTGTGACTGTATTCATGGCATTTCAGAGGCTCCCCTGCTGGGCTATACTGATTGTCATGTGTGATGAACTCTCTAAATTGTCACTTGCCTTTCAGGTCTAGTTTTCTGGCAGGCCCCAGTTTGGCTCTCTCCTCTACTGGGCCCACATTTGGTCCATGGAAAACATTTATGAATGCTTTGACTCATAAAACAGGAGAGCAGGGCAGTCCCAACACAGATGTCTCCACTTTGCGCTCACCATTGGAGCACCCAGCTGGTCCCGTTGTAATGGAAGAGAGGCCATTAGATATCTTAGACAGGTATCAGACTTTAGTCCACTGTTCCTTCCAAACTTCAGAAGATACCTGTCAAGCTTTTCAAGTGATCCCACTAACATCCTCTCTGCAGAATAGAGGTGAAGGCAGTAGAGTTGCATTTTGCCTCTCAGCTTTGGGGAATGGGTGGGTCTCACAATCCTCAGTTGCTCTTCCAAATATTTACACAAATCCTCTCTGACTGTCCACTGCCTTGATCCTTTTATATCCTCGATGTGACTTTCTTTCAAAGTCTGCACCTTATTATGACAAATCATTATGTAATTTGATATCTGTTTTATGGTGGAGCCTCTGTGGGAACTCCCAATTTAGCATTCTGTTATTAGTTTTCCAGGTAACAGTGCAGTGGGGCGAGGAGGCTAGACATGGTGGGGTCACGTTTAAATTTGACTTTGGGTCCCACCACTAGTTTTGCAGTTTTGGACAAGTTACTTAACCTGTTTGGAAAATAAGGTAACATATTAATAGGGTCATTGTAGGAAGTAAATGAGATATTCTGTGTAAATCATTTAGGCCTGGGACATAATAAATGCTCAGTAACTTGTAATTATTGTTATCCTTTCCATTTCTATATAGAACAAACTGGTGCTCTGGTGCCCTCAGACTTGGCAGATTTGGGAACATTAGAAGATATTTTCTTAGAATGTATGTGAGCATTCTTATGGTAGGCTAACTGTAGCAATGAGGAGGCACCCTCTGTGGCCAAATGGGTAGCAGATGTCAGCCAAGGGCCTGGAGTAGCAGAGGTGATAAGCTGGACTGTGAGCATCTCTGAGATAACCCTATAGATGCCTGAGTACAACCTGATGAGATTTCGTAGGAGATGTCCTGCATGACTTTTCACTGGGAAATTACAGTAAAATATGTGTTATTACTGGTAAAGTGAGCCTATCAGCCAAATAAGCGACGTGAAGAGCAGAGCTTATCAGGTTTCTTAAGGCATATGTAATTATAAAGTCTTTCGTTAAGAGGGAAATACTGAAATGATTAGAATATGTTCAGATGTAGCTAGGCGACCTAACTGACTAAAACTGAATTATTTCATATAACAAGAAATCTAAGAGTAGACAAAACCACTTCTTTTGGTTAGTTGACTGCAAATTCTTATTGCCAGCCTCTCTGCACTTATTTTAGCCTCACGTCTTGATCACCAAATGTTTTCTGCCTTTCCAGGTACCAGGCAATTGAAGGCAAACCAAGGCTAGCACATTGCTCAGCTCCAGGGGGGCATTATTACATCATAGCCTAGGAGCCAGCACCCTGTGGAGCCAAGCAGTTCATACTTTGTACAGTTATCACAGTGGTCCTATTGGCTAACATTCAAGTTGTCATCTTTCTGACTCCAAAGACCATAGGTTCTTTCTGCTATGGAACAAGCATAATTCTTGATGACCTAGATGACAGAAAAGGAAGTTCTGGTAGGTCTCTAAAATCTGAAGGAATTTCTAATATCTCAGGATCTTTTGATTTGGAAGTGAAAATAATCACACCCACCCTTTTTTTATGATGCAAGGTGCTGGTAAGTATTCAAACATTATCCAGAAGCCTTCAGAGCTATAATCCAGGACTATAATCTAGGTGTGAGTGCTATATTGAATAAATTCCTTTAATAAATTCTCTTTGACAAACCTGAAATATGCTTAATTATATATTGTTAAGAGACAAAGTCTAGAAAATCTCCCATGTTTGTTTTTCTAACAATGGCAAATGCTAGGATTTTTAATTTACATACTTTATTTTAACATATTTGGTATAAAACTATTGAGCCTCGAATTAACTGGAAGCATGCAGTGAGTGTGTTCTTATAATTTATTCCATTACATTTTCTGGTTAGCTAGTTTACACATTGCTATAAAAGCATTCATTGTCTTTCAAAGCTAAGAGTAGGCAATAAATAGTCTGGCATTTTAATTAGATACTTGGCTTCATGTGCATTTCAGCAACAATCTAGCAAGTCTACCAAAGATGAATAATAGATGACATTTCAATCTGACTTCAGACATTCTCATTCCTCCAGTTGCATCACAATAGACAACACAGGAATGCAGGATGAGAACAATGTTGTTCATTTTTTCCCTTAAACCGTACCTTGCTATTCTTTTCCTATAGGTATTCTTATTCACTCTTCGGTTTTCTAGCCTGTTAGCAGTGCAGTGATGCTTGTCGGCAGAGTACCTACTATCTTAATACACAGTTATCTTTTTAAATGTTACTATCAGAAGATGAGATAATAATAGTCCAAGTTGCCCAACCTCTCCCCTCTCTATCCTTTGTCTCCCACACCTGACAGGTGGGTGCTCAGGGGACTGGGTTTAGGCTATTCATCTAGGAACCTGGGACTGGGTGGCACTACCCTCTGTAAGCATGGAGTTGCATAGAGGATTTCATAGACTGCCACCTTAGGCCAATCTCTATCACACTAGGGCAGACCACCCAATTAGGTCATTGATCCAAGAATGCTAAGCTGAGAGAGAGAATCTAAGTGGGAGACAAAAGTTGAAAAAACAGGTAAATGCTAGAAAAAGAAGCCAATGGTGGGGGCAGATCCAGGATTACTGAGGCCTTGCTGTGTTAGGGTTATATTACAATAATAGGCAAGACATAATTCTCATCCTCAGAAAAGGTTAGATAGCAAGACAACTACAAGATGGGGTAACACGTTAGGATAGAGGGTTGCACAAAGTATTGAGAAGGAAGTTAAACTACTTGAGGTAGATGGGAACAGGAGGAAGGTCAAGGACCATTTAACAAGGAAGATGATGTGGGAACTTAGTTAGCTTTGAAGGACAAATGGTATTTAAGCAGAAGATAAGGGAGAACATTCCAGAAAGGGACGACCTAGAGCAAATTCATCAAGTCATATAGGAAGTGATGACAAAGATTTTAGAATGTCTGTAACTCAAGGTGAGAACAGAGGGGATCCAAGAACTGATAACTGGTAAGATGACAAGGAGCCAGGACATAAAAGGACATCTATATTCACAAGTTAGGACTTTATTTGTGGGTAAGGGGAATCATTAACGATTTTAAAGCAGCATGGTGAGCAGATCAAATTTGTTTAGAAAGACCACTTTGTCACTCGTGGAGGATGCCTCAGAAGGATGTGACATAAGAGAAGGGACATTAGTTTATAGGCATTTGCAATACAGTCTACTTGAGGTGAAAAGGACATGGACCAAGGAAGTGGCAATAGTAGGTTAGAGATCTATTTAAGAAATATTTTGTAAACAGAATTTTGAAAATGGGTCATAAGATGGGTACCAGATTTTGGATGGATAGAAGGAATACAGGAGGAGAAATTGGAGAGTGGTCAGGGGAGATAAACCAAATGAAGTTGGTTTCAGATTTTTTGAATTTTGAGAGCTCTAGGACAGGGGTCCCCGACTCCTTGGGCCATGGACCAGTACCAGTCTGTGGCCTATTAGAAACCGGGCCACACAAGAGGAGGTGAGCAGCAAGTGAGTGAGGGAAGCGTCATCTGTATTTGCAGCCGCTCCCCAGCACCAGCATCACCACCTCAGCTCCGCCTCAGATCATCAGGCATTAGATTCTCATAGGAGCACTGGTCCCTAGTGCCAAAAAAGTTGGGGACCACTGCTCTAGGACATTCAGGAGGATAGTTCCAAAAGTAAAATAGACCTCAGGAGAGTGGTGACGCCGAAGATAAATCTGAGTGTCATCCATCCATGGATGATAGTTGAATCTACAGCCTGGATGAAATTAACCAAAATTATCTGAAGTAAATTCTGGGAGTGTAATGCACAACATGGTGACTATAGTTAACAACACTGTATCATATATTTGAAAGTTGCTAAGAGTAGGTCTTAAAAGTTCTGATTAAAAACTTGTAACTATGTAAGATGATAAGTACCAACTTGTAATCATTTTACAATATGTACATATATCAAACCATTATGTTGCATATCTTAAACTTGCAGGATACGTCAATTACATCTCAATAAAACTGGAAAAAAATCAATAACAAATATGAAGACCAAGGACAAAGCCATAAAGAACACTAATATTAAAGGGGAAAATGGAAAGGATACTGTAATGAAAGTCGATTTCTGTGAAAGCTTCAGAACAGCAGTGTTCAATATTGCCAAAAGAATTGGAAGAGTAAGTAAAGAGTTGCAAAGCATAATATTTGACAGCAGTGGTCTTAGAGCATTCAGTCGCGGGTGAATTTAAGGTTAGGGAGAGGTGAAAGTCAAAATTGTGACTTCTATTTTTCTAGAAGCTTGACTATGAAGGGAAAGAGAAAAAGATAATAGCTGTATGAGATTGGCAGGTCATGTATTATCTTTAACAGATGGCAAAATCGAAGCTCTGAGAGGTTGCAGTTTGCCCAGTGTCGACCACTGGTCAGTAGCAGAACCAAAATGAAAGTCCTGGTCTTCGATTCTGAATTCAGATTCCCTTCTGCTTGCTCACCTGAGTAATTAATTGAAGGATAATCTGGTACAGTGGACATGATCCTAATCAGTATAAATATGACTCTGGTGTATTTCATCTAAAGGATAAAGTATAGTGGAAGGCATGGTAAGGAAGGGGAAGAATTATTTTCTTCTTGTGAAATATGGACAGGAAAACTTCATTTTAAGCCTTATTTGGCATGTTTTCTTGGCTGATTATGAGTGTTCCAGGGGGCAATCCTATTTCCTCAGCTGTGCCCCGACAGCCTGGTACTCCTACTGTGATTTCAATTCATGACCTGACCAAGGATGAAAAAAAGGTAAATTCCATTCTTAAGTATATCCATGCTATAGGCCAATTACTCAGCTGCCTAATATACTCTGTCATTTGGACAACATGCATCAGATGAAACCTTACTTCTTTAGTTAAAGAAATACATTTTATTTTGTGTTTTCTTTGGAAATTAAAGCAACTGTTCTTGCAGTGATGCACAGGCTTTTGGAGACAGAACAGCCATCTGCACTAATGAGGATTATGTAATGTGCCTTGCTTTCATGTAAAGATAAACCTCACATCCAGATATGTGGACACCAGGTCCTGTACTGAACTCAGGCACTGTGAGCCTGGGTCAAAACTCTGGCCTTCCTCACCAAGGACCTAGAATCCTGGAATTAGAATTAGATACAGTGCTTTAAAATGCTTGGAGACAAAGTTCACCTGGAAAGATGGTATCTGTCTTAGAAAGGATTAAGCCAATAGAATACATTCACATACTTTGTGAATGATACTGGCCTAAAAATGGACTTTTTTTTTTTTTCACAGTTACTCAAACCTAAATATCTATTCCTCAAGCAGCCATTTGCCTTCTTTTGTAAGAAATAACAAGTTAAAGAATGGTATCTCTTGACATAGATACTAAGCTTCTTAAGAGTAGGAATCCTGTCTTGTTTCATCATCATAATTTATATATAATTGTTATATCTCATAGATTAATAAATGTTATGAGCTAATACTTATTATTTATTTAACATAGTACTGCCTAGTAAATAATTGCTGATGGATTTTATCCCATTCTAGGGATATAAAATTTGCAACTTAACTGCAAATTTTAAGTTGAACTAATGTTCACTCAATCAAAGAAACAGTACTGATAAACTTCAAAGAAAGCTGCCTTCAGGGGTTGCTAGCTGAAAAGCTGTTCTAAATGTGATGCATCTAAGAAAAATAAATAAATAAATAAATAAATAAATAAATAAATAAATAAACAAACAAATAAATAAATAAACAAACAAACGAATATTTACCTTCAAATTTTCTATTTGGTATTTACTGTCTAATTACTTCTGATTACAGGTGCACATAAAAATAGATATTTACGAGCTTTATTCTTTTTTATACCCAGTCATTAAATGTCTTTATGAAATAAGAACTTAGCACTGGTGAAATTGTCTTCTCTCTTTCTGCATCTTAAAGTTCACTCCCAGCCTGTCCCAACCAATTCTCCCCCCATCCGTTTGCATCCCCTGCATATTAGGAGGAAATGGATCTAATACTAAAAATCCCTAAGTGAAGTCCACGAGAGTTTGTAATTTTTTATAAGAATGTAACTTTTCTTAAGGCATAAGCCCTTTTTCCATTCTCAGCTTTGTGAAAAATATTCCTATTCAAGATGTCACCAGCCAACCTTCTGACATGATGAAGTGAGCAAACAGAACTTGAGTTCAGAAGGCTAATGAAGCAACACCCAGAGTCAGACAGGAAGCGCTTGGCTGCTCACAAAGTAAAAGCATCCCAAAGTTCTTCCTAGCTTCACAGCTGTGTTGAAGCTATACTCAAATCTTCATAAGCTACACATCCAGACAAGGAATATTAATTGGCCAAACATATTCACAGATCTTATTGGGTAACATGACCTGAATCCTAATTTCCATTTATTGCTAGGAAATGTAGGAAAGCTATATATTTGAAACAATGGTGAATTTTGCCATTTGTAAAAGTGAAGGATACTGCTGTTTTAATTAACAAATCCAAAGATAATATTCAAATCTTAGTCTGGTCAGTAGGGCACAGCACCTAGCACTGTACCCGACATATAAGTGCTCAGTAAATACTTGTCAATCGAGTGGATACTTTGCTCACTGTTTGCTGTTTCCCAACCCCCAATCACACCCTAGTCAACCAGATTTTTGATTTGGGAAGAAATGAATGCACTTGAGCATCACTTATGGCCTTTGTTATTCTTTATCCAAATTTAGTTTCAAAAGCTCTTCCTAGCCAAAAGGTATCAAAGAAGAAATGCAATGGATCTACCTATTCCCCAGTCTTTATAAACAGGTTCAAATTGGTTACTCACACATAGCAAAAATAGAAAGGAATTTTTAATACTAAGGCTCTATTTCTGGCTTCTTTCTCTTCTCTGTCTCTAAGAAGAGTTATGAATATCCCAAAGGACTTCTGGATACCTAGTAGCTAAGATCAAATGAAACAGAGGAAATGTGTGTCAGTGGTCAGTAACAGAGCCAAAATGAAATTCTTTATTCTTAGAATGAACTGTCAAATTTCTTTAACAAATATAATAGGCTGTTAAATGGGACATATACTGTTGCCTCCTAATTTAAACTAAAACCTCAAAGCTAAGGATGAAAAGGGAGATACACCTACACTTTGTAAGAAGAATTGCTAGACTCATCCACACAAGATTTGCACAAAGATAGAAGAAAGGTATCCATCATTCACTCCCAGTCTGTGTAGAAGAGACTAGGGACGTCAAAAAGATTTGCTTAAGGAATTTGTGTGAGTAGAGAATGCTTTGTCTTTTGTCCTCTCTCCCCTTCCAGCCAAGTGATAGAAGATTCCAAGGAAATGGCTCATAGAGATTGACACTTGCAAAAGGGAAAAATTGGAATTTGCAAGAAGGGAAATTGGTATGTAACTCAGTGGCTAGAGACTTACTTAGCTGTAAAACTTCCTAGCTCCATCCTGCAATGGCTACAGATTTGGAATGTGGTGAGAGTTCTTGGAAGGTGCTAACATGGATCCCCACAAGTTTGAATGCACACCTGAACCTGACACTAGTAATTGCTTCCTGTCTGGAGAATCTGGAATACAAGAAGCTGGCTGGAACTGCCTGTGCTATGACAGCAGGACACGAAAGCAGCCTGCATTGGAAGATGAAAGATATGTGAGTTCCCTCAGGTCACGTGGCTGCCATGGAAGCTCCAACTCTGCCGATGTGGACTGCCAACCAGAGTAAGGGGTCCCCAGCAGAAAGTGGCTGTGGGTGTATTGCTGGGTGGCGTTAAGAGGTGGGGGACAAGAGAATTGAGCCAGAGTACAAATTAGTACATTTCTGAATTTTAACACTCAAAATTTTAAGTGTACATATTCATTGACCTGGTAATTCTGCTTATAAAAATTTATCCTAAGAAAATAATTGCACAAGTGCTCCACTGTAGCCATTAAGTGCTTTAAATGATGCAAAAGTGGAATCTGTATATATATGTATATGTATGAATTATGGTTAAATTATGGCATATTTCTCTTATAGTGTGCTATGCTGCTGTTAAAAATGATTCAGAGCTATGTCTATTGACATGGATTAATGTTCACAGTATATTGTTATAAAAAAAGGCAGTTTATAATCCTTTATATGACTTGGCACAAATGTTAGTTCTCTTAGAGTACTCCTTCCTTTGGATCACTTCCCACTCCACCTTGTCTCCAGTCGATGTGGGTGCCACTTACTTCCCTATTCATTATTCTTTCAACCATGGCTTGTTGAATGCCAGTTATGTGTGTGCCCTGTGCAAATCTTCGTTCTTGCACTTTAATATTTTAATGATTTATGTGTATGCTTCTCCCACTAGAATGGGGATTCCTTGAAGGAGGAGATGGTTTTATTTGTCCTTGTTTCCAGAGATATTTTGGTACTTGATAAATGTTGATCTAATGAATGAGAGGGAAAAAAGAAAATAACACAGTGGGAATAATACCAATATAAAACAAGAGCATACAGTTATAGAGACGTTGCCAATGACAGAAATGGATATTATATACCATGAGAACCCTGTTGAATCACTTGAATTTTTGTAAACAAGAAGAAATGGTTGTGAATCCTTGTAAGTAGGTCTTTTAGATTCCCCACTGTTCCCAATGCAACTATGTGATGTATTTGACATGCAACTTCAAATGTATGTATATAAATGTATGTGTGCATGTATGTAACCTCTATGTTTACTGGGCTTTTTCTATACACCATGGTTTCACCAACCACTTCTTTCTCCATCATCAAATTACTTGACCAAGAAAAAGAAGAAGAATAGAATAGAATATTCTTAACATTCACAGTCTTTCTAGAATTCTTAAAAACTATATGAAACAATATATTTTTCATGCATTTATTCCATGGAAGCTATTGCAGCAGGATGTCCTGCGAGAGGATTTCTGTTGTCCCAGGATTTCAAAGTTAGGAGTAAAAAGGTCTGCATATACCAATGGTCTAAACCCACACAACTGCCAAAATGCACAACAGCCATTTATTCATGTAGTTTACAAAAAAAAAAAAATCTAGTTCAAAGAATTGGCCTAACATTGCCTCTGTTTCTCCAACTGCCTTTTCCCCTTTTCTACTCCTCACATTTGATATAAAGACATCTGCAAGCAGGGAGGCTGCCTTTGGGAAGTGCAATGCAGTGTATCTGAGGAGATTGTTTTTCTCCCTTCAAGACCTGCTGGTATAGAGAGGCAACAAGGGGGATCACCTGTTCCTGCCGTGAAGGGAGAAGGGTACCAGCAGAGACACTTGTAAACATGAGGGAGAGTGTAGGAAGAAAGACCGGCAGGTTGTCCCCTAGTTGGGCCTTTGTCTAAATAGTGAGGCTGCTAATTTGCCTCTGTGTTACCACAGCAGGGGGAAAAAGAATCAAGGAAGGCATCACCTCCGGGAAAGAACTTCCAAGCAAAGATGAGGCCAAAGCTGCTTCTCTACCTGAAGGCGGAGAGGATGGCTCCCACATGGGCTGACGGTGCCCGAGATGTGGCCACATCACCCAGTGACTGCCAAGGCCTGGAGTTTATTCTGGGTAGAGGGCCCCTAATTAGCAGAAGTGGTTGGAGTGGCCACCAGCTCACAGGGAGCCCACTGTCTCTGTCCTAGATACCTGCAGAGAGAACTGAGACCTTGCTCAGATGAGGAAGGAGGTATCTCTTTCTGTCTTCCTCTTGCCTACGCTGACTGGGAAGAGGGAGTGTAAGGAGGTGTGTGAAGAGCAGGCATGCCCCATCCTCCACCACAAGCTGCTAGAACCATAAGGTGAGCCTGAATTAGGACTGAGGAGGGAATGGGGCAGGGGAAGAGCTTTAATCATGTATGAAACTGAAGTTTAAAAATGAACATAACTGATTCCTACACATCTTTATAATTCTCAGGACACTTTTGGAAATCAAAAGTGACTAAAATGTTATGGAACCTAATCAAGAGGAAAGATGGATGTGACATAATATCATTGGGTGGCAGTTTTAGGGGGAAAAAATGGTTTCTTTTTTTTTATCCTAACAATTGGGACTCCTCAGTAAACTGGTTGCACAATTTGACATCTATCTCCATGGGAAGCCACCCTAATTTTCAGGGAAAAGCCACTCTTTTCCCTAGCTGATCTGAAAAACAGTTGCTAATGGGTGACAAGCTCTGCTTTATAAGGGACAGTCTTAAAAAGGTACTCATTAGCAGTTGATATTTAATGTGAGTGCTTTCTAATGTAACTTCATTTAGAGCTATTTTTATTTAATGAACCTTAGAAAGCTATAATGAAGCAACACACCCTTTTTGTTTTCACAGGTTTCCTGTAGCAGAGAAATAACACAGAGCCATGACACTTCAGCACGCTCAGCAATGACGTGGGAAAAAACTGGCTGCAGTTGGGTTACAACAGTAGAGGCTGTTTGTCCCATTTAAATTCAGCAAAGGAAAGAATTAAGTTTCAAAAATGATACATTTTTGAGAATTAAAATTAGGCAGATGGAACCTGGGGGTAGGTCCACAATCAAAGATGTGTTTTGATGTTTTTCCTTCTCCTTCACTCCTCTCCTAGCCTGTCTAGATCTCTTATCTTTACTGAGCTACCTCTTCTTATTTACTCAATCTGTCATCTCTCAACTAAAAACAATATTCTTCTTTCTTGTTTAGAGGAATCATAGGTGTAACAGGTAGCTCATTAAAGCAGAAATATATGAGGTGCTCATTGAGAAAGTTTCTTCAAATGTCCAGAGTGAGGAGGACAGGTCACTTGAAACACATCTTGTTCTGGGAAGTGTCAATTGTCTGCCTCAGCTTACTTACGCAAATTTAAGTCAACTAGATCACTTTCAGGGTTTTCTTCAGTTCGAAGGAAGTTGGTCACCTTGTCTTATGATGTGGATATAAGAAGACCTTCCTAAATTTTGAGTGGCTGATGAAAATGCCTTATTCCTGAAAAAGAAAGACAGGCAGTGACTAGGTGCTGCATTTAGGTCACACTGACCCTGTCACAGTACATACCATTACTGGACCCAGTTTGTCCCTGGGCTGTGACTGTGAGAGTAACCTCTGAACCCAAGCAAGAGTTCCACTACCGCTATGCAGAATCTAAAACTGTATCACTGTCAGGGAGAAGCCCATGGAGCTATACCTGCTTTTGTCTAAGCTAAACTGTGAAAGATACAAGGAGAAAGCAGCTTTATTCTTTCACACTATTGCTTTTAAGCAAGATTCAGTGCATTTTTTTTCTCTATTCTGGATGATGTCATGGGTAAATCCCATAGCTTTATCAAGTCATTTTAATAATTAATGAGTAATTTCATTTTTTAGGCATTGAAAGTGCAGGCCAATCTAATATATAACTTACAGTGTCTCATCCAATTAAAAGTTTCTTCCCTGTTTAAGCTGAGCCTTCCCAGACTGCGAAACCTGCAGTAAAAAGGAGATCCCGGTGATGCTTTAATTATGTCCTTCTCCATGCTCCATTCGCTAAGTTGCCACTGGCTCCACCACAGCTGGAACAGTAAAGAAAAGGAGAGGCAAGGGGCAAAGCATAACAAAACAAAAAGCTCTTATTTGTAACCTGGTATCAGGTCCCTCTTGGGGTGTCCCAAAACTGACCTTTTTCTGCAGTTCCTTGAAGATAGTTCTGAGGAATCTTCAGAGAATCCCCTTACTAGGGGCTCCCTCTCCTGTAGTTCTCCAGTACAGGTACTGTTGCTCTAAATTTCTATGGTCTATCCCACCCAGATTCCTATTTGGGGATCACTCAGCCCCTCAAGATGGTCCTCTTGGCAGAGATTTTTCAAAAATGATGAAAATCACCTATCTTTCCTGGGGTCTGCATCTTGGGAGGTACTAATGAATTCTGGAAGCAGAGCTACTCCTGAAGCAGTCCTTGTTCTTTCTTTTGTCACTAAAGGCTGCCCCAGGCAGCTTCTCGCTTTTAGAATATCTTATGTCCCTACCTCCTTCCAACTTCAGGAGAAACATGTCACCCTCTCAGTGTGTTCCTGAAGCCCTCTACTCCTTTACAAGGATGGGCTGTTATACCATAGCACTCAGAAAACTTCCCTTCTAAAGAAATCCTCAGCATACAATCTCTAATTCTACTATGAAGTGTCCCTCCTGTGTGATGGGTAATATTTGTTGGATTAGATTTTAGAGATCATCCTAAAGAGTTTTGCAAACCTTGGTAACTCTCCTCGGAATGGGTGGGTACTTAATTGTTTTTAGCTTTGTAATATCAGTCATAACTGAGAAAACAGGAAAAGTCCCATTTTAACATCATTTTATAATAACGTACACTGGCAAGAAGCAACAGTAGTACTCGCCTATCCTCCTTACACCTCCCTCCATCCTCTACCAGAAGATACATCTACTCATTTGTAGCACAAAACATTAGGAAGTTGCATGCAGTAATTGGCCACCTGATTGCACCTGATCTTGCTGATGTATCTCACAGGGTCCCTTGTGGTCCAACACTCTGTGCTCAAGGCTGCGAGTCCTTGTGATGACACGAGTTCCAGTGCCTGAGGTCCAGTGGTTTTGTTGGCAGTTTCCTTGCCTTTTTGGGTGCGGGTAGTCAGTGGAATGTGTGCTATGCTCCTCTCCCCATTCCTGGGGAATTGTATCTCTCCTGGCTGCTGCTTCCCTCTTGCTGTAAGTGTCTCCATATGATCTCCTCAGTGGGTCAGGATTTAAGGAAACAAAGCAGAACAAAATCAGTTCTTTTTGAGGAGCACAATAGGGGCATTTTTAGACATAATCAAACATATTAACATCTCAAATTCTTCTGCCTCAAATAGGTAAGAATATGTTTTAATAAATACTAGAAAGAAAAGTATATGAAGCTGGCTATAAGAGTATAAGGAGAGGACCTAATTTAGCTTTAGTTGGGTCAAACATCAGAGAATGCTTCTCTGAGGAAATTATATTAAAGCCAAGATTTTAGGAGCTGGGGGAGCAAAGGGTGTCACAGGCAAATGGACTGTATTAGTTTCCTTGGCTGCTGTAAAAAAATTACCACAAACTTGGTGACTTAAAACAATAGATCTTTATTCTCTTAGTTCTAGAGGCTGAAAGTCTGAAATCAAGGTGTTGGCTAGCAGGACCACTCTCTTTCCAAAGGCCCTAGGGGAGAATTCTTCCTTTTTGGTTTCCATCTTCTGGAGCCCCAGGCATTCCTTGACTTGTGGCTACATCACTCCAATCTCTGCCCCTGTCTTCATATCATCTTCTCACTTCTTTGTCTCTTATAAAGACATTTCTTATCAGATTTAGGGCTTACCCAAGTAATCCAGGATGATCTCAAGATCCTTAATTACATCTGCAAAGATCCTTTTCCCAAAAAAGGTCACATTCACAGATTCTGGAGGTTAAGGCATGGACATATCTTTTTGGAGGGCCTAACAGTGCCAAGTTCCTGAGGTTGTCTACCTTGAACTCTCAGAGTAGCTCATCTCTCTCTCATTCCTTTTATATGCTGTATGCTATTTGTATTATTGTCACTGGTTTGGGAGATGTCTTCTACTTCCAGAGTATACATGTATTGAAGGCAAGGACTTTGTCTGCTTTTTCTGCATCCCAACCCCAACTCAGTGTACAGCACAATATGCGTACTCAAGACACTTTGAACTCAGCTGCAGATTCAGAATTATGTTCCTTCCAACTATTTGGGGGGAAAGTAAGGAAATGGCAATTTTTGAAACCAAAATTAATGAAGCATCGTAAATGAAAGATTGTCTATCTGTGAAAATCTTTTCAGGAGGAGATGATTTTGATATGTGTTTCTTATAAGGTCAGGGAGCTTCTTAGTTCCCAGCCAGGGACCTAAGGTGTTTCCACTGAATGAAAGCAGGCATCAATTTAGAATGTAACTAATGAAAGATAGGCTGTCATCTTGGAAATAGTGACATGTCTATCTTGAGAGCATGTAATGACAGAAGTGTTTGGTGGCTGTTAAGGAACATTGAAAAAGCAAGTGTTTAGGAAGAGTATGTGATTGCTAATCTGTCATTGTCAGAGGCACAGAGACACTGTGTCTGGCAGACATGAGTTTTCTAGTTACGTTAAAGCTGCACTACCTAGGGAGTCAGGATAAAACCAAAAACATTACCCAAATTTCTTTGTTTGGGATAGTATGCTTCCCACAAATCTTCTAGTGACAAATCAGTTTCCCAAGTAATATGACAGCTGGAGGTGAGGTGGTGACAGGGGTAGATGGAGGGCTGTGCCCTGCACAGTATTCATAAGAATTCCAGTTAACAATAAGGTCTGCTTTCTGTCTAAATTAAATCAGCCCTCATGGTAGTGTCTTATGAATTTGGATAGCAGGAATCGGTTCCTAGAATATGACTGGATCCTTAGGCAAACAAATACATTGATCAGAAATGACCACACTTGAGACTAGATCCAATCTCTTGATTGTCTGTCTGTGAGGAGGGTACCTCACCTCTCTCTTACCTACCCCTAAGATTTGCTATTTGGGCGGAGGAGAGGGTTGGTGACTGGTTAGCAAGACAAGGCGAGGAGGAAGAAGCAGATCATAGATAGGATCTAACTTTGACAATTTACTTGGCTGCTGAGGAAAGGATGAGTTGAATGGAGAGGAAGGAAAGAAAAGGGTAGTAGGGAAAGCAGAAACAATATTCTACATGGAAAGCTACTTGGAACTAAAGTTTCTGATGTTGCTTGAATAATAATACATTCTTCTTTTAAAAGCATGGCAAGCATCTGCAAATAAAACAGACTAGAGACGATAATGCAACACAGATGCCAGACTCACAAGCATCTATGGCAGCACGATCCCAGGGTTCTCTTAAATTTTCTCATCAAAGCTTAGGTGCCTGAGTTCCATTGGGCCCTATTAGCAATAAAGGACATGCTCTTGGATTTATAGTTACATGTCATCTACTTCAAAAGCATGGGGAGAAGTGTAAAAAAAAGGAAAGAAAGCACACTCGGCTGTATCAGACACTCTGCTCTTATGCAGATGCACATTCGATTGCAGACTTTGTTTTCTCCCACAATTAGTCTCCAAATGAGTAACTCACAATTTTCATCTGCATGGTTCATTTTGTTTCCTAATGAAGTAAATGATTATATCTTGGTTCAAAGAAAGCCTTTTCAAGGACACCAGAGACTCACAGCATTCTAATACTTTGAAAATGAAAAACTTTTCCTTATAGTAAAACTAATATTTTGGACTGAGATTCCAAGGTATTAGCTTTTTTCTCCCTACCAACCCTGGTGTGTGGTTAGGTGGCAAATGCCTCTCAGGTAAATGAAGAGAGCAGTCAAAGCATCCCCCCCTCTCGTTACATATGACCCAAGAGCTGTCCACCCACAAGCCTGTGAGGTGGTCACGTGTGACGAGCTGTGTGCAATGAGAAAGAAACTGGACTGCCCGGGTTCCTAGGCATCACGGATGTAATCAGGAAGTCAGAATCGGAATCTGAAGCTGATGAAAAATAATATTGAGAGAGGCCGATCTGAAAGCCATGATGGGCCATGAATAAGTAAGCCAAAGTTGCAAATAAAAGTTATTGTATAGAAAAAAATTTATACAGGGTGGAGGGCAAGAAAGTCAGTTGCAACTAGAAAAAGCAGCATGTGAAGAAGAGGTGAGTTGGGAGCAAAGCATTTGTGTGAATATTCATAAAGAGCTGGATTTCAGATTATCTTCCATTTTCAAGAGACCCTGTAGGCTATATGGAACCTACCTCCTTTGCCTGCGATCTCACTTTTTTTGGTCATCTGGTTAGATTCCCATTTCCCAAGTTCCATGTTAATGAGCTCTTCAGTTAAGGTCAGCATTTTGGCTCTAATGTTCTTTTAATTATTCGTTTTAAATTTATTGGCTTGGGTACCCAGTGAATCCACAGTGGGACTTTTCGATGCCAGCGGGACCGCTGCCCCACCTCTCTGCTCATCCTCCCCTGGGACCTCCTGTGTGGGCTGCTGTCATCCTCACCAGGCTTCCCTCTAATGGTGACATGGTGGCAGTTCCTGGGCCTGCATGCTTCTTTAGACACGATAAGGGATTTCTCTCTCCTTTAATTGCTAAAATGAATTTCTGGAGTTCATTCCAATTTGCCCTTTTGGGACATGAAACAGTAGCTGTCTGGGGCTGAAACAGTCTCACCTTTACTTGAGAGGAAATGGAATAACTGCTAAGTAGGAAACTCAAGTGTTCACTCACATTATCATCATTGAAAACTTATAGGCTTAAAACCATTAATGGCTTCCAATGGCTATGAAAATAAAATGAAAAATTCTTTATCCTGGTCTAAAAAATCATGCATGCTCTGACCCATGCCTGCTTCTCCAGCCATGTCTTAAATTCCTCCCCCCACCCTTGCTTTGCACTCCATCCACACTAAATTTTCAGTTTCTCAAAAGGCCCAAAATCTTTTCCACATCAGCATGCTGCTGGAGTATACTCTGCTTGGAATTTCCTTCACCTACTTTTCATCTAGCTATTGATAAAATAAACTTAACGATTTAAAATGAGGACAAATGTCTTGAAAGAAAAGTATGTAGAGCTATGAAGGAAAAATAAAAAAAGGAAGACACCCAATTTTGGTTGGGGAGGAGGTGGGAAGGAGGGCTCAGGAAAAGCCTTCAAAGCTAGTTAATGAAGATAAATAGCTCTCATTTGTTTGCTATCTGATACTCTTACTAGACAGATCTCTAGAGGGCAAAGACCAGCCTCAGTTTGTTCACTGCATTATCTGTGGTGCACAGAACAGTGCTGGCCCACACATATATTTGTGGATTGACTAAATATTCCAAACACCCCACAAAGTCAGCATTATTGTTTCGTTATACCACGGAGAAAATCAAGACAAAATGGTGAAGTTACTTGCTCAGTGTCATCAGGATTTGCCATAAGGGCAGTAACCCAGATAGGATTAGAGCCCAACTGCAGTTCTAAGGTTCTTATCTACTACCTGGGGGGTCTCCCAAAGAGAAGCAATAGGTGCATTTGTGCTTTGGGTCCAAATGGCTATGAAGAGCAACCTGACTTCCAGTCAAACTAGACACTCTCCCAAACATGCCCTGAACTCTTCCACTCCTGCCTATTTGTTCTTCTTCTTCTTTTATCTGGCAAAACTCCCCTCTTTCTACGTCTGTCCAAATCTTAACTGTTGAGAGACCACCTCAGTGATATCTTCTAAACTCTGTTCTTTTGTTATAATGCCATCATCTACCCTCTGTTATGATTATTTATATATATCTCCTGCCTGTCAGTTAATTCTCTCCTTGAGAGATAAGATCATATCCTATTTGTATTTGTAACCCTTAAAGCTCTTAGCACAATGTCTTGCAGATGTCATTAAAAATGATGAAGCTTGATTCTGAAGCCTTACATAGTTCTGTCTTCCACATATGTGTTTCTCACCCAAAAGACAGAATGCTTAACATATCTCCCTTACTCGCTAATGAATGTGACTAGAAAACATCTTCCTTGACTTCCAGACTTGCTTCTGCTGCTGACCAGGCAAGTCATTTAATCTCAGATTTTTTTTCTTCTTTTTTTTTAAAAACTTGAAAATGTAAGATAATATATATAAATTCTAAATTTAGATATTTGAGTATACAAATATATAAATGTAAGCTGTTATAAAGTTTGACGATTGCCTCTTGAGGGTCTTGAAGGTGTTGGCTGGTCAAATGTATTGGTGAACCAACTCCATGCTCTGATTGGCCTCCTCACGTAGCTTTCCTTGTTCTAGCTCTTCAGCACTTAAGTGAATGTATGGCTAATGTTTTGTTAAATAAATAAGAGAAAGAAACAGAAAACGTATTCCTTTCCAACACTGCCTATAATAATCTTATACCAAACCCTTTCATGACCCAGTTGTTCTACTCTTGTTTACTAGGCTGTAAACCGAGAATTCCAACTAGATGGGGCAGGTCATCCATTTTTCAAGCTTGTCTCTTGGCAAAAAGCCCAATATACACACACAGCATCAGCATTATCAGGAATGGCCTGCCCACTGTGTTAAATCCTGGTAACTTAATGCTCGGGCAGCAAGCTTGAGGGGCTGCCATATTCTCTTTTGCTTGCTTTACTCTATGGAATTCTGTGTCTCAGAGATGACAAAGCAGTGGTCCAGAAAGCAACTTCTCTTTGCCTCTCCAGAAAATAATCTCCCTTAACTGGCCATGTGTGATGTCCAGCTGAAAAATGTCTTTATAGTAGCCATATCGTAACTCTACAGGCAACTATAAAACATCATTAACCCTTGAAAGGTAGTCTTCATGACATACATGCTTTAAGGCCTGGGGGTGGGGGCCAATCTGAACAATTCTATTAGTCAAAGAAAAAAAGGCTGCAGATTATTGTCATCTATTTTATAGGCCTTTATTATACTTGTCATTCAGAGAAGAAAGAAACCCCTAGTGAAACTTCATAATATTGAGTTTTGATGACTCATATTCCTGCCTAACTGTTGTAGAGCTTTCGTTAGAATTCCGTCTGGTCCTAATTGAAGTTTGCAGAACCTTCATCTTCAATGCAATAAACCTGTCATCACCAGGGAAGCAGTTTGCTTCTGAGGATACAGTGTTAATATAGGGCCGATATCCTGAAGCAGAGGCTGTGAATGGGAATCATGCTGATGTGAGCTCCAGCAAGCGCAGAAACCACTGTTCAACTTAAGTGAGGCCAGGCCTGTGGTGCAGCGAGAGCCAGGTGTTAGGGCAGGGAGGAGAAGAAAGTCCAGACCCGCCTTCCAGGATTTCCCAACTCCACACCTAGACTCTCCAATAAACTATTAGGAGTTCATCTATCCAGTTTGCATTTTCCCCAATTCTTCCCCAAAACTTTATCATGAGTGTGGTTGAATACCCCATGAACATTAAATTAAGGGGAATTTGGAAGATTGTACCTTTAAAAACCAATAAATGATAACTATATACCTTATTTCAAAAAAATGCATGCTCATTTTAGGACATTTACTCAACCTAGATAAACAAAAAGAAAAAAATTAAACTCATCAAATTATTTTACCACTTATAGAAAACATTGTTAACATATTCTTTAGGTCTTTTCTCTATGCACAAACACATCATTTCTTTTTAAAACATTGGGTGATACAATCCATATAGTTTTTAAATCTGTGTTTCACACAATATAGCACGAACACATTTTCTGTTATTTTGAATCATAAGTAATTTTAATGAATTCAAGAGTATTTCATTCTCAGGAATATACAACTATATATCTTGGAAGTATTCTATTATTAAGTGTTTGAGTTGTTTTAAATTTCCATGTAAATAATGGAAATAATTATTAAAAAGCCTTTCTCAAATTGACAAGTAAATACAAATGTATTTTTTATTTGAATTTATTTAAACCCATATGTTGTATATGTTGTCATATGTTTTTTAGGCATATAAAGTTTTCCTTTTGTGATTTCACCATTTACTGTATTTATGTTGATGGATTTATTTTTTTCTAACAGATGGCTAAAAAAATTTGTGCCCTGATAAGGATGTAGATATTATATACAGACATACATATACACACACACACACACACACACACTTACATGTTACATCTGTTACAAACATTGAAATTTGTACTTTGGTTTTTACTTTGAGGAATACTTTTTAAAAGAAACTATTGAAAAATTTAAAAAATACTTAAAACTATCAAATTTTTTTTCAGCTTTTTGAGATATAACTGACAAAATTATAAGGTAGTTCTTATATTGTTTTTTCTTTTGTGAGATACTTACTTAGCCTTATTTAGTCAAGGTTATTTAAATATTCACCTATGATTTTTTCTTAGTTTTGTTGAAGCTTGAATTTTTACATTTAATTACATCTGTAATTTATTTCTATATGATATGAAGTAGGGCTCTTACTGTGTTGCTTTATAGATGTTCCAACACTATGAATTGCACAATTCAGAATTCTCCACATTATTTGAAATTCCACCTTTATCACATACTACATTTTCATATGTATGTTTCTATTTTATTGAACTGTGTGGAATTGGTTGGTCGTTGCTAAGAACTATTTTAAATCAAAAAGAGGAAACAATAAGTTCAGGTCAATTGGTTACCAGTTTAAGACACAATGTGAAAGCTGGAGGCCTTTTTGACAGTCTTTAAAGATGTTCCTCATCTCCTGCAGCAGAGTCCAATTCTGCTAAAGACCAGGCCCAAGAACTAATTGCAAAATTGGCAGAACTTCATAGAAAGCTGAATTTTTAGTCTCACAAAATTGTTTGCACCAAAATCAGGGCTCTGGTAAGAAGGAGACCCTGGGATTAGGATTGGGGTCTTCTGGGTAGATGCACCTCAGAACTGTAAAACTCCAAGTTTCTCTGAAACTTCTGGGTCTTTGGAAGTGGTCGACTGCCCTTCATAGAAGATTGCAGCTTCTCTTTACTCCCCATGGCCAGGCCTCAACTAAAACAGATGCCATGCCGGAAATTTAAAAGCTTGATAAACTTGTACCTTAATAAAAAAGCACAGGCTTTTAAATCAGAAGTGCATGGGTTTGACCCCTTTACTGTGCTACTAAAATATGACCTTGGCAAGTTATTTATGCTCTATGAGCCTGAGTTTCATCATCTGTAAAATAAGAATAGCAGCTATTTCTCGGAATCTTTTTTCTCAGTCATAGAACGATTTTATTTTTTCTTTCATTTTGAGCTCTTCATTATTTAAAAAAAATTTGAATTACACTTGACATTCAATATTATACTATTTTGGGGTTGTGCTCTGGTGTGGTCTGAAGTCAGTCACTGGTGTGTTGGTTCTGGGGCCTCTTTGGAGAGGCTTTGGGGCAGACCCATGCCAGCCGCTGCCTGTGTCCAGCTTTGGGCTACCTGGTAGGAGCTACAAAGTGAACTGAGGTGGATAGCTGCCCGTGCTGAGCAAGGAGGCATCCAAGAGAGTCTAAGCTGTAAACTGAGGTCAACTGCCACTCGTACTGGGCTGGTGGCCACTTGGCAAGAGGTAGAGGGCATGTTGAGGCCAGCCACTGCTTGTTTGAGGGTTGTGGACCTTTCAGATATTTTAGGGAAGTCCACAGTACAGGCAGAGGCCAGCTGCTTGTGAGTAACAGCTGCAGAAAGAGGTTCTGGCTTGTGTGTGTTTGGTGGGGCAGGGTCTCAGGGAATTACCAGAGTGGGGCAAGTTTGATGGAGACTCAGATTTGGCATCTGCCTGCACCTGCAGGCTGGGTTGGGGGAAGGCTCAGCAAAGGAACAATGGGGTCCCCTGCAGGATTCGTGGGGGCAGGCGGAGAGGATTCAACAAAGGGATAAAGTGGTACCTGCAGTCACTTTTGTTCCAGAGAAAGCTGCCGCTCCAACCTTCACCCTGAAGCCGGACAATTCACTTCCTTTGCATATGCCCCTGGTACCTTTCAAGCTGCTGCCCCAGAGCGCAGAGTAAGTGAGTTCATCACTGAGTAAGTCTGTGCATAGGCCCTTTAAGAGATTGCCTGGATTTCAGCGGCCCTCTGACTCACCCAGACAGAACCTCTGATGATTTTCACAACCTGATGTGTGATGACTCTTCCTGGCACTGATTGTCTGACCTGGGGAGACCAGTGTGGGGCTGGGACCCCTTGCTCCTCAGGGGGGACCTCTGCAGCTGAGATATTATTCCTGATTCTTAACTGCTTCATGCAGCCTTGGAACCAGCCTGTTTAATGTCTCAGCCCCTCCTATCAGTCTTGACGTGGTTTCGTTTCTACATATTTAGTTTTAGAAGGTGGTTCTTCCATAATTTAGTAGTAATTTTGATGTGGACATAGGGAGAGGTGAGCACAGCACTTAATTACTCCACCATCTTGATTGGAAGTCTTATAAATTCCTAATGGAGCTATTTATTTTTATCAAGGGAGGGTGAAGATAGGATAAGTCCTATCCCCAGGTATAAAAATAGCTAGTAGAGGTCTGTATAGTTTAACAGAATCAATATTTTAAAATGTGGCATATTTTTGGTCTATAGGAGTAATAATTACTTGTTAAAATATCTGAAAAATATTGAAAAAAATTACTCATAATCCTGCTATGCTAAGGAACCAGCACAGTGATTGGCATTCTAGTTTAAGCAGTGCCTACAAAGTAGAAAATCTGTTATTTATCTAGCTCTGTCTGGGTTACTTGTTCAACCTTGGCCAAAGCATCTACCTCTTTATGCTGTGGAGAGTGCCGATTTCCACTGGAGGAAAGAGTAAGTCTAGCTATTTATGGAGGGCAAGCCTCTGGCAATCTTACATCTCTTGAGGCCTAAACAGAATTTTTTTCAGAGTGTTTTATGTATACCCATCCAGGGAGAATAGACTCTCATATAATTAGAACCCATTCACAGGTGTCCAAGGGGAACATTGTAGATAGGGGCTTATTGCATTAATTTTCAGGCAATCAGAGGCAGCAATTTTTTTTTTTTTGGCTTATTGATATGTGTGCAGAATGTGAGCGATGTCCCCTATTTAATTCTGCTGGTACAATCTGATCCAGGAAGACACACATTCTGACCCTGGATTGTCTGCCTTTGAATGGGAATCTTTAACGATTTCAAAAGGCAATTCAATTTGAGGTTGTTACAGATTTTTAAAGCATAAAACCCAACAAATATAGATCTATATGGAAGAGGCATTCTGGAAAATGGATTCCTGTTTACATGAAAGAGGTTGAGAAAAAACCTGTTATCTGCTGAGGGGATCATGGTTCCATTGAATGAATAGGGAGCTTTCCAGAGCAAATACCTATCTAATCTCTCAGACATATTGAATTGAATGCAAAAGTAACCCAAATAGCCTGAATAGCCTGAGTAGCTATATACCAGAACATTCTCCAAATCATACATACAGCCTTCTTTTGCACCACTCTTCCTTTCCCTTAACAATCTTACTGAACAGAATTTATTTTAACAACCCAAACACTCTGTTAACTCTCTATTAACAGAGTTAACTCTCTGTTAACTTTTATTCTTCCCTCATGCTATTATATTACTCTGCCCTGGAATGTTTTACTTTCCCGTCTTTGCCTTGCCAAATCCTACCTACCATTCAAGCTCCCACTTTAATGTGACAGTCACACAGTGGCTATCTCAAGTGCTTTAGACAAGATTGGATCCTCTGTTTTATACTCTCAGAGCACTCTGAACTTCCTACTTGGTAACATAGCTACACATATAATTACCTGCCTCTCTTTATAAAAATATACATACTCTAGGGAAGAGCTAATTTGCAATTATACCTTATTGCAAATAAAGATTATAAGCTCCGTTCATTCAGGTTAACCAGAGTTATACAGTAACATGGCAGCCCTGGGTGCCTTGATGAAAAGAGCCACTGAAAAAACAGGAAGGAAACTGTCCAGATGGAACTTCTTTGTCCTACAGAACATAAGAGCCACTTCACACCATTGTCTAGGAATATTTGGCTCTTCTTGTGCTTTTACCCATGTTTATCTTTTAACCGCTCATCAATAACAGGGACCCAAGGTGCGCCATAGCGGATGTCCTGAGGATTTCCCAAAATCTCAATGAGATTTAGCACTTAAATTACTTCTTTTCTCTTTAATCTGCAAAAGGAAGGTAGAACTTTGCAGGCCTGAGCTAAGAAGACAGGAGTGGTGGTTGGGGCTAGGAAAACTGCATCTCCCTGTGCTCCATCTTGCTATTACCTTTGGCCCATCATTTAGTCCCATGTTTCCCCAAATGGAATATATGTACTAGAGAGAGTATGGGGAGCATCTTTCTCGAGTACTAGTTTTACTTGGAAAGTAATTTTAAGTGTTTTTTTTTTTAACTAAAAATATACGTAGTGTTGATCTGATTAGAATCTATACGTACATTAGAAAAACCTATACTTCCAAGAAATTTTATATCCCCGATGCCTTATATCCCCGATCCCTCAGACTTACAAGTTCATTTCATTTTTTGTTTCTTTGTTATGGGCATTTTAAAAGAAAACCTTGAGTAGAATTAATTTGATATTATTTACTCATTTGTAGTTACCTATTTTGGAGTTCTTGGTCACTTTAAAGGAAGCTTTTTTCTCCTATAGAAGTGTCTTGTCTAATAGTAGTCATTCATTACATGTGGCTATTTAAATTAAAATTAATTAAAATAAAATAAAATTGAAAATTCAGTCTTCAGTGTTGCTAGCCGCATTTGCAAGTGTGCAATTGCCCCATGTGGCTAGTGGTTATCATGTTAGACAGTACAAATATTAAACATTTCCATCATTACAGAAAGTTCTATTGCATAGAACTGATATAGAAAGGTTATATATAGTATATTTGAGCACTTTGGACACAAACACCTTGGTAGAAAGCCTGATGGGTTTAGGCAGTTTGCTCTAAAGAGGTAGTCTGTAGTTTTCAGAGAACTCAATTTTGTTCACCGCAGGGAGCAGACATATCTAATGCTATATGACAGGCTTAAGAATGAAAACTCTGACATATAGCAACAGAGCTTTCCTTTTTTGAGGATGGGTGACCATGGGTTCATTCTGGTGCTTATGACCTTTCTTTTGTACCTGAAACAACTTCACACACATTAGTGTTGGGACTCATGAAAACTGAGGCTGTGATGAAAAAGCGAAAGTTATTTTCCCTAAGAATTTATAAAAAGTAGAAGCATTTTCTTTCACTCAACCACAGAACACACTTCAGAGCACCATGATCAAAATGATAATGGTCAGTTTTCCTAAATAGTAGAATTCAGAAAGTTTAACTTTCATTTTATTTCTAAGTCACTTTTGGAGAAACGATCGAAAGAAAAATGAACAAACAAATAGAGGCAATTCATGTTAATGTACTTTCCACATCATTAGCCACTAAAGTATAAGCACTTTACTCAATTGAAGGACCTTCCACATTTCTAATTGGGTATAAACAAGTGTCATTTGGCTATGACCTGGAGGAGCTGGGGAGGAGCTGGGCTTTCCAGGTGTGAGGCAAGAACAAGGCTGGGCCCTCAACCCAGGTATGTGGCCAGGTCACCTTATTCAAATACCTCAGGGAACTTTAATAGAGTCATTCTTCTGAGCTGGGGCACTCACTCCCTTGCGCTCCATTCAGAAAGGCCATTGGGAACAGTGACCTCTCTGCTTAGCTGGGACTGAGCCAGAGCACCCTCGGTGACGTGTGATGGGGGAGAGGGAGAGAGAGGCCATTTGCTGGCTGGCTAGACTTTTTGCTGAACACTGAGAGATACCTGCTGGGACTCCCAGAGATAATTGGAAAGAGGGCACTGGGGTCCGGTGATAGTGGTTTAACAGAGTTCTCTACTGGCTAACAAGGAGGTGCCCAAATCCACAGGGCTCAAGCAGCTGTTCTCATAAACACTAGCAGAAAAATGGTAATGAGAAAGAAGAGGAAAATGATACAGGTGCTGCTTTTTTGAGGAAACATTTGTCTTCAACTACACTTAATTCTAATCAGATAGTACATGTAGGTGTCATACCATTCATGAGGCACACCAAACCTTTCTACAACAGAGGTGCTGATGGGAGTCTTCTTCCTGCCACCTGCCTATATTATCCAGGATTCTGGTCTGGCTGTGATCAAGTGCCCATCTCTCTGCCTAGGAGTAAGATATGGTGTTTGGTAGTTCCTACCAAAGTCACCTGGTTGGAGAGAAGAAGCAACAGTTTCACAGAAGAAGGAGGGCGCTGTTCTGGGTAGATAAAAAAATAAATGTCCACTAAACTGCCTTATGTATTGAAATGTTTTCCTCAAAAATATTATGTTGAAGAAATATTACTTATTGAAAACATCACCAATAAGTCTATAATGACTGTAATAATTTCCAATTACATTTTCCCATTTCTTTCTTCTCTATTATTATATTGCAGACACTTAAAAATAATCACCAGTTTAGGCTAGATACCATTCTATTTTTTGCCTTTACCCTGACTCTGCGTCGCCTTCAGTAACTGTTAACCAAAATTGATTTTAATGATTACAGCTAAGGAAACATTTAAATTCAATAAGCTAATTCACTGAGGCCAGTTTACGAATGCAAAGAGGCATAAGACATAGTCTTGCCTTCAAGGAGCTTACCATCTCATGGGGGAGAGAGATATTTGGGGGTAAACCTCACTTCTTTGGCTTTGTGTTTCCATGTGGAGGGAGCCCCACTACAGTGACACTCATGGCCTCTTTCCCCAACTCGTCCTCTCACTCCAGCTGGGTGAGGAGGGCCGGCTTCTCTTTGAGAAAAAAGAGCCCAAGTGATTCACCCTCTCTTTCTTCTTTTCTTTCTTCTTTTCCTGTGAAAGTATGCTTTTTCCCTGATTCCTCCATGTGAGTTTTCATGGGCAGGCAGATCATCGTGTGTATGTGGGTTGGGGGAGGCTTGTGGATTCACAGAACCACCAGAAATTGCTCAGAGTAAGTCTAACCCAGACTGCTTGGCTTACAGACCTCTGCTACATTCTCCACTGTTGGCTTTACCAGTAATAAAGGAGATATTTTTGTTTCCATCTTCCTGGCTCTTTTATTGTTCTATTGGTATTTAACATGGGTGGAAAAAAGAGGGTTGTTACTGACTGACTCTCCAAAAGCCCAGAAGTGTGCATAGATCATCTGAGTATACTATCGCGCATTTAGTCAAAGAGATAATTGCAGGTGTCATAGAAGTTCAGGGTGGAAAGGGGCACTTGGAAGAAACTGGAGGTTTAGGAGGAGCTTCTAGAAAGTAATGACATGGGCTGACTCATGATAGGTGAGAAATTTGGAGAAAAAAGATAGAAAAGACATTCTAGGCAAAGGATCATTTATAAAGTCATAGAGATTTGAATGATCATGGCGTGTGGTAGGAACAAGTGGTTTGATGACTAGAACTTAAAAAGTGAAGTAGAAAGATAAGGTTTAAGAGGTAGGTGGGCACTTGGTGTTGGAAACCTTATCTGCCATGCTAAGGAGCTTGTATTTCACTCTGTGGGGAATGGGAAATTGCTAAAAGATTTAGTGCACAGGAGGTCAGATATGCACTTTAGATAGATAACATTGTTGAGAATGAGTTTAAAGAACCAAAATTAGAAGTAGGTTGTTGTGCTAGAAGACTGCTTTTGCAGTTCAGATAAGAACTGAGGAGGACCCAAACCAGAGTAGGTGTTAGGAGTTAAGATTCAAGTTCATGTAAAATGTTAAATCAGCAGAACCTGGCCATTGATATGGAATGTGTCAGAGAGTCTGGTATCCTAGGGTAACTGAGTTTTCTGGCTTGATGCCTAAGTAGATGGTAAAAGTGCCATTAACAGTAATTGGAATATAGAAGAAACAGTTTGGAATGGGAACAGGCAGGGTAGTTTATAAGTTCTATAATATTCTATTTGGGTTGTATTGATTTTGAAATATTTATGGAACTTTTAATGACCACGTCTAGCAGGCAGTTGGATGATGAGTCTGAAATCCATGGGGTGGTTAGGGCTGGAGATAAAGATTTGGGAGTCATCAGCAGTAATGCAAACAGTAATGCAAAAGTAGGGGATGTTTTGTGGAGAATGGGAAGAGAGAAGAGCAGGGTGCCAAGAACAGACCCTCAGTTTTGTTGGGAGAGAGGAATGAGGGAATGACAAACGCTATCCTTCTCAAAGATCTCTATCTTCAGGGCCAAGCTTTAATGAAGTTGTGCTTATATACAAGATTAAAGATGAAGTAAATTTCTTATCCAGGTTACTACTGCACCAGATTCTTCTAAAATCTTCCTTATAGTTCACTGCACTCTTGAAGAGGTGATAAGGGTGAATCTGCAGCTTTCCATTCTTGGTATTCAATAGAGAGGGAAACTTTTACTCTCCTTAATATGAGAGGATTGCAATGAACTGAATGCTTCTTACTTAATTATTTATTTATACTTCGTGAAGGTAGGAAGAGTAGCTGACACAATTGGGCAGAGTTTGGAGGGTATTCATTGGATAACATTTTTATTGGGGAAAGGGGATAGAGGCATTGAAAAAAAACAATATGGGCCCATTTCTTTTCTTTCCTTTTTATTCTTCTAGCAACTAGGGTTGTGCAGCTGGATGTGGAGATAGATTAAATGTGCTTTGCAGGCCAAGCTCTCTCTGGAATGTCTCCCAGGAAGACCTCTAATTCTCATATGCAAGCTGCGTTTTCCAGGCCAGCCCAATCCCAGCCTGTGAGGTCCTCAAGCACTTGCTAGATGAATTAATGCAGTCAAGCGCTTTGAATTCCATTTGACTATCAGTTTTTGTATGGGCTAATGACTAGAACCATAATGTGAATATGAGAACTCTATTCCAGTTACCAACAGGAAACCCCTAACTAACCTCCGAGTAATACACTTAAACTTTGCATATTTTAGAAGCTATTTCTTGCTGATTTCATACACTTTTTACTTTGTTCTTCAAAGGAGCTCTGTTTACTCTCTCATGTAACTGCTATTTCAGATATAGAATGGCCTGCTAAGCAGAATTGAGTTAAACATGTATTAGTCTAAAATTCTAAATGGGTGATTTATCTGGTGAGCAAAAGCTAAAGGAGGAAATCAATCTGGATTTTACAAAACAATTCTAATATTTGTATTTAAAATAGCACATAACTAGTAACCACCAAATTATTTTGTACAATATAAGAATATAAGAATGCATAAGCATTCTTATGCTCCAAGTAGTCTCATGCAGCTTGGATACGAGAACTCATAAGTATTCTTTGGATCAGAAAGGGTTAGAGATTAAGAACGTGTTGATGAGATGCTTGGCCTTATTTTAGCATCCCCGATGGTCTTGATTTTCCTTTAGACAGCTATTCAAGAGCCTTTAATAATCAACGAAGTGTGATGTCAAGAGCATTTGTGGGTTAGCTCTTGGTACTGCAGTGTTGGCATTAATGAGGAATAATAATGGCACAATTATATTATTTGAGAATTTGAAATTCCAACCCTCTTTCACAGAGAGCTGAAAAATTCTCCTTGAGGGAATTTATTAAATCTATCTACTTTTTAAAATCTTCATTATACACTTGGGTGAACGCCACCATATCTTGCTCTTACTCCCCATATAAGCCATTCTCCAAACAGAGCAATATCTAAAAAGCATAAAACAAATGTAGTTTCTGTGATCAAAATTCACCAATGCATTCCTATTTTATTTAGAAAAAACTTCAAGCAGTTTACCATAGCCTACTGGGAGCCATACAATTTGGTTTTGCTTCCTTACCTAACCTTTCCCTTAAGTCCATGATATTCTAGTTACATAGACCTCCTTTCTGTTCTTTGAACTTATGGAGCTCTTTACCACTGCTGGGCCTTTGCACTTGCTGTTTTCTCTTTCTAGAAAGACCTGGCTTCTCATATGCCTGGCTCCCTTCAACCTTCAGGTCTCAGCTCAAATGCTACCTACTCAGAGGTAACTTCCTCGATCTACCCTCTTTCCTCCAATCCCTCATCATATCACTCTACTTTGTAAAACTTATAATAATTAGAAATTATCTTGTTTATTCATTCCTTTACTTGTTTGTTATCTATGTCACCCAACTAGAGTGTAAGTTCCATGAATATAGACAACTCCCAGAGCCTAGAAGAGTGCATGTCTCAAAAATCTTTGTTGATGGGAGTAATCTCAGTCTTGTAAAAATATGATAGAGAGAGAGGGGGGAAAATGGTGTAGATGATAAAAGCTCTGTTCATCCTTCTGGTGACCAAATCAAAGTTGTAACAGAAACAAGGAGCAAATAGCAAGGAAAATCACCTGAGATCTAGATGAACAAGCCATACAATTAGGGAGAAAACTAAGAAATCACCCTTTAATGGCTGAAGGTAAGATGGGGCAAGGATACAAGGCTGCTGGTCGAGAGAGACTGAGTGGGACAGAGGCTGCTGTAGTGGCAGCTGCCTCTTAAAGGGGCTGTGTTCACGAGCGGACTTTTGGGGTGACGGACCTGCTCGCTCTGAGCACCAGCGCCAGTTCAGCTGTGCAGGGGGCACCAGGGATTTACAGGGGGACACTAAGTTGTCGCAGCGAGGGCTGAGGCGAGACTTGCTCTGTACAGAAGTGTCAGAGGTATTCACTGTTCTTTGTTGAGCCCTCCCTCCTACCAGTGCGCCAGACACAGCGCTGCCATAGCTGTGATGTCATCAAACTGTATAACAGAAATCACTCAGCCCAGAGGATTCCCTGAAATTCCACCTCCCTCAACTCATGGGTTAGAGATAATCCAGGTGTATCCTCACTTAGGTGCCATGTACTAAGCAGCGCCTAGACTCAGCTGAACTTTTCTGGTGTGGCCTTTTGAGGTAACTATAAGCACAGCATCTGTGGATTGCTTATTGAATCTTAACAGGTGGCCCTGGAGGAGCAGAGAGTGGGGGTAAATTTGGCCTGCAACTGAACCCTTCTCAGGACTGGGCCACTGGACAGCTACCACACAAATCCACACTAATATGACTGGGAGACTTAGGAGTTTTGCTTAGTATATAGAAACAGACACAGAAAGAAATCCAAAACGGGAATACAAAGAAGCAGAAACTATATGACAGAACAGAACAGAGATCCAGAAATAATGGAGTCAAGCAATCTAACACATGCAGAGTTCAAAACACTGGTTATAAAGATACTCAATGAACTTAGGGGAAGTGTAGATGAATTCAGTGAAAACTTGAACAAAGAAATAAAAAAAACATAAAAATGGAAATGGAAATTAAAAAAGGGAATCAGTTAGAAATGAAGAACACATTATCTGAGATGAGAAGTATATTAAATGGAATAAACAAAATGAATGAAGAAGAGGATCAAATGACCTACACAGAGGATGGGAAAGCCAAGGACATGTAATCAGAATGACAAGAAAAAAGAAACCAAGACTATAATAATAATATTAAGAGCCTATGGGACACTATTAAATGTAAAAATATCCATGTCATAGGGTTACTGGGGGCGGGGGAGGAAAAACACAAAAAACAAGATGTTGAAGAGCTCTTTGGAGAAATAATGATGGAAAACTTCCCTAACCTGGTGAAGGAAATAGACATAAAACCCCAGGAAGCTCAGAGAGTCCCCCAAACCAGGAACACAAAGAAGGTCACCCAAGACACATCATAATTAAAATGTCAAAGGTTAAATACAAAGAAAGAATCTTAAAAAGCATCAAGAGGGAGAGAGATGCTAATTCACAGTGAGGATGAAGTGGCCACAGAGAAACCTGTGGGATGTCTCTAGGGAAGAATGGTGAATAATGAACAGCAAGTACAATGGAAAGAGATGCTAAAAGCCAAGGCCATCTGAGCAGAGGCCAGTATAAGCAGTTTGTCATGCCTCAGGACCCTCTCCTGTAAAACCATGATGATACAAAGCCCTTGGGCCCCTCCCATAATTAAGTTCCATGCCTGAGAAAGAGAAGGTAAGATTAAGAAGAAGCTTGAGAATCTTAAATTTACTGAATTTTTAACTCAGAAAGAGCCATTTTGAGTTATAAAGCAGAAATGATTGAATTTATGCAGAACTGCAAGATTTGGTTTTCTGTCATTAGTGAAAATGGGATATTGGAAACTAAGCAAAGTCCAATTATAAGGAAAGTAAGTTATATTCTTGCATATCTGAGTCTGTGATTGTGTTAAAATTTATACTCTATAAAATGCTTACTTTAAAATATGCATGTTAATATACATGTCTGATGTTAGGTATCCAGTAAATGGGTTTTGGTCTTACCTGTTTTTCTGCAGGTACTCAGAGGATTTTGTGACACTAAATGAGAGAACTAGGTCAGGCTGATTGTTCAAAGTGAACGCCAAGATTAAGGCAGAACTTGGCTTTTCTTTATCCTGAGACTTTGGAGAGAAAACTCTTCCTATGGATTTAGAAACATGATGTAGTAAAATCCGCCTCCTGCCCCCCCAGCCCCAAATATCTTTGTCATATTCACCTGTCTTTAAGAAAACCTATTACATTTAAAAAAATCAGACTGAAATATGAACAAAGAAGGAATAGGGTTTATTATTTGAATTAAAAAATAATTCTTACAAAAGCAGTCTTTTCTTTCCTTAAATTCTTGTTTATGGATCATTAGCCACTTGACAAGAGAGATCTAGGGAAGACAAACTAAAAGCTAAAGCACTAAAGACAAATAGCCAATTGAAGATCAATCATAAATGAAAAAGAGCCTCTTGGTAATTGCCATTCATTGAGAAAATATAATTCAATTTACAAAGTAATCAATTTAAATTTATCTGTTGGAGAGTGGCAGGAAGGTGACCTTTTAGAAATAGCACATATTTCTTGTTTTGAGATTTCATCCAAAAAATGTAGGGAAATCTCTCTGTTCTAATAGCCCAGGAATCTGGCACCATCTCCCCAACTTGCCACATAATTATCACTTTGTACCTATACTCGTGTTGGTATCATCCTGGAAATTATGTAGTTATACTGGGGTCATATTTGTTACTACAAAGGTTTTTTTTTTCTTTCATTGAGTTTCAGTGATATTTATGCAGCCTGGAGCTTGTCCATGTCTTAAGTTTCAGCTGTGTCTTCACCTGCATGATTCTCATCCCAAGTTTCCTCTGCCAGCACTGACCTGAACAAGATTCAATTTGCGCTAAAGTAAAGTTCTGAGGACTCAGTAAAACATCTAAGGACAACACAATAGCTGCTGTGTTCACTCACTCTTTCTTTTCCCTCTCCTCTACCCCACCCTCCCTTCTCCCCCACAATGTTGGTTTTACCAAGAAAGCTTGTCTCTGTACAGGAAGAGACAACTTCCTCTTCACAGGGAGCTCAGTTAGAGACCTAAATGTGCTTTGGAAGTGAATGGAAAGAGCCCGAAGAAGGGAGAAGAAAAGAGGATATTGGTGGGGAAAAGACTTGAAGGAGATGATGGAGTGGGGAGAGGAATGCTGAAGAAACGGAAGCAGTGATCTCAGAGCGCAGATAAACGTATTACCTTAAATAGGGACAGGGACGAATTTTCCTTTGAGACGAGGAAGCCAGTTAAGGAGCAGATATTGACCTGGACATTTTGACAAGGCCAATTAGACATAGTGATTTATACAAAGATGGAAGACATTTTGAGAAATCCCTAATTATTGAAATTCATTCCTTGACAGGAGGATGAATATTATCACTCCTGTGTGCCGGGCGCAGGACCATGTGCCTGCTACTATTATGACATGATTGTCATTTACAAATGAGGAGAGTGGAATTTGGAGCTTCTGCTGTGCATAGTCGTTGTACAGGAGAACACCAAGCGAATAAAATTTTTTAGCTCTTTGTTCTATAGGTAAACATTGAGGTTTACTTGGTCTTACCTCATGTGGAAGTTTAAGAGTTTTAAGATATTTTAAAGAAAGTTTGAAATATCATTTGGCAAAATGTAGTCAGTAAAATTTCAATCTTTTCTGTGCTAATTCTTATCATTCCATGAAACTTCTCAGAAAAAGTTGAAGAAGAATATAGAGAAGCTTCATTACGATTCTTCTCAGGTGTGCAGTGCTTTTAAGTGCTTAGATTTACATTGAAAAACCTCTGGAGTTGTGTGCTGTTTTCAGGCCAGAAATGCAAGCAGGTAGCACTAGATTTGCAAACCTAGTCACATATGAATATTGTGATTCCATATGAGGCATGACAGAAATGTGTCTAGATATTTTTTTTCCTGGAGAAAAACTGAAGCTACTGAATGGGAAAAGCATGCAAAAGCAGATAGATCCAAAAACCTAAATGGTCTGTTAGTCAAAAGCAAAACTGATGGCATTGAAGTTTGTTTTTGAGAGTCTCTCACTTTGCCTTTGTTGTTCTCTTTGTTCCTTGCTGGTCCTACCCCACTTCGTCCCACCCTTATTCCACCCATAGCATTTTTATACTGACAACTGATGCTCTCACATCTAATTTTTGCCTTGTTCGAAATGAGGACTGCAATAATTATATATTCTAGATAAAAATTATGTCACATGGTTTGCCAAAAGATTTGCAAATGTATTTACATAAAAGTCATACAAATTATAGTTAATATTTATAAATATATATAAATTCTGATTCAAAATTACCTCTTTCTCATCCCCTCTCCTGCACCAGTAACATTCCTTTTCCTTCAGTCCACTAGTCTCATCTAAAATTTACTTGATAAAATAATACACTTTAAAGTGTTATTGGCTGATAACACCTATTGTGAATGTTAGTGATTCTGTGTGAGTGTGTGTCCAGGACCTATTTCTTCTTTGACACTCCCACTTTCTTCCTTTTGTGAATCACTTTTCTACCCTGGACCCACAGTTATATATAGATGAGTATTTTTAGTCTTCTAATGACTTTGCCTTCCTGGTCACAGTGATTGGTTCAGGGATAAAAACCTATTCTAAAATGGCCAATCAGAGTCCTCCCTAGGATTTTTTTTAACACATTGGGGAGAGAATAGAGTCTCTTTCCTCTCTGATATTGAGGGTGAAAGAATAGAAGCCTGTAGAAGCCTATAAATATTAGTGTTCAGGTTTGCAATTATACAGACTTTGTTTAAGATAAAAAGCTGACACATTTGAGAGTTAGAGTCCTACAGATGTCAAGCCTCTGCTTGCAGTTTTCTCTTAGGCCCAGCTTGACCCTTGCCTTTCTTGCAATTTGCTCATATTAGTCAAGAAATATCTATTCTTCTCTTTCCCTGTTTTCCTCAATTTTTTTTCTTAAATATTAGTCGGAGTTCTGACAAATATTTCATAATGAATTAACTCAATATAGAAAATTTTTGTTTTTCAAGAAGATAGCACCAAGATTAATACAGCACATCTGGTAGCACATCAGGCAGTATGGTAATTGGAGGAAAAGCATTTTGGAGCAGAGAGTCCACCTTGATGCGTCTCAACTTCCACAACACCAGTGCTAATCTGGGCCACTCACCAAAAGGGCTAGCTTCATCAAGGATCTTTTGAGCACTTAGAGGCCAATGAACTGGTGACTGTCTTTAAAATGGACAGCAATGTCCAGCTGCTCCAAGAGCTCTGAGGGAATCTAGGAGAGAAGGTAAACCTGCAGGAGGCACTGCTTCCATATGTAGCCCAATGGGTCTAACCTCCCTAACAGCTATGTTTAGGCTTTGATGCTACAAGTCCATGTGGCAGGAGCCTGAGAAAAATCTTTGCACTGGCACAGAGGAAGTGACCATTGGCCAGCTATGCCATGGATTTCCTCAGAACTGTGCAGCTTTTTCAGCTGTGTAGAGCCTGGGGTAATTTTTTTCTTCTTTTTCTAAAAGGAACCTCAGCAGGTCAGTTGTACAGAAAGTTCTCAAGCTTGGGGCCAAGGTTCCTGGGAACCACAAAGTCCCTTTTTGCCCTCAAGTCTTTGAAGCTGACCTCTAGAAGAGCAGAAGTTCTCAGCTTGGGTCCAGGAGTAGATGGGAGACAGTTTATTGCTAAACAGATTCACTTAGAGCCATGCTTAAAATTGTGAAGACAGTTGGTGAGTATGCTCCTTGATCTTACTAGCTGAGAGCCTGTTGAGTGTGGCTGGCTTTGAAATATTCTCATCGAGAGTCTATGTTTACAACAAGTAATAAGTGGTGGCATTTCTGCATTTGTACATGGTGGGAATAAGCCTTAAAGAGCACAACAGAAAGTCCCCAGGAAGCCCTTGTGAAGATCTCTGTTCAAGAATGATCATGGCCCTGGTGACGGTCTCTAGAAGCAATATAGTATGTGACAGCGCTGGATCCCAGTACCTAGCATGGTGTCCCTAAGAGAGAATAACAAACAGCAATGTAACTTTCACCGAGTACCTGTTGTATGCCAGGTACTCTTCTAACAATGTTACATGTATTATTTCATTGAATCCTCACAACACTACCAAGTAGTCACCTTTATTGTCTCCATTCTGTGGATGGAGAAAATGAAACACAGAGGATTGAAATGAATTGCCCAAGGTTACTGTGGTAGTTTATCCCCAAAGGTAAGTCTTCTAATGAACCATGCCTCTTGATACCTTGAATCTCTCCTGGCTGCTGTAACTCGTATTTGACCAATAAAATGTGGTAAAAGTGATGTCACATGACTTCCAAGGCTAGTTTATAAGTGGCTTTACAGAGTCTTCTCAGTGTTCTTGGAATCTGCTCTTGGGCTCTCCCTCTCTGAACTCAGTCACCTGTAAAAAGCCTGAGAATTCAGTGGGAGGCCCATGAGAATGTGCCCTGGGTGACCACCATAATATTCTCCTTTGGATGTTTAACCCAGCTGAGTCTTCAGATGACCAACTATAGCCTCAGTCAACATCTGACTGCAATGGCATCAGATACTGTAAGCAAGAACCACCCAGCTTAACCAGTCAGTCCTCTGAACCATGAAAGCCAATAACTGATCATTGTTTTAAATTGCAAAGTTTTAGGGTGGCTTATCACGTAACAATAGATAACCAGAACACTCACACAGCAGGTAAATGGCAGAGCTGGGATCGAAATCCAGGCAGCTTGGGTGTAGAACTCTTGCTCTTAACCAGAATTCTACACTCACCCTCCAATGCTGATGATGATGATTACGGATGTATTGTCTCTGATGATGATTACAGATGTGTTGTCTCTAAGCAGGCAGAAAGGTAAATCTGTAAAGTAAAATAATGGATCTATAGATAAACCACACACACACACACACACACACACACACACACACACACACACACAGTGAAATGAATGATGCATGGGATTTTAAGTCAGGTGGATGTGAGTTTGAATCTTAGCTTTACCACCTTCTAGTTTTGTGACCTTGGACAAATTACTACCACATGGGGGCCTAATCACGTTGAAGGTCAGGTTTTCAAGTCACTGTCCATAGTCAAGTTACTTCTGACAGTTCTTCACATTCTTTCAGTACAAACTCAAGTGTTTCTGTGCAGTCATATCATCTCTAAGGTTAAATCTTTTCTCTTTGAGATACCATTTGACATCTAAAGCAAACATTCAGTGAAATGTCTGGAGCCATGGGCACTGTTAAAAATAAGTATTTCGTTCTATATTTTGACCAAATCTGTATATTTGAATTCTTTTAAGTTAAATGTATTTAGGAAGAGCCTCCATCCTACTTTTCTGTGCTTTAGTTTCCTCATATGTAATATGAGAATTAAATCAACTGCACAGGGTTCACGTGGTTTTAAATGAAACATTGTAAGAAGAGTGTCTGACACTTGCTTATTTGGAGTAGAGGATTCCTTGATGCTCTCAAGGCCTGGGTGGCTGCCCTACCACTTTCTAGGCTCCTGGGGGAAGAAAAATAGATTGGTCATACCAAAGAAAAATCTTTAAGGGACTGAAGAGATAAAGAGAACAATTTACCAAATCTCACATCAAACTTTTATTTTGTACCTCAGAGATTGACATTTTTATATTTGCAGTATTTCCCACTGTACAGTGGATGAATCAAGAACTTGGTATGACAATTGCATTAGTTAAGACAACACTGTAATCATATGGAAATTAGTTTATTTTCTGAGAGTCTGGTTGTACAAATGTGCAAATGCGGTGGTTTTTTTTAACTTTACACTTAGTGCTTCCATAATTAACCTGAAGAAAACTGTGATGGAAATTTCTGCATATTCTCTCATGTGTGAACAAACAATAGAAAGAGGAGATGAAGAAGTATACATTTTAGAGTCATGTTTCAAGATTTCCATATCTCTGTTTTTCAGAGGACTTGTTTGATAAATCTACCTGTATTATCTATTGCTGTATAACAAATAATTCATACCCTAATCACTTAAAAATAATCATTTATTACCTTTCATGGTATCTGTGGGTCAGGAATTCAGACAGGGTAAAATGAGAATGATTTGCCTCTGTTTCACATGTCTGAGAATACTTACGGTCTAGAGACTAGCATCATCTGGAGTCTCAAGCACTCATAAGTCTGGTTGTAGGTGCTGGCTGTTGACTGGAGTCCTAGCTAGAGCTGTCAGCTGTGTCAAATAGAAAATGTACTTGCAGCTATTTTATGTGGCTTGTGTTTCCTCAAAAGGAAGCTGGTAGCTGGGTTCCAAGAGCAAGTAATCATGAGAGACAGACAGACAGGTGGAAGTCATATTTCCTTTTATGACATAAACTTAAAAGTCAATCAATGTCACTTTTACCATGTTTGATTGGTCAAGGCATTACAAAGATCAGCCCAGATTCAGTGGGGGCATGTATAGATGCCACACACACACACACACACACACACACACACATACACACACTTCTTTGGAAAACATAATCTCCCACCCCAAGTTTGAAGTAAGTTTTTTCTGAGGTCCCACAAAAGTATGCTCATGCCTCATCTGATTTCAGCATCTGTATTGGAACACTGAGGCTAGATGCTAAGAGATTGGGGCTCCATCAGCTAAAGTAATGGAAGGAGCTGGATTCCTCAAACCCTGAACTTTAGCAGAAAGATAGTGTGCAACTCAAGGAAAAATACACTCAGTAAAGAAGAGCACCAGGAAAGCTGTTTATTTTCAAACCCAGTGCAGAGTTGGAAGATGCCTCATCAGGTCTTTCACAACATTTCCTTTTTCACTCTATCTCCTGCTGTTTAAGGGACACCCAACTGAATCACAGCTAAAGAGAGGATCTAAATTTGTCATATCTGAGGAGATAGGAATGAGTCAAAGGACTCACGTGGAAGCCAAACATGTGATGGATTTGATATTTTGCTTCATTTTTATTTTCTCTATGTGTTGCACATCCAGAGACTGTCCCACACTTTCTAATCACCCATGCTCAAAAACATTTTCTTTAGTTTGGTTATTAAACTTTTGTTCAAAAACGAGAAAAGTTAATGGCATTCATTTTTTTAATCAAGTGAGATTTTTTTATAATGGTAGACAAAAGGTGGGGTTGTGAGTTAGACAGATACGGGTTTGAGCCCTGACTCTACTATATATTATCTGTATAACCTTGATGGTCAGTAGAGAAAAGTGTTGAGACTGAGCAATTGGGAACTTCCTGGGCATGAAGCGTTCCGACTGTGCTCATTGCAACTGAGCAAGTGTAAATACACTTAGCGTCTCACTGACCCATGTGGTTTTGCCTCTTTCACCTGTTGGCATCACTAAGAAAGGGATGTCCTGTCTGAAAGATGAGGGGGATCTGTGTCAATGGGCTCGAGCTATTAGCAGTTTTTAGCAGCCTGATCTTCACTGTGCACTGTCCTTGATGCTGCCAGAGAAGGTAGTCCTTGAGATGGTGGGATGTTAAAAAGGCAATTCTTCTTGATAATGATGAAGAAATGATAATGTGAGCAGATTTGAATTTTACTTCATAATTCTTGAATGTGATGAATGCTACTTTATTTTCCTCAATTAAATTCATTCCTGTAAGTCATTCATTTATTCATGTACTTATGGTGCTGAGAAAAATTATCCAAAAGTTGGAAATGAGAAAGAAAGAAATCAGCTTCTGACCTTTATAAGATGGCCTGGCATTCACGACTAGGCTGTGTTCTTCTTCTATTAGATATAAACAATTTCACAGAATTTCAACTTCAGACAAGGTTACTCAGAGAAAAATGAGATCAACAATACTCTGATAAAATGAGATAAAACAAGACCATTTTTGTAAAGGATAGACAAAAACAAGGTCACTATGCCATTTACAAAATATCAAATATCCCTTTTTGGCCAAAAGAAGTGACTGCTGCTTCTTTACCAATTATAACTGTCCTTGTTCTAGTTTTTCTCCTATAGATAAGACTTAATGAGACACCCAATCATAGAACTGCCCCTGCTTTCTGACAGCACCCAACCTAGGGCAAACCCCTGACTTTCTTCGACCCCTATCCCAAATACTTAACCACAACCCAAATCTTGTAGGTTCTTTCTCATGCTCTCTTACTGAGACACCCAATAGTTCCCCACAGTGAGCATTCTTTCTCACTACAACAAGTAATAAACCCAACTTGTTCAACTGTAGATGTATTCTTGGTGAACTTTGGCTGAAGTGCATCGATAGAATTGAGGCAAAGAGATGATTATGTGAAGTTTTAATATCATGCAAGGAGCATTGTCTAATGGGTCTTAAAATATCCTTTGACTCTTTACGAGAATAAACTCGGTACAATTGAGTAAACAATTCTGTAAACTTAATAAGATATGATAATTTTAGATTATATTTTCCGTTTTCTGTAGAGTACATAACACCAAAGGTTTGGATTTTATTGCCCGGAAAGAAAATAATTAATTTTGTATTTAATATAGCAGTCTAATTTCAGCATTTCTTTTTTTTTCCATTTACAATAATAATCTTAGTTTTTCAAATTCTCTTCAAATCAACTTTGTTATTCTTTTGGTACCGCATTAATGCTCATTCTATTCGTATGCAAATTATGTTTTCAACATTTTGAGACTTGTACTCTAGTTTGAGTGCTAAGATGGAATGCTCAAATATGGAATCTCTTGGAAAAAACAATCCAAGATGTTAATTGTACCTCACCTATTAACATAGGCTTATGAGTGGAGGTGTGAAGTGGAGCTGGAGTGGGGAACGAAAGGGAAGCTAAGAGTGGTGGTGAATAGAGGAGTTTATTTTTGTCTAGTTTAAATTCTCCCTGATCCAATTTTCCTCCCTCCCTCTCAGTCTCATTGTGGTCATATCTCCAGCACAATGATTGGATGTCTTAGAAGTTCTTATTAAATCATACTTAGACTTTTCTTCTTTGCTCTAAATAATATAGGAACTCATCAAATATGTATCTACATTTATATATCTGGGAAAATGTGCTTAAGTTTTTAAAAATGATCATATTAATGATGTGACTCTCATAGTGATCTTTGACCAAAAGCAATAAAATTTCACCTGGGCTAAGAATGAGACAGCTTGTTGCTTTATTCCCAAAGGATAGGGTACAGTCCTAGTTTCTTAGTATGTGGAACAGCAATGAATATAAAAGCACTGTGGTTTTCCAGCAGAAAGTAAATAAGTACACACACAGAAAGCAAGGCTATAAAACAGTCAACTGCATTCTGAAAAGTTTTATTTAAGATATGTTTTATTACTTGACATTATAGTGAAACTAGCAGTTCTATATCCAGCTTGTCAAAAAGATAAACAGCCATAGGAGATCAAATTTGTGGAGACTGGTTGGCTCCCTTACTTTCTTGTGAATGACTTTGTGTAAAGCAGATATTCTTACCTATGGGTTTAATATCTTAGAATTTAAGAGCTGTACCTCTCATACAAGAGCCTATATGGTACCTTGGACAAGGGCTCAGAAGATTTGAGCCTTAGGTCTCTCAAAAATAAGTTAAAGTTATTGTGTGTGTGAAGTTCCTTTTGTTTTTGTTTTTGTTTTTTTCTTTTCTCCTCTTGTTAAATAAAGGCCTGGAACAGATGATCTCATTATAAATCAAGCTATAGCCACTCTATCTTGTATAATTTGCCTGGGTCCTGGAGGTAATACAGGTCACCTGCAGATTGCAGTGAGAGACCTTGTTATTTGCCTTTTCATTGATTTAACAAATAGTTTTTAGACCTCACTAAGTGTTAGGCTTTGGGTTAGGTAATGGAAAAGCAATGGGAATTGAGATTGGCAATTTACTGCACCCACGGGAATTAGTGGGGAAATATTGAGGTAAACTTAATGAAGTGGCTCAAGGCATCAAATTGACTCTTAAGACAGATTGGCTGGGTTCTTATACCAACTGCACCCCCTGCTGTTTTATGACCTAGGCAAACCACTTAGTCCATTCAGGCTGCTGTAACAGAAGACCATAGACTGAGTGACTTACAAAGAGCAGAATTTATTTCTCCCTGTTTTGGAGGCCAGGAAGTTAAAGATCAAGGCACCAGCAAATATGGTATCTGGTGAGGTTCATAGGCAGCCTAGTTCATAGGCAGCTGTCTCTTGCTGTGCCCCTAAATGATAGAAGGAATGAGAAGGCTCTCTGAAGTCTCTTTTATATGAGCACCACCCTCACGACCCAATCACCTCCTGAAATTTCTACATCCCAATATCCTCATTTTGGGCATTAGGTTTTTAATATGTGAATTTGTGTAGGATACAAACATTGAGTCAACAGCAATGTATGTTGAAGGGGTGGTTAGTAGATTGACTGGGGAGGGTGGGATGGGAACTGTGGAAGTGTAAAAGAAGGACATCTAACCTTGACTTGAGGTAAGGGTTCAGGAAGGCCTTCTGTAAAAGGTGACAGTGAGCCTGAGACCTAAATTGCTCCAGAGATAGCTACGCTTAGTGGCAGAAAAGAGAGTGGAGGTCAGGTGATATCAGACTCTGCTAATTGTCTCTTAACATCCATGTTCCCTTTCTTCAATCATAGAATTGTAGAATTTTAGCTAGGCATGTGGCTACCCCAAACGGAAAACACATTTCTCAGCCTCCCTTGTAGTTAGGTCTTACGCGTAACTATATTCTGGCTGATGAGAAATAAGCACAAATTGTGAGAGCTACTTCCTGGACGTATTCTTAAAGGAAGGAGACATGTACTTCTCATCCCCATTTTTCATTTCTTCTCAGTACAATTCCATTGTGACTGGAGCTAGAGTAACTATATCAGAACTTGGAGTAAACTTAGGCATGGAGGCCATGAATAGCAGAACAGCAAATTAGATAGTGCTTAGCCCTGACATCTTGCAGCAGAATTTCCACAACAACCCTAGGTAGTGATTTGAATATGTGAGCAAGAAATAAACTATCTTGTGTAAGTCATTGTCCCTAGCAGCACAACTTAAACCTAAATAAATCATAGGTAAAAAAAAAAGAAAAGCATTTATAAAATCTGAAAGTGAGTGAGAGCATGGTACCTTACTAGAACTGATAATATTTGAGAATGGCTGAAGTATAAGGTGTAAGCAGTGCCAAATTGACAACAGATATATATATAGGCAGGATCCAGACTGAGAAGGCCTTGTCTGCCTTAATAAGGAATTAAGGTGTTATTCTGAGAATAAAAGGTGTTATTGAAGAGTTTGAAGCAAGAAATAACCAGACCATGGTCATAATTTGGAAAAATGCTTGACTGTAGTATAGTAAATAGATACAATCCAGGATGCTAAGAGAGCATTTAAGAGGCTAATGCAGTAATTCTGGGGAATGATGCTGGTGGCCTTAGGTGTAGAATGGCAGGAGAGATGGAGAGAAATAACACGATTGGGAGACGAGAGCAGAGAAAAAGTGGTCTTTGTTCAGTTTCTTTCTCTTCCTCTTTAGCTCTCCCCACTTCAAACAAGACACAACTTGCCCTTACTTACAGATCCATGTTGCTATCTTTTTCTGATGAGAGGGAATTATTTATCTACTTAGGGGGAATTTACATCATTTCCCCCTCCCATCTGCTCTCTTCTGGTTTAATTTGTACACAATAGCTTATTTACTAATTTCACAGTCTGATTAGC
Organism: Eidolon dupreanum; assembly: GCA_028627145.1. NCBI lineage: Eukaryota > Metazoa > Chordata > Mammalia > Chiroptera > Pteropodidae > Eidolon > Eidolon dupreanum. The sequence continues at coordinate 63,356,226 of CM053510.1, read as the reverse complement.
TTCAGAATATTTTTTGGTTATTCCAAGATAAATTTTCAAGAGCTAGAATGGAAAGTTGTCATAATGTATTCCTTGACTGTTCATTTGTTAAAAATAGTTATGATTATATCTAGTATTATTTAAAGCACTTTAAGCAGAGCCAGATAAGGAGCAGGTCCATGTGGCAATGGACTGGCCATCAATTTATAAGGGGTACTCAAATACCACCACACTATAAGGAGACAAGACACAGTATAAGTATTGATTCAGAACTTTTCTTGGGTGAATATGCTGTGTAGTTGGCAATAATTATTTGGTAAGCTGCTTGGATGAGGTAGAATAAGATTTCTGAAAATGTTTGTTTGTGATGATTAATTTTATGTGTAAATTTGACTGGGTCACAGTGTGCCCAGATATGTGTTCAGATATTCAGATATTATTTAGGATGTTTCTGTGAGAGTATTTTAGGATGAGATTTACATTTAAATCAGTAGACTGACTGTTGGTTCCCAAACTGTCCCCATATATGGAGAACAAGGAGATACTGAAAAAAAAGTAGGCCACTCAAAATTGGTAAAAGGTAGGTTTAATAAACAAGGAAACTTAACATACACAGCTTGTCTTGGGTGATCACAAGATGAGTTGATCTCCATACCCATGCAGAATCTTAAAAGTTTATATAGAGGCCTTAACTATGTGCAGTTATATATCTAGTCCAGAGAGTCTCAACACCTTACTCTCTCAAGGCTGTGTCCTTGAAACCACTCCTAGTGTGGAAATGGTGGGTGGAACATACATTCCAAAGACAGGGGAGTGGGTGAGGAGCCACTGATTGCCTGGGTCCAGCTCTCAGGTCAACAGAGGTCACATCCTCCATTTGACCTCCTCCAACACTGACTAAAACAGATTGCCCTCAGAATCAGCTGGAGGCCTGAATAGAACAAAAAACTAACCCTTTCCTGAGTAAGAAAGAGTTCTTTCCTGCTTACCTGACTTCAAAATGAAACATTGGCTTTTTTTTCTGCCTTTGGACTCAAACCGAAACAGTGACTCTTCCTGGGCCTGGAGCCTATTGCCCTTTGGATAGTAACTATGCCATCAGCTCATTTGGTTCTCAGGCCTTTGGATTTGGACTGTAATGAAACCATCAGCTCTCTTGGGCCTCCAGCTTGCTAACTCACCTCTACATTTTGGGACTGGCCTGCCTCTGTAATCATGTCAGGTAATTTATTATAATAAATTCAAATATATATACTTTCTGTGTGCATGTGCGCATTCATGTGTGTATAAATTTCTATTTACCTTGAGAGCCTTAATATAATGCTCAGTTGGCCACAGGAAGGCAGAGATTTTGTTGTGCTGGGTAGACCATGTAAATTGGTGTCAGACCTAGATTACTTAGTATTGAAGAGGAATTATCCACTCAAAAGGCTAACCTTATAATCAGCTCTTTGTTCTGCTTTTATAGATATGCTTGTTGCATAGGCCAAAGGACAGGGTGACCTCGAGATTAACCAAAGACTCATCCTCCATTTTGCTTGTTCTGTTTAGATACCAGATGTATTGCCTAAGTTCTTGTCTGAAAATCTTGCGCTCTGTGACTGCCTGTAACCCATAGCAACTCCCATGCTCTGTAAGCATCTGAGGGCAAATTGACCAATTGGCCCATGCCAACTGTAACTGCATGGATAAGCTCTATAAAAGCAAGGTTGCCCCTGAGCTTGGGGCCCAGATCTTCAGAGTGCTAGCCTTCTGGGACTGCTGGCATAATAAACCTGAGTTCTCCGACTCTCCGAGTGGTGCTTGGTTTCTCATCAGTCTGATTTTTCTACAACAGTATAACAGAGGAAAGACTGAGCTTCTTTCTCCAGTACTATTAGTTCATACACTTTAAACCGAAAAATAATGAAAGCCTTTTTCTTAAACTATTTTAAGCAATAACATAACTATCTCATGTAGCTGGAAGCTCAGAGGTGGGGTGAGCTTTAAGGTTGGTTGATTTAGCAGCACAACCATGGCATCAAAACCTAGGCAATTTTTTTCAGTCTCCCATCCGTAGACCTAGTGCCACTATAAACATAATTCTCATTATAAGAATAATACACTCCACTATTAATAGTGTAAAAAGGCTACATGCTTTATTTGCGAGAGAGAGAGAGAGAGAGAGAGAGAGAGAGAGAGAGAGAGAGAGAGAGAGAAAGGGAGAGATAGTGGGTGGGGGGACAAAGAATGTCACAATGATGGAATGAGTCAATTTTTGGTCCAATTTAGATCATGAGCCCACTTCTGGACCATTAACTTATGCTAGAGAAATACTGTGAATTGAGTGCTGATGTTTAGGTTCCTGAAATAATCCCTGACAAGGGGCTACAATATTTGTCATAGACCAGTTGTTCTTAAGGGAAGGACATTGTTCATGTCAGGGGAATTTGAAAATCTGTAGTGAAATCTTTTGTTTGCCATAATGTTCGGGACATATTGGCATTTAGTGGGAAAATGGTAAAAGATAATAAATATTCTGTAAGTACAGGACAATTTCTCACAATAAAAATTGTTCAAAACCCAATTCCAAATGTCCTGAAACACTAAGTCCACTCTAAATATAACTATTGGTAGAAATTTTAGTATATGTGATGAACCAATTTTTGGTGAACTTACTTGAAATATGAAAGAACAGATTTTTATAGAAAGAAGATTAAGTAAAAAACAGTTATGATAGATTAGCTTGTGGCAGACAAATACTTTTATGAGAAAAACTGAAAAAGACTGGTAAAATATAGAAAAAATGTGTTTGAAGGCATTGGAGAATTACTGAGGAAGCCAGAGTTTGAAGGCTTTCTCCCAGAGATAAAGTAAGCTCCATGTCACTGCTACCCTCAGACCGTTTACTGATTCTTGGCTTGGAGACAAGATGCTGAGACTCTGGGCTAAAGTTAAAGATCTCTTTAATCACTGTTAGATGGATTTCTGGTTTTCTATTACCACCTTAGCTGGTATGACTCGAGCCTGTCATTTTCTTTCTTTACTGATCAGTGACACTTAAGAGCAGCCCACCAACTCCATAGTGCTTCAAATAACCATCTATCTGACATGCTGGATAGATTGCACAAGCTATTGTGTGCCTGTCCATTCACCGCAGATGACAGTGATGTTACGGCATACTAGTCATCATCAAAACTCCACTTCTCAACAGCAGTGGAGTTCTGGTTGTCATCTGGCCTTAAGCAATCCAATTCCTGAGGCTCTTCTTAGGAGCACTGAGACTACCAATTGTTTTGGATTTGGTGCCCTCCTAAGTGGGTCTTATTAAACCATCCACCAATGTGAGCCACTGGAGCTTAATCCTGTAGAAAAACTATGAAAAAAAGAAAAAGAAAAACAGAACACAAACCAATATTATCTCAGCACAGAGACAAAGGAGCTGGGGATATTTCTACATCAGCTTCCAAATGTTATTCATGTTTCTAGGGGGTGATAATTTTCTATTCTTTCTAGACTGCCATGTATACACAAGTAGAACATCCTTCTGCAATGCCAGAAAATTTCCTCAAGCAGAGAAGAGTAGATGGAAGCAGAAGTTGACTAGATCACAGTGAAATGGCACAGACAAGGTCTGCAACACCTGGAAAACTCAGTGGTCACTTATGCTCTGACTTTAAGATTTGGGAGAAGGGAAAGAAAAATATGACTCAGAGTATCCTGTAAAAGTTTTTAAAGGAGAATAATTGTTTTAAAGTGAATAAAGTTATTTCCACTCCTTCTCCTCTTAGAAAAAACAAACTAAACATAAAATTTAAGAAAAACTGAGGAGAACAAGAAATAGATATATCTAAACCAGCACATGAGGGTGAAGGGCAGATGAAGGAATGGTAAGTAAGTTTGTAGCAGGAAGGAAGTCAAGCTCAGGTGCATACAGAGAGGACCCCGATGAGAAATAAGCCAATTCATTCAGCTGATTCCTAGAAAGTTTAGTAATTGGATATACCAGGTGCCAAGAAAGTGTGAGGCTAGAGGCAGGGTAATGAGTTAGGAGGCTGAAAAGATGGGGTTATTGAAAAGTTTGTATAAGAAGCGAGAATCCTCACTCTGCATAGTAATTGCCTCTCCTCATCCCCATTCCAACCCTGCTTAGTTGAGCTCTGGAACACTAGACCTAAAGGTGGATAGGGGTGAGGCATCGGATCTAAAATTGAGGAATTATGTAAATGTGCAAAAATGGAAAGATGAGGTATGTCTCCCCAGATGGTTCTGGAACATGAAAAACAAAATCCAAAATAAACGATAGTGAAAAAGAAAGCAAAAACAAACAGAGAATAAAAGAAATGATAGAGTGGCCTAGAGAGGTGAGACTTTGTGTGTGTGTGTGTATTTATAAGCAAGATTTAGGATCCTATAAGTTGATCAGAAACAGTAAAGAACTCTTAGAAATTTTTTAAAAAATAATAACATGTAAAAGTTAAAACTCCCATGAGATTTAAAGAGTCAGAGTATGAACAATAAAGAAAAGTTAAGAAAATTAGAGGATCAATTTAGGACTAAAGAGTTGCAGGAAGGGGGATAAAAGGGTAGCAGTGTACAGCAGGGGTTCCCAACCCCGGTCCGGCTGTGGACAGTTACCAGTCCATGGCCTGTTAGGAACCGGCCCCCACAGCAGCAGGTGAGCAGCCAGTGAATGAGTGAAGCTTCATTTGTATTTGCAGCAGCTCTCCAGCACCAGCATTACCACCTCAGCTCCATCTCAGATCATCAGGCATTAGATTCTCATAGGAGCACTGGTCCCTGGTGCCAAAAAGGTTGGGGATCACTAGTGTAGAGGATATCAAACATAAGAACTTTTCTAGAAAGTGGATTAAAAGAAGTAGACAATAGGTCAGGTGATAACTAAGCTAGAGGATCAGTCTAGGAGCTCTAGCATCAAAATGAAATGTTCCAGAAAATAAGAAGGAGGGAAGAAAAGAGTCAATATAATAATTTTAAAAATTTCCCTAGGACTGAGAAATATGAATTTGTCAAATGAAAATGCCTGTCGAGTACCCAGTATAATGAATGAAAAGTACAGCATCGTGAAATTTCACAACACAGGAGTTAAAAAGAGATTTGAAAACTTCCAGAGAGAAGGAAAAAAGATCACAAAGAACTGGGAATCAGAATGCTATTATATTGCTCAATACCAACACTGGATGTTGGAAGACAGTGGAAAAGGTTTTCAGAATTCTAAAGGAAAATAATTTTCAACATAGAATTCTAAACCAAACGAAATGATTGTTCTAGTGTGAAATAGAATAAAAATATTTCCGGCATGAACAATTTCAAAACTATGGCTGCCAAATGCCCTATTTCAGGAAGATCCTGGAAGAAGTGCTCTATTAAAGTGAAGGCTAAAGCAAAAAAGAGGAGGACAATGGAGTCTGGAAAAAGAACTCAACATGAGAGGGGCAAAGGGGAGTTCAAGTTCATACCAAGGTGGGGACCAGCCAGTCCAGACTATATCGGGAAAAGGGAGGGCTCCAGGAAAGAAGTCTCCAGGAGAGAAATGGGCTTAGTAGGCTATCTGACAGGTTTGACCAAGAGGAAAATTTTATTAAGTGACATTTTATAGAGATTTCAGAGGATGTGGAAAGAAAATTAAGAAATTAAATTAATGAAAAAATGAGGTAATTATTAACTCTAGGGGAAAAAATTATACAAGGAAGGAACCATAATCATAGTTTGCTTGGCTCAGCATAAATAATTTTAACACATTCAAATAGTGACTAAATTTGTGATTAAACTATTTGAGGATATAGTAAGAGAACTAAATTCTCTTCTACTGTAAGAGCAAGTCAATAGATAATGTTTAAAATTCAAGAGGTAACTTAGGAATGTAGAGGTAGAGTGTTTAAACAGCTAAGAGTTAGTGTCTGCCTCTGAGAAATGAGATGGGATAGGGTGCAGAAATGGTGCTACTGCTTTTTTCTATCATGGCCTTTGGGACCGTATGAGTTTACTTGCATTATCACTTTGATAAAGGAAGAATGCAAATGATATGTTTGGGAAGTGGAAACTTTGCCAGAAAAGGCATGGAGACCAGTTTGCTCTCTGTTCATTTGTGAAATGTTTAGAGACCAACCTGATAGCAGGCAGGGAAACATCTGGAAGGGATAAGAAAGGATAAGTAGAATAACTGGATGGCTAGAGTGAAGGCAAAAATAACTGTCAATCCTGGGCTTTTGAAAATGGACGAGATGATAAAACAAATTTGAACTGATGAAAAGTTTTCCCAAGTTTAATGTATCTCTAATTCTATTATTCCTTGATGCTGTAAAATATCAATACTAGAGTACAATGGATTCAACACAGTAGCAATTCAAAGTATGTGCTATAACATGATTTGCCCTGGACTGTACAACCCTTTTCAGGGGAGGTTAGTTCCCAGAAGTGCCAGCAGCAGCACATTGACACAGCTTCCCCAAGTCAGGCACCATAATAAGGCTTCAACATGATCTGAGCTAATTTATCTTCTAAAGTAGCTCAAACAAGACAGGGTAGCTGACTTGGTCTGGAATAAACCTTACTTTACACATTTATCTTAAATTTTTGAAGGCATTTTTTCCTGGGCACATCCTTTTACGTTTTTAGGAGAAGATTCCGGAAAGTAGGTGGATATAAGGACAGAAAATGAAAGGGAGTGACTTTTCACTTCCCAGCCTTGTGTCATTTATCTTTTCTCATGTCCTTGTGTAGTTAAGCCCGCCCCCCTCCTTGCAGTTTTTCTCCACTTTAGAAATAATAGAATCCTCTCTTTAAGACTGTACCCTCTTTAAATTAGCACATGCCATACAAGAATTGTTTGGATTCTTGTGTTTGCTAAGGGACACGCAAATACTTAAAAGGGAAAGTGGTTTCTAATATCAGGACCTTGAACTGACAACAGGGATTTCGTGATATTTTTTGCCATATCAAAACAAAACAAAACAAAACAAACAAAAAAAGCACCTTTTTTTTCACAAATGGAGACAAAATTTTTTGACAAATCTATGCTTCTTCCTTTTTAAAGATTCTTGTGGCAGAAAGAGCTGTCCTAGGTGGCACTGCCTGGCTCATAGTGAGCACTCACAATGTGGTAGTTTTATTATTACTGTTTTGTTAGATTCTGGCTCTAGCCATGTCACTGGGCTAACTCAGTGATCACAGAAAAGCTTTTAAGCTCATTGGACTTCACACTGTTCATCTATAAATGAGGATGTTAGATAAAATTTGATCCTTATGATCCCTTCAACACTAAAATTTTGTGATTTGATAATGTTAAAGATGCAGGGATTATGATTTCTTCAGCATTAACTTTCCAAAGATTATATAGTAGTGGCACTAACTTGAACTTTTTGGTGTGTTGAATATAGTATATTGCTTTTTCACCATCTGTAATCAGGGAAACAGAGTCAGTTATGAATTGGAGTCAACGGGCCTTAGCAAAATTCTCAGTTCTGTGTTGCTTTGTAATTCCTGCTGACACTGGGTCCAGCTTCCTCTTTTAGTCATGGATAAGAAATATTGCCCATAAGTCCATATATTGAAAAGAAGGCCCTTCTCTTCCTTGAGAGCAATTTATTTTGATACTAGCAAATGATCAGAAGACCTTTTATTAAAATTTTGGTTTTAAGTTTCGAAGTATATATTTATTCCAGTGAATGCAATAAACTGAGTTTAATGATATTTTTTTCATTAATGAATTTAATAAGCAATAATTAAACATCTACTGTGTTCTGGGTATTGCTGTGAATTGTCTGAAGAGACTAAGTCATTGTCCTTTCCACATTCTAGAAATATAGAGGATACATGATAGGCTAGACATAGAAAACTCAAGCACCCTTTTGAAGAATGTCTAAAAATACTTTTTGTCAATTCATGTTCTTGGTAGTGTTCCCAACTCAGAGGGTGTCTGGTTTACAAACTCGAAGAGCTGATTAAAAAAAATAAGATACTCATTTGAGAAAATAAATATGGTAATTCCCCAAATAATGACAACTACCATTCAATGAGCCCTTTCTCCATACCACTCTGGACACTTTTTCTTTTTAAATTTGTAACACAGGCACTGTTATTATTTCTATTTTACAAATCAGGGAACCAAAATATGTTAAGCAGTTTATCTAAGACCATACAACTGGAAATTGAAGCTGGATCTGTTATACTGCTTGTCTCACCAGCTTTGGTTCTGTCTCCAAATTTCTGCTGGTCACAGCCCCACACAGCTCAATAGGATCAAGTAGAACTGTTGAGGTCTTTGGTTTTCTGGTTCCACCCCAGCACCTGAAGGTTCTCTCTCATAGCACAATGGCCTGCAAAGAGTGACAGCTCTTACAAGTGCCCACTGTCATCAGAAACAGAGCGCAGTTTCTGGTACTCAAACATCTGTGTGTACAATGATACATGCCATCATCAGCCATGTCATCAATTACTCAACAAATATTGACTAAGGGCTCATGCACTATTCACTACTTTTTAAAAAATTGCAAAAATTTTTTCAGTTACGGTTGACATTCAATATTATGTTAGTTTCAGGTATACAACATAATGGTTAGACATTTGTATAACTTAAGAAGTGATTCCCCATTAAGTCTAGTACCCCTGACACCATACATATTACAATATTATTGATTATATTTCCTGTGCTGTACTTTACATCCCTGTGATGATTTTGTAACTGCCAATTTGTACTTGTTAATCCCTTCCCCTTTTTTGCCCAACTCCCCAACTCCCTTCTCATCTGGCTGCTACTACTTTATATGCTCCATCCTGAACATTTTTAATCAGCAGAAACCGGTTCCTCCACAATGAATACTTCCACAGTGTGATTCCCTTTTGCTTTGTGATGGTAACCAGCTCTGGCTAAAAGATGCTCTCAGTTTGATGGAGACTTTTCTAGTCCTCAGATCTGTAGGCACTTGGTGCAGAGATAAGGTAAAAGAATATATAAAAGAGCTACTTTGTCATTAGGGTTAATGTCCAACTTATACTCATACTTTTTTGTAATTCAATATATATATGTGATGCTCTCAAAACACTATTATTAAAAGCAATTTATCCATATGGAAAAAAAAAAAGAAGTTCAAGCACTCTTCTTTTGTTGTATCCAGATGGTGTCTTGTTTACAAATACAGAGAACCAATAATAATTAATAGCAGTGCTAAAACTTTTATAGTTCTTTACTGCTTATAAAGTAAACCATGGAATCATTACAAATCCTCTGTGAGGTAGGGATCATCTACAATTTTTTAGAGATGAGGCAACAAAAGCTTAGAGGAGTTACACTCATTAATTATTCATTCATTTATCAATATGCAGAATGGCACAGTGTCAGGATCACAGAATTTGGAATCAGACCAAACTTTTATTTCCATTTCTGGCTATTTTAGTAGCTGTGTGATGCTGGCCAAGTTTCCTAGCCCTACTAAATAAACTTCAGTTTTCTTATATGTTCTTTGGGGCTAATCAAAGCATCTACTCATAGAGCTGTAGTAAGAATTAAATAGGATTGTCTATGGCCACGCCACCCTGAATGTGCCAGATCTCATCTGATCTCGGAAGCTAAGCAAGGTCAGGCCTGGTTAGTACTTAGATGGGAGACCACTAAGAATACCAGGTACTGTAGGCAAGAAAAAAAAGAAAAGAATTAAATAGGATAATTCACTAAGCACACTGTTTAGAACATCTTTGTTTCTCAAAAAAATAGTGACTGATATTGCTGTCATATTATTATTACTGCTTTATTGCTTAAGTGCTGGACATGGTGACAGGTACTGGTGATCTAACAGTAAAAGACATAGTCTAGTGCACTTGTATAAATATTCCTCACTAATAGATAGAAGAGAGAACACATGTTTTCTGCTTCTTAATCCTCAAACCAATTTAATTTTAAATGCATTCATCTCTTTGCAATGAAAAAAATTGAGAAATTCAAAGAAATGCAAATAAAAGATAATTAGGAAAATGCTGGTGTCTCATCAGTTGTTTAAAGTAAAAATGTTATTCCTGGGTTCTGGGGAGAATCCCTTTTCCTTAAAGTAGAGGCCGTTGTGATTTCTTGCCTATGAACCTGAGTGCAATAGAACTTGCTTGCACTGTGGCCAGCTGATCCTTTTCACAGGAACATTACAGATTTAGAATTTTCTCAGGCAGATGTTGAAATCCAGATTGAAGAATTTATCAGTGATGTATTGCAAAGACTATTCATCTTGAATAAGATACCATGTTGCAAACTGTCTCGCTTAACAGGATTAAGGTGTAGTTATGGTTGCCATAGAAACAAGACTAAATCCTTCCTTTAATATGATCCTGGAGATCTCAGACCTGCAAAATATGCCATTGACTGTCAAAACATTGCTCCTGCTAACATATGGAGAGTAGCATTTATTGTTTCATCATGCTGTCCTTGTGTGGCATGATGCACTGGAAATTTCAGTCAAGATTCTTATTTTCACAAAGAAACTGCATCTTCCTCAAATATTCCACTTCACTCTTTCACTGCAGTATTCAACAGGTCAATAATCCAAGGAATTAAATCCAGACCTTTTTGATACACTGTGCATGGAAACTTCTAATAGGAGAGTTTTTCAAATGCGAATTCACCTGCTATAGTTTTTTTATTTATAGTTGACTTGTCATTTTTAGTAATTATACTTTGTCCTCGGCCTACAAGCTAGGTAATGCAGTTCATTTTTCACTTGCTTGAAAGAGACATCAAACCATTGGAAGTTTTATCCACTGTACTGCCAGAAGGCCCTTGGATCCAGTTAATTCATAATTCTTTTATTATAATCTAAGGATAAAGATATTGATTGATCCATACTACAGGGAAGCTCTGAAATACATAGAGAAGTAACTTAAAGGGATAAAAAAATTTCAAGCTTCAGTATTTAGATTTTAAACCAAGACAGAATGGGTAATACATTGGAAATGGTCAATTACTATGGACTAGCAATAATAATTCTTAATAGTGTAAGTAAAGTGGTAAGACTAGCTCTTATGGTAACCAAAGTGGATACAGAAAGCAGGTAGAGAGATAATTAACTAGAGAATGCAGAAATGTTAATATATGATTTTAGTATAATTTTCAAAAGTTTATATGTATAATAGTCAATTCTGGACTAGGCCGATGGCTGGTTTGCGAATAATTTTTATCCTTTATTACTATTTTTTCTCTTTACCTTTGGCCACTTAGCTGCTCATTTGTGTTCCATTAAATTAGTTTTATTCTCTTTTTTTTTTTATGTTTGTAAAAGAAATACGTCTTTATTGCAAAAAGATAAAGTGAAATTTAGTAAACTACAAAGGAAAGCAAAGGCCAACCATAATCTGATTACTAAGAGATTATTACTACTTTGGTGTGTATTTTCTCAAAATGTATGCATATATATTCATATAAATAAACTTTTAAAGACAAAAATAGGGTCACACTCTTCTGTTTTGTAACCATTTTTCATTTAATAAATGGGTTTTATATGATTAAACAAGGACTTGTAGATATTTTAAGCACTAAATAATGTTCCATTGATCCAGTCATTCATTTAACGAAGAGTTATTGAGTCCCTGTGCTAGTCCTGAGGCATAGTGGTGAACAAGAATAAAAAGGTCTCTAACTTGTTTAACTATTCTCTTATCAAAGGCTAATCAGTTTGTTTCAAAATCTTTAAATAAATTTTTGTTCTTGCCCAGAACACTTGATAACTGGCAAAGGAATTGAGAGGAGGGTAATATTATTTTGGAAAACTCTTTTGATATTTAGGGTGTTGAGCAAAATCTCCAGAAAAGCCTTTGTTACCCTTCAGAACATTAAAGTAAAATCCTTTCTATCTGCACCCATTATAACAATAATAACAGGCCTTTGATGCATGTAGTCTGTTTATTCTATAGATATCTTTTTTAAATTAAATTTTTTTTCAGTTACGCTATGAAGTAGATAAAATTATTGGTTGTATTATTATTCTCATTTTGCAGCTGAGGAAAATGAGGCACAATAAAATGCCTAAGATTACAAAGTAAATAGAAGGACTGGGGTTTAAACCTGGAAGCCTAAATCCAGAACCTTTACCCTAAGCTACCTCTTGTTAATCCTGAATTTAGTATATAACTGTATTACTAAAGCATTATATGTGTCATAATTATTTTTCATGTCTGACTTTTTAATATGAGTTTGAGCTTCTGGATGGCTGTGGCCATGTCATTAATTTTTATGTGACTGGAAGAGTGACTGATTTGTAAGAGGTATCCAGTAAATTCTGAAAAATGAATGAATGAAAGCTGTCTTGGAAATATAGCACATCTAAAAAGAGGTTAAGATTGTGTTGGAGGTTAGGTATTCAGAAAACATAATGAAAATGCAACCTTCTTCCTACAAAAGCTATGTTTCCATGTGTGGGAGGCATCTCTTACTGAGTCTGATGTGTTCTGACTGGTACCAGACATAGATTTTCACTCTGGTCTTTAAAACTTGAAAAAAATCTAGATGAAACATCATTTATGTTATCTGGATGTCTGTTACCTAGATATTTGATGAAAAGCCTGTATTTGGAAATATTCAAATGTCTGGTGTCATAACAGCCCAATTTTTTCTGGATGATTTTACTTCTCATCCTGAGATTTTCATTCAATGACACTATTTTTAAAAGCTTTCATTCAGGGCTAACTGGATTACAAGATCAATTTATAAGTTAGAGCAAAAGCCTCAGCTGTTGGATGATGTCAAGTTACTTTCCTTGTGAAATGGGGCCTCCAACATGGCAGTTAACCTTTCACTCTCAGCTGTTTTTATGGGCAGGCAGTTTTTTAGACCAGCTATGTCAATAGCTGGTAGGAGCCTTTAGAAAATTCGTGGGAGGATTTTGTTGTCTTGATTGGGAGAGCTACTGGCATTAGAGAGACTTGAAGCAAAGCTGCTAGACAGCCTACACTGTATGAGACGTTGGTACAGCTAAAGTTTGTCCCATGTCCCATGTTCCATGTGATTTTTAAACATAAAAAGGTATTATTTTATTATAAATAACTTTCTTTTTATTTACCTTTGAATGATATATATTATATTATGTGAATAATTATATATTATATAAATAATCTATATATTTTTTATGTCTGAAGAGTTTAGGGAGCTTTAGAGAATATTTGTTTTTAAAGGAAAGCATTGGGTCTCAAAGAACCAGATCGTACACTTTCAGAATAAAAGTGTTCTGGATGAAAGCAGGATTTCATTTTTTCTTAGAAACTGAATTCCAGGTGAAATTTAATAGGTGAGGTGTTTGATAAAAATCCAGAGAGAATTCTTGAATTAATGCTTGGGACGTTTAGGGTCTAACATACGTCAGGTCTCCACGTCCATGTTCATTGTTTTCCTCTCCTCTTTTCTCAATAAATATGAAACATGACAGCATTTGGGGAGGGTGGATTTTTCTAGAAGCAATTAAAAGAATGAGGCTTGTTCAGCCGGGTGGCTTTCTGCTTTATGTGTGTCATGATCAGATCTTTTCTTGAGGAAGATAAAGCAGGCAGCAAGATATTGGATACTTTCAGATAAGAAAAATCTTAGACTTGATCACTCCTTGTACAGAGAAGTAAAAATAAATAACATTTGCCATATTTCCTCATACTTATAGATTTTTTTTTTACCCTTCTGATCATGCTTCCTGATTCTTAGGACTCTTTTCATCTCCTTTTCTGAAATCTCAGAGGAGAGGATTATATGTACCCAGGATTATGTGGGTAAGAAAGTTGAACACGTGATTGATTTGGGACAGCTCCCCATGTTGACTTCATCACAGTACTTTCTCGACTTGCCCTGGGGGCGGAAGATTCAAGCTTGTTTCTTTACTTTCTAGGCTAACTCCCCATAAAAGCCTGAATCATTGGTACTGCGTGAATATAAAATTCTATAGTTAGTGATTTCAGGATCTTAACTATTATCCTATTAGAGTTATTTAGAAACCCTTTTCATTCTGAAAAAGTCCTTCTAAACTTCAATTTATAGCATCTCTGCTTCTTTGCATTTCCCAAGAAGCATACTGTACCTTTTGCATGGAGAAAAAAATCTGGGTTGATAACTAGCTACATTCTAATTTGCTCCTTATTATCTAATAGTTTCAGTTTGGTATACTTTAGAGTTCTGTAATAAGAAGGCTGGGCATACCCTGCTTGCATCAATAGTTCACATCCTAAACTACACTTCTAACCTGCACAAGGATGTATTCCTAACTGCTCTCTTTATGATGTTTGACTCTTTTGTCCTCTCAAGAGGTAACCTTTGTAGAACAAACATGCTCCTGTGAATTTTCCTGATGATGTTTATTTTGTTTTTGCAAACACAAAGGCAAAACAAAACAAAAACAAAATCTCCACTCCGTAGAACTTGACAGGAATAAGCCAAAAGCCATGGAAGAGAGGGCAGAGGGTTCCCAGTGAGGGTTGGGAATCTAGTTTAAGTGAGATTTATGTTTCTAATGACCTTTTCTAACATGTTAAAAGAAAACTCATGGCCTCTCAGTACTTCAAGAGTTTAAACTGAGACACCTGGAACTGATTTAAACAGCTACATTCTTCGATCTCCTGATTGATCATTGGGCCAACAATTCTATCAGAAGTAAAGGCCTTGAAAGCTCTTGCAGGCCGATGTTTACTGAGGTGTAGTCAGGGAAAGGAAACTCAATAATACATTATATAATCCATCAGATGCTTGATCATATTAGCTGTTACCTAGTGAGAACTTGGAAAAGGGCATTGGAAGAAGGAAGGAGGAAGAGATCAGGAAAAGTTCATAGATAACTTTGCTGGGAAGGGCAAATGGGACTCACCAAGAAATTACTTGAGGACCCTGACTCTGGGAGGGAGGTGAGGGAACTCAGAAGGCAGTAGAAGGATGACTAACAAAGGAGACATGAAGGGGTCAGTGGTAAACTTCTCTGGTGGGTACAACTGCCTAGCGCAGTGTATGGAGGATAGTAAACTGATACCACAGATTAGTTTCTTTTCTTTTCCCTCGGCTTCCTTCAAGATGGACCTGTTCTGCAGCTTCTGGAGCTTTCCAGGACTTGCACTGGCTGGACTAAGATGTCCTTGTGCTCTCAACCCTTCTGCTTGGTCAGCAATAGGGCTCAGGGTGATGTGGGCACTATTGCTTTTTTCCTCTACTATGCACCCCACATACTGTGGTCTCACTTCAGACCTACTCTAGCAGCAACCTGTGTGTGTGCCTGTGTAGCATCCTCCCTCCCATCCTGCCCTCTCCTTCCATGAGTTCTTGGGTCGGGAAAAGCAACACTCACTCTTCTATGATTAATGTATGGAGCTCTGTACAGAGCCTGATTTTGCATTAAACTATCCCAAATATTATCAGATTATTTCATCCCAAGTAATTAAATCTTGCAAAAAGTGTCAAGTTTGGAGCTAGGGTATTTAAAAAAAAAAAAAAGCTGTCTTCCTTCAGAAATGCAACTCAGAAATCTTCAGATTTTGCTTTGGGAGGACAACTTCCTGGTGGACTTCACTCAACACCCCCTCCTGACTACTTCCTTTTGGGGTTTCTTTGTTTGGATTATTGTTGCCAACACTCCTGCCTCAAATGGGGTGCTGACCCTCTTAGACGCTGTCTGCCACGTGTGGACAAAGCCCTTTCTAAGAGCTCTTTTAAAGTGGCTGAGTGAGGCTGAATGTCCACACTCACTTTATTAAATTATAGGGAATGACGAAAGGGAAATAAAGGGTTCAAGATGCCATCGTTAATGGCATCTTCACAAGGTATTGCTTTTCTCCTTTAATGAAGTCTGCAGAATGCTGTTCTCCATGTTACTTATAACGCTGGAAAAGGCTTCTCTGAGGGAGGGGCTTCTGCAGCTCCATTCATAATCTGAGTGTCCTAAACTCTCTTTTCACAGGCTGCTGCTTCCTCTCTGTCTAGGTCACAAGGGAGGGGGATATTAAATGCCTCAGGGAGATTTCAGCCCTGAGACTGAGCTGTAAATGGAGTCCTCCTTGAGTTGCCGATGATTCTTGGGCACCACCGCCACTACATGTCTCCCAGGCTTCTGTGAATCAGAGTTTTTATTTAAACTCCTCATACCCAAATTTGAAAAAACTGTCCTTTCACATTTTCTCTCAGAGTTTATGCTTCCCTGGGAAAGTGTATACTATATTGTGCACATATCTTTCACCTGGATAGAATCTTTGTCCTCTTTAAATGTTTTCCTAATCAGTCTCTCTTGTGGACCACTAGCTCACCAGGTGACTTTGGATCTCCCTGATACATTAGAAACTTAAGATCCAGAAAACCTGTTGACAACTGATGAGCAGAAAGGTGAAAATCTAAGAGTTCAGGTTCCATATATGGCCTCATCACTTTTGTGGGCCCTGTGGAAAACCATTAACAATTCTCTGAGTAATTAGAAATTAAAGCTAACAGTGCCTATTTCATCCTGTAGATGCTGAGATGGATATTTAAGTTCCTCTTTGTGGATGTGCTGCCCTAGACCCAGACAGGACAGCATCTTCACGCTTGGGTTTGATGAAGACTGGGCAAGCACAGGTCATA
The DNA here is from genome assembly GCA_028627145.1 of Eidolon dupreanum. Lineage (NCBI taxonomy): Eukaryota > Metazoa > Chordata > Mammalia > Chiroptera > Pteropodidae > Eidolon > Eidolon dupreanum. Next base: position 63,339,698 of record CM053510.1, on the reverse strand, counting down.
CTTGAAGTGAAAGTCTGCTTTGAAAACCTGTCTATTTGTAACCTCTTGCATCTTCTCTGCTCTCCACTTTCTTGCTAGTATTCCTGTTGAAAAATCTCAACTTGCTTTTCTTTCTTAGGCCGAGAGGAAAAAGAATTATTCTACTCATGCCTCCCAGCTAGTTATAGCCCATATTCTAAGACATTCCTGGAGGTCCATCAAGAAAACTTCAACCTTCAGCATTAGAGCAATTCTCTATTCCATTCTCCCTCTATGCTCATCCCCTTCCCCCATTGTGTCATTCCTTTTTTCTGGATAGGGTTTAGAATCATAATCTATATACCCTAGATGACTTCTTGATTATAAAAATGTAATGGTCCCTTTGTAATGGAAGAGCAAAACAGGACTATTCTATGGAGGAGTGAGAGAGGGTGATTTCCTTATTAATTTCTACCATACTAAAAAACTACATGCAGATAAATTAAGAATGCCTGTGTGGATGGGCTTCTTCTTTTGGAGGGAGATAAGACTACACATTTAATTTCATTTTGTGCAGGCATCTCAGTAGGGCTAGAGGGTTCTAATTATTTGTTAGTGAAACAATTCTATAGGGCCCAATAGAGCCTGCTTTTAGAGAAAGGAAATTGCTTCTCTTCTGTTACCAGTTTTTAATAATCTAGTGATTGGCAGACCTGAATTTCTCAAGTGCCTGATTTTATTATATATTACAGAAGAACTAATTTTCTGTTCTTTTGATGTAGTGGGTAGTTCTACACAAAATGAGAGTCAACAAGAGAACTTAGGTGAGGTGTACTTATCAAAACGGATCAAAAAGTCACGCTTATTAATAAAAGAATATAGAGAAAAAATCCTGTTGACTTTGTCCCACATTCATGAAGAAACCTGGCATTGTCCCATCTCTCTCTGTGTGTCATTTATTTTTTTTAACTTGGAAGAATCAGTGTGAAAAGTAACTATCACACATTAAAGAAAAACAGAAATAGAAAAGGCAAGTAAAATATTACTCAACAAAACAACATACCGCATGGGCTTATATTAACTTTACCTGGCTTCAGGTGGGTAGGTTTCTGCTACACTTCTGCTATCTGTTATTGAAGATGGGCCAAGTTGGGACTCCCATAGTAGAAGGCTCACAGTGTTCCCAGCTTCACTTTTCCTTGTCATATAGCTTGTCCCTACTGGCTTGAAATGTCTCCTGCCATAAAAGTTGCCCTGATACTTATGATTAATGCCTTTATACTTACTGATCAATCTTTCTGATTTAGCACTCATTCCAGAGTATTCCTATTCTTATTCCTGGGTTGCTAACACCACTGGAGGACCACGTTGCCAGAGGAAGCATAAAAGACTCCTGGAACCATCATGCAGTTCCTGGAATAATTTCCAGATTTTCTCTTAAACACGCTAAGCTGGATGGAGAAAAGAAGGCAGTTTTGAAGGTGTTAACCTGCTGTCTTCTCAGATTACCGGTACTCTGACAATAAGCACTTATTCTAAATATTCCAACTCCTATGTCGGTCAATTTATTGGCTGAGTGGCACAGGCAGCATGAGCCCCAGATTGTTTCCCTCCATTTTCATTATTGCTGTTTGAGTTCAAACCCTGGCCAGTAGTAACATTACGCAAGCAACATTAGCCAGAGAGGCTGGTCAGATAGTTCACTTTTTTGAGAACAGAGAGAATTGGCACAATCACTTGAGTTTAGAGAGAGGTGTAACTCATTCTTGAAGGGCTCTTGCTAGGCTCCACAGGGTTACACAGGAGGCAAAACTGTTTTTCAACATTTTTGGCTTCAGCCAGAGCAGATGTCTTTCTTTCTTTCTTTTTTTTTTTTAAATCTGTTTTATCTATTGAGATCCTATAAATTATTTGGTTGAAGGAAACTTTTCTCCTCTTAAAACAAACATGCATCTCACTGCTTTAGGAATGAACATACATTTAAAAATAGCATGTAAGTTAATTTTTTTTCTGAAAATCAAACACTTAAATTTTGGAAGGGAGCTCATTATTTCAAGGTAACCTTTTTAGTTTATTCTTTTGAGAAACAGAGTACTTTTGTATGCTTAATGATGATTACTAATTTTTTCTTGAAAATCCAGATCTTTCTTTTTTATGTTATATTTACCTCAAGTTGGTTATATCTGTAAAGATACATCAGAACAACCATGTACATCTTCAACTTTCTTCCCTTCTCCCAGTCTCCATGTTTTCTATGCTCCATGCCTTTGCTTATAATTCTTCTGCTTTTCTGAAATGCTGACCTGCCTCCTCTGTCTTTTCACACCCACCCATTTCTGCAGGGCGCAGCTAGAAATCCACTTCTTTAATACATTTCTCCCATTGATAAACACTTTGTTTTCCTCTTTTTGATTTTGTTTTAGAACATAGTATGTATGTATGCTTAAGCTCTTACTGTGGCTTCTAGAATATAGTGTTGGTTTTTATTAGTCAACATCTTCACCCACACAGCAAAGAGAGCGGAATTTGTGTCAGACAGAAAGGAATTTGTCATCAGTGAGCACCTGCTCAGCTCCAGGCAGTGTGTTAGATGCTTGCTTGCACATTATGTGATATTGCAGAGGTCATGTTTGTGGATTCTAGTTTAAAGACTAGCTCCTTTGCTTATCAGATGTGTGGCCTTGGACATGCTTCTCTGTGCTTCAGTTATTATTTTTCATGTAAATTGGTGCTAAGAATAACCTCACTTGGTAGTTGTGAGGATTAATTTAAAAATTAGATTATATATGTAAAAGACTTGATTGAGTACCTAGCACATTTTAAGCCCTCGATATATGTTAAATATTATTAACCTAAAAAGCCACCCTTTGTTGTAGACACTGTCTCCTCTCCATATTGCAGGTAAAAAACCTGAAGATGACAGGTTAAAGAAATTGCCCAAATTTACATTCATCAGGGGTAGCATCAGCATTGGCAAACATATTTCTTATGCCATAGCTTGAGTTCTTCTTACTAACTACATTGTTTTTGCTTTACATTTATATAGAATTACCTATACCATATGACTTCCTTGCATTCTTTTTGTATTTCCTATAACAACTGGCTAGTGGTGGAAAATTGATAAAGGAAGCAAATACATGTCAATTAAATGAACGTGAAAGTATCTGGCAAAGTGCTCAAAACTTATTCTATCAGATACTATGAAATACCCTTGGATAGAAAGTCCACACATGCATAATGAACTTGCAGTGGTAGGCACACTCCTTATAGTTATGAATAGTACAATGGGAAATTTTAGTTTTTAGTGACATTAGAGACAAGGTATGTTAAATTATAAAGGGATAGTAGATCAGTAGTTTTCAAATATTTTTTAGTCATGGAATCCTTTTTTTTTTTTTTTTGGTCAAATTAAATCTTTCTGTAAGTCCAATCAATAGTAAAACAGGCCAAGGTGAAGTTTTCTGGTGGAGTTGGATGGAGGGATCTCATTATTTCTGGCTTAGGTCACCCCTTCATTCTTTGAGACATCACCTCAGAACCTTAAATGGCTTCAAGACACAATCCTACCTTTTATTTCTGTTGTGAAGTAAATGGAGTTGAGAGAGGTGAAGTAATTGGTCCAAGATCATAAAAACAAACTCAAGAGCTTGATTCTTTCCACGCTACCATTCTGCCTCAAGGAGACACATGGTCATTTCTTCTATTTTTCCTTTTCTAGATTTTTATGATTATTACTGGAGAATGAAAGTTCTCTCATATCCCAAGTAAGAGAATACAAATGCAACCCAGGCAGTGTCAGAAGCTGAATGCTTTGAACTGTTTGGAGGCAGTGAATTATCAATGCAATAGTTTTCAAAGGAGACCAAGTTTTAAAAGTCTTTCAAGGATTATATGAAAAGAAAAAGAATAAAATGAATATTTGAATTTTTTAAAATAACATAATGCATTTCAAAGATTTTAAGCTTAAGCTTAAGCTAGTAGGAAAAAATAAGGAAGGTCACTAAAGCACTTCAGTTTTTTAGTGGTCTAATTCTGATGATTGTACTTCACATCGATTGGCTTTCCTTGGTGTCACTATTGTAAGAGATTTGAGGATAGACAATATCTTTAAGATAATATGTGAAATAAAGTCCTAGGTTGCAAAACCCCAAGAAGATCAAGGAAACAATATAAAACTCAATCCAGTAAATTGGGATTTACCAAATGTCATCAAGAAATGAATGATTTCATAGAGGACAATCTGGTGATGGCCAGAGGGGAGAGGGTTTGGGGGACTGAGAGAAAGGGATGAGGGGTTAAAGAAGTACGAATTAGTAGTTGATAGAGGGTTACAGGGATGGGGACATGGCATAGGGAATGCAGTTAGCAGTTATGTAATGGCTAAGTGTAGAGCCAGAGGAGAGAAAGAGCAATTAGGGGGATCATTTTATAAACTATATAAATGTCTAACCAATGTACTGTATACTTGAAACTAATAATAAAATAATTTTTTAAATTTATAATAAAGAAATGAATGATTTTATATCCTATAAAGTCAGAATGGGAGGTCACATAAATGTATAAAACTGAAATGGCATATATTCAACAAACATATTAAAAATATCTACAAAGAGACTAGCACTGGGAATTTAAAGATGAATAGCATCGTGGTTTCTACATTCAAAAGAGCTCAGTCTCAAATAATACTAATGTTAATTTCCAAATTTTGCACACTGAAGATTAGGTGTAGATGCATGGTTTCAGTTGTCACTAGGAGACAGGTGTAGTCCTTTAAAGAGAGTATATTTGTGGACTTGCACAGTCTCAGTGGAGGACAGTGTGGAAATATATGTGGAAAGACTATGGGATCTTCAATTAGAGGACTGTGCTCAATCCTTATTACTGTGTGACTTTGAACAACATGCCTCGCTTCTCTGGGCATTGGTTTCTTGCCTATAAAATAGAACTAGTACTAAAACTGTTTTTATAAATTACTATGGAGATTATAATCTGATTATAATCAGATTATGAAAAAGAAATGCCTTGTAAACCATTTTAATCCAGACATCAGCTGGGACCTTTTCAACCTGCTTCTCAATGGCTCCTCCAAGTACTCCTCTTACTGTTTTTTTGTTTTCGTTTTTTTGTTTGTTTGTTTGTTTGTTTTTTTCAGTCTCTGTCCTGGATTTCTTCCAGGAGCTCCAACTTTTTTGCCTTCTGTTATACAAAATACGTATCCTCGTTTTTGGAAACAGTGATGCCAGCACTAGATCCTAAGGGTTCAGCCTCCCTCCCAAGTGCTTTTCAGAAAGTTTATCCAACAATATATCTTTCTACCTCAGATGGATTCAGCCCGTAATGCTACAAAGTATTAAAACACATTTTAGTTTTTTTACTATTATTATTTTTTATTGTAGTAAAAAACACATAACATAAAATTTGCCATCTTTACCATTCTTAAAGGTATAGTTTGGTAGTATTGAGCATATTCCCATCATTTTAAAACAGATCTTTTCATCTTAAAAAACTGAAATTCTATACCCATTAAACCACAACTCTCCTTTCCCTCCTCATTACAATTATTTAAAAAATATTTTAGGACAAAAACAACACTTGAAATTTTTATTTAAACAAATATGATGTGATCAAGCAAGTATGTTAAATGAATTTGAAGAAGATGGTAAAAGTTGTTAGGTGGTCATTTCAATGAATGAATACATAATAAAAGAAGCATTGATTATTCTCAGTGTTTGGTCAGTGCTCTCCCCAAGAAGAAATATGAATATTAGGTCAAATGTATTCCTCAACACAAGTAATGCTGGAACATATAAATCAAACCAGAACCAAGTTTCCATGTTATAGCCAACTTATAAGTGAATTATGATATAATTTATCAGTTCTACATTAACCTTTTCTTTGAGGTAGATGACTTCTTGCAGAAATCAAATGATCTTAGGATTTTTGGATGACAATTTCTTTAGCTGCAAGAGACAGAAATTTACCTCAAAGTCTGTTAATTTAAAAAGAGAACTTGAGTATCTTGAAAGATTTTATTTTCCATGAAATAATCAATATGTCCTCTATCACCTGTATGCTTTACATGGTCCATAGGCTTATGATCTCTGAAGCAGAGAAATTCTCTCTCAGCCCCGCTATTGGTTTTCAAGAAAAGATTATCATTGGCTGTGCTTGGTTCATGCTCCTGCCTCTGGGCTAATCACTGTCTCCACGGGCAAGGGGTACTTTGATTGGACAGCCTGGGTCACATGTCTTTCATTACTGTGAGGGAGGCAGGATCACTACAATCCTATCAGGGGAGCACTAGACAGTTTTTTAAGTGAAAAGAAATGAAAAGAAGGAAGAGGTTAGAATGCATAGGCAGAAACTCAGATGGAACCTGTATGACTTTTTAAAATTTTGAGGATTGGAGAGGACACAACAGTGGCCCACATCCTTGGAAATTCTGCTCAAGTGTCCACTATACTCATTTATTACCTAGCTTGCTTTATAGAGATCACCCAACCCTGTTTGGCTTTGAATTTTTTCTCCCACATGATGAATTTTGAAAGATAATTATTTTAAAATGTGATGATAATGATTATTGTTACTTTTATTATAAACATATTTGCTATTTATTTTAAACATAGTATCTATGGCAATGTTTTTTTGAAGTGGAATGATTGGGCTCCATGGTGTCCAATAAAGGAGACTTTAATATGTAAAACTATATCTTGAGTCACCTGCACTTATGAGGGAGATATAAATTTGGAAAGGAGAATTACTCTAGTTTTTGGCTCTAGCTACATCCTGAAAAACTTTCTAAAATATACTCCATGTCCTTTCAATCAGGCCCAGTGTGATTCTGAGGTCCAGTAATTATTAACCCTCACACCTGCTCCAAATCTAGCAGCTTGGACAGCAGGAGCTTCAGCAAGTATGTTAAATCAGCCCCAGTTAGGTTTTCCCCTCTGCTTGTTGATTGTGCTTCATATTATCAGGCCTGACTCTAATAACTAAATGCAGTTTGTGGTTTCCTCTGTTCCAGAGGGCCCATTGGAAATTCAAGATCAATTGCCTGAGGGACCAATTAATTCGATTTGAAGCTCCAAGCTGCTTAAGCCACTCACATGCAGTTTTATCTAAGGCAGAGTGGTTATGAGCTTTTTCTAGCTGCCTGGATACAGACCATAGAAAGTCAAGCTTTGTCAAAAAGGATGGCAGGATACCATGTATATTTGCCATGGGTGAGTAGAAGAATATATTCATTGGGTGTAATATACTGGGCACAATCACAAAGATGCATGTTCTGGGATTGTCACTGAGACATTGTTTTTAACAAAGATTGGAAGCCATTTAAATTACCAACGATAGAGGACTGGCTCAGTAAATTGTAGTTGTAGTCACTTAACAAAATCATTAAAATAATTAAGTAAAAAATTTTAATGGGGAAGTAGATATGGTTTAAAATATACAAATATGATTGAGTTCATATAAAAAACATGATTGAGTTAATATAAAAACATAATTGAGTTCTTGATCATTCAACTATTTATGTTATAGTTAATAAGATGACATGTATTGTACCACTTTATTTTTATAAAAATAAATGTGTTCTTTCGTGTAAATTGTCAGAGGCAAAAGGTGAGGATTCGGTGCTGCGTCCCAGTATTATGATCAGGGATGCAGGAATGCCAGGTTTCTGCGATGCTGATCATGTGTCTTTTTAAAGTGTTGCCAACCAAGCAAGTGAAGCTCAAGGAACAACAGGAGATGGGATTATTTACTAGTAACTGGATAAGCATCTAGTTCGCCCTGGGAGCTCTTTGTTAAAGATCAATAGGAGAACAAGGAGGACATGCATAAATCCAGAGATCTTTAAGTGAGAACTCCTGAATCAAAAATGGCTGGGTCTGCAGACCTTGTCCTGGTTTAATTTATCTGTTTAGTTATAGATACAGAGCAGATGTTTCACGTTCGCTCATGCACTCACTCACTCACTCATTCACACAAGACCTGTGCAGTCCTTGGTTTTCTTGTCACAGTCATAGAAAGAAGTGAGACAAAGGGGAATGCTTGGGGTCATTAAGGCATCATAACTTGGTCCACTGGTTAGATATGGCACAGTGGCCATTCTGAACTCTGGCCAATCAAATGACAAACTAGAGAATGTTTAAGTGGAGGTACGTGTGGAGTTAGTAAGATGAGCGGAAGGATAGATATATTTTTGCCAGGATGTCCATGTATAGAAGAAGGGCTAGAAACATTTATACCAAAATGCCACAGTGCTTTTGTTCTGAGTGATGGAGTTACAACTGTTTATGATTTTTATAAATTGATGATTATTTATTTAACTTCCTGGGTTACATGGATTTCTTGTAATAAAAATGTCATACCTGATACTTCAGCTTTAATATGAAGTCCCTTCAAACACTCATGTTCTATTCAACAGGATATTTTGCCTCTAATCATGTAGAAGCAGTATGAAGAAATAAGCTCCTTCTTTTTTCAACCTTAAGCTGCTCATTAGTTGGTCCATTTTTCAGATAAGGCTTAAGTGAATTCTCATGCCTGTAGCTTTAGCTGCCCTGAATGTGCTCGAAATGTAAGCATGTGAAAGGAAGATTATTACTTGACTAGAATCTTTAAGGAAGGACATTGGAGGAAAGAAAACCAATAATAATAGTGCTAATAAAAGTTAACACTGAACTGGGGCTTGCTGTGTACCAGGGCCTACTGAAAACTTTACTTAACTCATTCTGGTCTTCACAATTCCATTAATTAGAAATTAATGGAATTCTCATTTTACAGATAAATCACTGAGGAGTCAAATGATTTCCCAAAGCTCACTCAACTAATAACTGGCAAAGCTTGGATTGAAACCCAGGTAGTCTGTCACCACTGTCCAAATGTCAACCACTTGGCGGTGTTTTGGTGGTTGCATGTGGGGCGCCCTATTTCTACTTACCCTTCAGGCTAATCATAATTCCATTAATTCAGCTAGGGCGTTCCCAAATTTTATTCACAGTATCTGAAGCACTTGTCACACTGAATTGTGATTTATTTTTTATTTTTACAATCTATTCCCTCTCCTAGACTGTGAAATCGCTGAAGATAGGGGCTATGTCTTGTGGTCATCTCCTTGGCAATTACTATATTTCCTGACTCCTTGGCAATTACTATATTTCCTGACTCACTATTTTCCTGATTAGCACAAATTGTAAAGTTCCATTGAGTCATAAGTAGCTGAAAATATACACAACAGATAGACAAATTCTTCCAGTGATGTGACTGTACAGGCAAAGTGTCCTCCTCAGGAAATGGCTCAGCTGGTTGCCCATATGTATGGTTTTAGGCTTAATAATATGGAGAAATAATTAGGTATAATCTCTACTTCTTAAGAATTTACAGTCTAGAGAGCCAGATATGAAATTACCATCATATGTTGTCTGTAAAGGAAAAAGCAGTTTTTTAGTTCTTGGTTTAAATCATGTTTGGTGTTTTGTGGACTAGAGAAAGAAATAAAAGAACAGAGCCTCAAGTTAAAAAAATATGATTAAGTCAAAAACTATATGTTCATTGTTTTGCTTTTTTTAAATTCATTTAATTATGTAAACATAATTTTGTGATTTTGTGATAACAATAATGATATAGTTAATATTTCTTGTCAATGACTTTATTAATTTATTTTATTTTTATTTAAGTGCTTTACAGGTCTTGTCTTATTTAGCCCTCACACAACACTCTGAAGCAGATACTACTATTGTCCCTATGTAATAGATGTGACTCCAAAGTTTTCCAAAGACTAATCTATTTATTTATTTGAATCATTTTAACCAAAAACATAAAATCATATTTCAGAATTTTGTAAAAAATATAGGATAAAATGTGTCGTATTCCAAATCCAGCATAATAACATACTGTTACCAAGTACTTTACTCAGTTTTTCTTTTTAGAGCTAAACAGTGTGACCTTCTTGCTAAGGATATGAGGAGTTCTGAAGGGACCATTCCTTGGAGGAGGTAGATGACTTCAAGTTAGTTCTTAAAAGATTAAAAAAAGGCAAGTTTAATATTTCTTAAAAGACATGTGATTTTCAACTTTAAAAATGTCTATAATCATGCACTCTTTTGTTCCTCCTTGCTGACTAGTCTGAAGATGGGCAGAGAATTCTGTGCAAAGGGACTAATTTCTGTACAGGCTGTAATGTTTATTTTTTCCCCGATTTTGTCCTCTGTCACTGAGAATCAGGATGTCAATTCTACATATATATAGGTCTCTCTCATGAATCTTCCCTAATTCTTGGCATTACATATCTAAACTTAAAGACAAAACAGGTTGGAAATTTGTATTTAGTGACTGTCAGTAGGAGGAAGTAAAAAATGTGGAAACACCAATTCTGTTACAAGTGACCATTGGAAATTCTGAGGCAGTGTGGTGGAATGCTATCTTCTCTATATTTTCTTTTAAAAAAATCTTTGAAGATGTATAATTTTTTAGCAGCATTGGAAATGAGTGATAAGAGTGTAGTGTAGGCTAGCATTTGAGGTGTTTCTATTAATTGAAAAATTCATCAGATTCAACTGAGAAATACTTCTCTAGAAATACTTCTCTGCATGATAAGGTTTTGACTCATTTTCTCTATCTTCCTAGAGGAAAAAACAAAAGGGGTATACTAATCAGTTAGGTCACCCCCATGCTGTACAGGGAATATTTTCTGAAACATTAAAAGTTCATACCATTGTCTCAGTATTCCACCTCCTACTCTAACCCAATTAAATCGATCATCTCTTTCTATATCAATTTTATACTGCAGCTTCCAGAACACAACACAAAGGGAGAGGAAGATGTGCATTAATTCTTTGCCTTCCAGGATTTATATTTTATTACCTGATATAGAGAGTCTAAGAGCAAAGGATAATATTTCAGCAGAGCCACAAGGGATAAATGCTTGCTATCTATCATAAATAGGATTAGGGATATACTTATTATTATGTTTCTAAGTTCAGATTTGAAATAAGCCATTTAATGCCACAAATGCCCAATGAGGAGACACTTGAGGACACACAATTTATTGTGTCTGTTGATAACACTAGACTTAACTAGGTCTCAACTGAGTCAACCATGAATATAAAGAAATAAGCAAAGTAAATCAAAATAATTAGGGTTATGAAATATCATACAGTACCAAGAAGAAGTGATGTTAACCTGAACATTCAAAGGGAGAGTATGCTTCTAAAAATTATTTATGATAAGAAATAGAATATCTAGGTAATCTATTTAGTGTTCTCAGATAAGGTTTTGAAGGTATGACCTTTCTGAAGCATGAGTAACTAATAATAAAGAGAAAATAGTCTGAGTTAAAAGACAACGTGAAATAGAAGGTAGTTGTTATGATGAAAAGAATGCAAGGAATTTCAATATAGACAAGCAAAACCAAATTATCTGTGCAAAGCAGAATTGACACTAGAAAATTAAATCACAGAGATGAAGAAAACGTTTTCAAAGTTTCATAAAGTAGAAACGGAAATATAAAAAGATAGAAAACAAAACAATAACAAAAGTTGATAAATGGAGAGTCTACAAATTTTGAGTATTCCTAAATAATATCACATACATAGATCACATGCATTAATATTGCATTAAAACAGATATAATATTTCCACTTAAGTCTATAAATTATAAGGAATCATGGTTTTCTAGGTAATGTTAATGGTAATACATCTATAACAAGGCATCAGAGAAGACATTTAACATTTCAAGAGTAATGAAAAAAAATCCATGACCATCAAGGTAGAAAATAAAGTCCAGTTTTTGTGCAAAGATCACGAAGCAGGCTGATTTCATGCTTCAAAAATACTATGTCATTAAAACAAGTGAAGCAAGATAAAGAAAAGTACCCAGTAGAAGTGCCTTTCATGATCATACATGAAGGTAACAAACAGATTTTTAATGCAGTCAAAGCTTTAGAATAGGCCAGTTTTGTAAAACTGCATAAAAAAATAATTACTCAAAGGATTTCTTTGATAGATTCTTTTGATTGAGAGATGAATTATTCAAAACCAAAAAATTTAAAAAATGCGAAAGTCACTAGGTGAGTTTTGAAACTGTATAAATATAGAGGTCTGAATAAAAAATATTTTAATTAGAATAATAAAAGAAAATCCAAATGTTTAAAAATTCTTGAAAAGAATAATTATAGAAATAAACAATATTATAAATGAACAATACTATATCCTAGAATTTTATATCAAGTAAAAATATCCTTTAAAATGAAGAAATAAAAAAATTTCTAGATAAAAATGGACAATTTATAGCTATCAGAAACAACCCACGAGAAATAGAAAAGGAAGTTCTTTAGGCTGGAAAGAAATGATCCCAGATGAAAGCAGAGTACTAGAAATGGTCAATATGTACCTTATAAAAAAAATCATTAAAATATCCTTACAAGATTACTGATTGTTAAAAGTCAAAATAATAAAAATGTATTGGTAGGATTTATACTATGTTTTGAAGTAAATATATGTGACTAAAGTGATACAAAGGGTAAAAAAAGTTAAAAGGAATTTTACTATGGTAAATTCTTACATTGGAATGACATTAATTCGGTGTAGACTGTGATTGTGATAGGTTAACAATTCGTATTGTAATCCACAGAGCAATTATCAAAAACAAACACAAAGAGATGTAGATTAAAAGTCAATATAAAAGTTAAAGTAGAATACTAATGTACTCAATTAACTTACTATATCAGTAATTACATTAAATGTGAATGAACTAACTCTAATTAAAAGACATGTTGTTAGACTGTATATTAAAAAAGCAATCCAACTATATTCTGTTTGTAACAAACATCATCTTGAATAAAAGGATACAGATAAGATGAACATGAAAAAATGGAAAAAATATATGTCATACACATAGTAGTATTAAGAAAGGTAATGTGGCTTTATTATTTTCAGATGAAATACATTTCAAGACAAAAAAGTATTACCAGATATAAAGAGGGATTCTTCATAATATATCATTTCATCTAAAAGATATAAAATTTTACACATCTTACTTTAAAAGAACATAGCTTCAAAATGCATGAAGAGAAGAATGACAATATTAAAAGAAGAAATAGAGAAATAAAAAAAAATAATTGGAGATTTAAAAACTTCTCTCTTAGTAGTTATTTGAACAGAGAAAGTAAGTAAATGTGAACACTACAAACTAGCTTGTCTAACTGACAATTTATACAATACTATTAGGACCTGTGTCTTTTATGAACATACATGTAAAATATCTCTTCAAAAATTTATATATTTGTATGTATATTTATATTTATATTATTGATTCTCATTATTCATGGTAATTATGTTCCATAAAGTCACTGCAAACATTGAACTAGAAAAAATTCTGGGATTCTAGGTCATTGCTCTAATAGGGTAAGGTACTGTGAGTCTCTGATTGCAATATTTTCATTAACCAATAAATATATAAACTTGTTCTATATGCACTTATCTTTAAAAACAATATATACAATTACATTATATATATAAAACAGTATCTACATATAAAGTATATATACATATATAAAAATATATACATAAAAAATGATTCACTGATATTGAACTCCAGGACCACAGCGATTCTACTTTAGGATTCTATTCCAAGAATCACATACAAAATTAAGTATAAAGATATATAAACAAGGCTATTATTTCAGGCACTAATTGTAGCAGCTAAAGTCTAGAAAGAACCAAAATGTTTATCAAGGTATTGTAAACTATGAAACACTCATATACTGGAATAGTATTCAGTTAAAGAGAAAGAAAGAAATTTTTTTTATTTACTGTATGAAATAATATTTAGGATCATTTAAGTAAAACAAAGGTTGAAAATTGTTTGTTGTGAGATCAAAGAAAGGTGGCAGAAACACACATTTGCTTAAATTTAAAAAGTGGAAAGACATATGGTAAAACTTTAATGAATGGTTAGGAATGGGAGAGGGAAGGTGTTGGGGTGTGTAAACTAGATTTCTTTGATGGAAACTTTTTTAAAACTTTATTTGAAACCATGTAAATGCTTTCTACAGTTATAAAACAAAGTTAAATTTAAAAAGCAATTTTTAATAATTAAAAACAATGAAATAAGGGAACTTAACATTGCACTGCATTGGTGGCATAAATAAACAGAAAGGAATTATTTTGAGTGTATTTAGAACCTAGTAATCTGTGCATTATTAGTGAGATATACTTAAGTAGAAAAGGAACTAAAGATATCTTAAATTGATTTCAATAATTATATTTAGAGCATCAATTGTGGGTGGCTTGTGTGATAAAGCAGAAGAAGAATTACATTGGCATTGTGGAGAGCCAAGATTTTTGGTATTGCTGAAGGGACATAAAAATTTAATTGCTGATGGGGTTAAGTAAAAATCTTGTCATTCTGTAATGAATTTGAAATGAAATTTCAAATTTCAATTTTTTTTGCTGTATTTTATCTTAAAAATATGTCCTTTTAGGTCCGTCTAGTAGCAACGAACTCACCAGCACCCACATTATGTTCTCTAAATGTTGCTTTTCCTTAAAAAGAAACTAGACTTCTTGAAAAAATGGCTGATTCCAGATCTGGGGAAGGAAACGTGTAAGGTGAGTCTGGAACATTATATCATATTAGAAAGCAAGAAAACTATTAAAGACTTGAAAATAAACTCGAATAGGATAATGCTGGGTAAAGATGATATAATTTTGAACATCCATAAGAACAATAACTGTAGTGGGTTGAAATACATCAATATGTTTAAACCCAAGAGTTTGTATTAACACTAAAATAAAATTTTAAAAAACCATTGAATTTTAGAAGGTGCTAGGAAATCAATTCTTTGTTTTGAGAATTGATAAATGGAGAGAAAGGTAAGACTTGTCTTTTATGTATAAATTGTACCATTGAATAACCACGTACTTGACACAGGGAGATATTACAACTAATAAATGAAGAAGAAATGATTGAATGAAAAGATTACCATTTTGTAACCTCATTTTACTTCGATGCTTAAGGGATCACTTCCTGCTCTAAAATTACCCAAACCTCCTCA
Source organism: Eidolon dupreanum (assembly GCA_028627145.1). Lineage (NCBI taxonomy): Eukaryota > Metazoa > Chordata > Mammalia > Chiroptera > Pteropodidae > Eidolon > Eidolon dupreanum. Next base: position 63,324,682 of record CM053510.1, on the reverse strand, counting down.
GTCTGCCCCATAGGCCTGTTCTCTTCTAATTTGGGGTGTTGGGTTGAGTTAGTGGACACATTAGTTACTTTACATCAGAGAAGCTGATCTCATGTCCCAAACATTAGGAGCAAGAGCTGTGTGCCCAGACACCCCCTGACACTTGATTAGACTCAGGCAGACCCGACATCTGATCCAAATTGGACAAACAAATTCTTTCCACTGAGGATTAGGACACAGATTTTTCTGGTTAGTGTCCAAAGAACATTTGAACTAGGGGGTCAAGTAAAACTAATGAAGACTGATGTAGATGGCTGGTACACATATTGTTTTTATAGATTTATTTTTTAGAACAGTTTTAGATTTACAGAAAAATTGCAAAGGTAGCACAGAACTCTCATATATTTCTCTCTCAGTTTCCCTATAATTAATATCTTAGGTTAGTATGGTACATTTGTTACAATTAATGAATCAATATCGATATATTAACTAAAGTATATAGACTATTCAGATTTCCTTAGTTTATATCCTAATGTTCCCCTACCCTTTTTTTTTTTTTGGTTCTAGAATCTCATTCAGGATACCATCTTAAATTTAGTGTCTATTTTTCCTTAGGCTCTTCTTGGCTATGGCATTTTCTCAAAATTTTCCTTGTTTTTGATGACTTTGACAGTTTTGAGGAGTATTGGTCAGGTATTTTGTAGATATACTTCTACTGGAATTTTTCTGATGGTTTTTTCTTAATCAGAATGAAGTTATTCTTTCTGGGGAAAAATGTCACAGAGATTAAATACCATTTTCATCACATCATAGCAAGGATACATACTATCTATATAATTTGTTGTTGCTGATGTTGATCTTGATTGTCACATCCCTGAGGTAGTGTTTGTCAGCATGCTCCACCATAAAATTACTACTTTTTCTCACTTCCATACTATATTCTTTGGAACAAAATTGCTATGCACAGCCCACAATGTAGTGGGGGTGTTAAGCTCTACTTTCTTAAAAGTGGAGTATCTACATAAATTATGTAGAATTCTGCATTAGGAACTTGTCTCTTTCTCCCAATTTATTAATATATTCACTATTTATATCAACAGAAACTCATGGATATTTATTTTATATATTGGATTATAATCCAGTACTACTTTATTTATTTATTTATTTATTTATTTATTTATTTATTTATTTTTCGCTCAAACTGTTCCATCTTTGGCTATTGGAAGCTCTTTCAGTTGTCTCCTGTTCCCCTTTGACATACTTAATACCATAAATGGTGTTTTTTTTTTTTTTGTAACATTTTGTAACATTTTCTTACATTTGGCACTACAAGATGCTCCAAGCTCATCTTACGTATTTTCTGTTTCAGCCCTGTCTTGGAGTCAGCAATTTCCCAAGGAACTTGGTTCTTTTCATTGGAAAATGGTATTAGAAACCAAGATGTGAGCATTAGAAACTAATTGGGCTCATAGTTACTGAGGTATTGTTCTTTAGGCTCTCAGTTGGCCTAACAAGGAAATATATGGATGTATACTAACATATGATGTATATATATCTATAAATATTTCTATATGTGATTATTTGTATCTATATTAAGATAAGCATGAGCTTATTCTGATGTCTCCAGCTTTAATCTATTACTCTAGCCTTCTTTCCCTGTTATCTGTAAATTCTCAGTCCAACAGTGAGAAACCTGACTTTCATCATCCACCATCCATTTACTTAACTTCTCAATTCCAATATACACTTATAACAGCATCAGAGTTGTTAAACCGTATCTCTGTGGAAAGTATTTTTATTAACTAGAATACACGTGTGGTTACTTTTGCCTTTAGTCTTACAGAATCCACTGGTTTCTAAAGTTACTTAAGTTAACATCATTTCCCCCTGCCCTTTCAGTGAGGTTGATTCACACATTTGTTATACAGTTAGATTCTCTTGTCACAGTCTGCATTCCTTTTGGGATCTTCTGACCTCCTAAATGATTTAATTTTTTTTCATACCCTAAGACTCAAGCTCTTTGTGTTCTAAAGTTCTATGGGTTTGACAAGTGTATGTCATGTATCCATTTACATACAGATAATTAACTGGTAAGCAAGGGGAGGATACATAGCCAATCATGTTGCCTGTGAATGAAGACAGTTTTAACTTTTCTTTCATATATATATATATATATATATATATATATATATATATATATATACACACATATACACATAATAACACAGAAGAAAAAAATGTTTTGCTAGAAATAGCAAGAACATTTTTGCTGTATTTATCAGGGGAAATTTTCTTTGGCTTTATTATACTCTATTCTCTTTCATGTGTCCAAAAAGCTTAAAATAGGAAAATTTTATTTTGCTTTGTTTTTCAGTATAAAGTTGTTTTTCTTGCAGGAGATCACTTGGAGCAATAAAATTTTCCTTTTAGATCCAATATTTAAAAAGGGGAAATGTTTTTTTCCCTTCCCCTGTTTGAATCTCTTAATTCAGCCTCATTTGGTAGAATAATAGGCAAAATGCGAAATTTGGAATTTCCAAGTGAGAAATTGGTTAGTCTCATTGAAGATTAACATACCACAGGAAAAAGGCACAATCACCATAAACAAGGTCTTTGTCTTTTATAAATGTGAGGATCAGTGGGTACATGGTTCTGAATTCTTTAAAAGTTCTCTTTATTTCAGATGCTCTGCCCAGCAGAAAGCAAAGAAGAAAACTTCCTAATTGGGCAGAGCCTGGGTTTGTCAGGTGTGATTTATGACTATTTATTTTAGTTGCTATATGAGTAATGAATTTTATCCCTTGACAGTCTATACCACTGTTTAGTTTTGCCAAGTTTTTAATAATGAATAGAACTGGATTTGAAAATTGAAATGCCTCCAGCTACATATGTGGACGTGCATGGAGAGATGAAGGAGAGGAAGGGAGTTCTCCAAAGAAGGCAGCTGTGTCTTTCTTGACTTTCTATTTCCTAGCACTTGAGACATAATTGTTGCTGAAAAAATGCCATTGAGTAAATGAAACAATCACCTGGTGTGCCATCTTTAAAGAATGGTACTAGGAATGGAGATGTACCAATACATATCTATTGAAGTTATAATTCAGATATGGGATCTATGAGGGTGTCTTTGGCCTACAATAGCCCTTCTCTCTGTTAAATAAGTATTCTTTTGGTTGTAAGTGGCACAACACATTCATTGTTGGGACAGGGTAGATTTATTACTGCTGTAGACTGAATGTATGTGCCCCTATCCCCAATTCATATGTCAAAGCCCTAATTCCTGTATTTGGAGATAGAGCCTTTGTGGAAGTAATGAAGTCATTAGGGTAGGGCTGATCTGATAGGATATAGTGTCCATCTGAGAAGAAGAGGAAGGCTAGAACTCTCTCGTTCTCTCTCCACATGCATGGAGAAAAGGCCATGTAAAGACACAGTAAGCAAGTGGCCATCTGCAAGTTGGGAAGAGATAGCTCACCAGAAACCAAATTGGCCAGCACCTTGATCTTAGACTTCCTTGGCTCTAGGACTGTAAGAAATAAATTTCTGTTGCTTAAGCCACCTAGTCTGTGGTATTTTGTTACAGTAGCCTGAGCAGACTCATAAAGTCATTCATGTGGTAGAAAAGATAATGGCATAACTTACAGTGTTAAAGAAAGAGCCCTAAGAAGTCTAGCCCCAGGGAATGCCTCAAGACTTGCTCTTTTTATTGTTTGTGTGCACTTGTGTCTGCTTCACTTTATCCTATAGAACAATTTTCCATGTATCAGAAAAAACTACTCAAATTCAGATTTATATTCTCTTACTCCAGCAATCTCAATAGAAAGAAAGTTCTATTTCCCATGAATAAAAGTTAATCTCAGAGAAGGACTCTGATTGTCCCTGTTTAGAACACAGGCTCAAAATTTAGGATAAATCTCTCTCATTGGAAGGATAGTTATTATTGATAAAGCCTGGGTCACATGCCCATTGCTGTCACCGTGGAATAGAGAAATGCCAGGTGCAACTCCATCAAAACAATGCATGATGGGTTACTGGTGGTTCTTTAAAAGAAATGGAGTGTTAATGTGAAAAGGCCATATATCCACTTCATATTGTCTAGGCTAGCCATATTTATAAACCGGGGTAGTTGAAACACCTCCAAACCAGGCTCAGGGATTCAAAGCCAAGCCATATTCGAACAAGTATAGCTCTGATGATGCTTTACATTTTCATAAAATAGGATTCTGGCTAGAATCTGAGACAAAGTTGTTGTCTATTACATACGCTCTGAGTATCTTAGCACTTCTGTCCCATTTCCAGAGGGGACAGATGTGCCATCATATTTCCTATGTTCTTAGTTCCTCTTGACCTGAAATTATAAGGAATTGGAATCCTACAGTTGGATCTAATCTCCTATGAGATTAATTTTCCTGCCTCTTTGATTCCTAAACATCATTTGCTTCTGGATTTCATATTGCTATGTCCACAGTATGTTCATAGTAAAAAACCATTTCCTTCACATTAGACTCTGTGAGGCTGGCTGATGTCCTAAACTAATACTTATTACTGATATTTGACCTGGCTGCAGAAGAACTCCAGAAGTTAGCTGTATAGTTGAGGGTCTCTTAATCCTCTTCCAGGCCATCTTTGGTAAGTGGAGTGATTCCAGGTTCCTTTCAGTTCTCTTCTGCTCGATCTGTCTTTCTGAACTTTATGGCTTTACTTAAAATAGGAAAAAGAAGAACCTAATTTCTAACTCAGATTTTACAGCATGTATACTATACTATGCCTTTTGATATTTACATTTTATGTAGTTTCTTCTAATATTGTCTCTGAGCTTCAATCAATGAGACAATAGCAAACATAGCACAAGCAGAGGCTTGAAAATTATTTGCATAGTGGAGTATTATATTCTTGGACCTTTCCATCTCAGATCTTGAGCCACTAAGTAAAGAAGTCTGGCTACTCTATTGGAGAGGCCACGTGGAGCAAGAGAGATGCTAGAACAACTAGAACAGCTCCAGTGCTTCCAGCCATCTAACTAAGGTAGCATACATGTGAGAAAAGTCATCCTCGATAATCTCACCCCAAGAGAAGAAACACCAGCTAAAGCCTACCTAGATCAAATAATTTTGAGAAATAATAAATCATTATTATCTTAAGTCACCAAGTCTTACAATGGTTTGTTATAGATAACTAAACACTCTGCTTTTTGCCAAATATAGAGATGCCAATCTTTTGTCTTTGCCTTTCTCTGGTTCCATTCCAGAAGTCAGGATGAGTGCTCAGTTATCAATAGATGCCTCTTCTCCATCTCTGATTCAAAAAGAAGGTAGCGTGCCAATGTATCAAGAATCTTCATTCATTCTGCGGTGGGGCTGGAAATATCTAAGTCCATTTTCTGGCTAGTTGTGGTGATATCTGTATGATCTTTTGTAAGCTGTGAGATTTTAGTTCTTAGAGCTTCAGCTCTTTTTTATGGTGATTGAGAGAATTTAATGCAATGATGTACACAAAGCAGCAGACTGAGAGTTGACAATTTATCTACAGTGGCTAGCATACTTATCCATTTCTCTTTCTTCTCAGGTTTCTTAAGCTCCTGAATTTTCTGTGGCCCCCAGAACGCAGACATCTGACTTGGTGTTTTCAGGTGTGATGAGGCTCCATCTTTATCTAACTAACTGAAGATTTCAGGGTTTTTTTTTTTTTTGCCTTTAACTTTAAGGGCACAAAATTGAGGGAAGGATTTATCAAGGAAATGGATTTTTTTCCCTCTTTCCACACTTCCAAAACTACATTACATTTTCATAGATGCTGTCTTCCCTCAGGCTTCTACTCCTTCCCCTATAATCAAAGTGAATCCTTGAACCCCACGTCTGGACTTGGCCTTTTAATATCCAACAGATTCTTACCATGCAAATTTGGCTATTTTCCCAGCTTTGTTTATGTTTAGCTAGGACTGTGACACACCACCATGTTACAAGCAATCCATAGAGATTGATTATGTCATCAGTGGCCTCAGCCTCATCTAAAAAGAATGATTTTTGACAGGTTCACACATAGCTCTGAAATATGTTATGGAAAGATAATTCACTAATGCCCACATGATAGCTCTCACTTCTTTGGGGATTAGGCATTGAGAATGTTTGAAAGAAAAAGAGCTGGATAATGTACAATATAATTATTAGACTTTTTGCCATAGGTTATACTAGTTGAATACACAATCTCAAATAACATTTAATTAAATGTTAAAATTTCCAGTCCATTAGTTTTAGGAGAATCCGCATTTTTCATTAAAGCTTTCTTTGTGCAGGTATATTTTCAAGCCCTATTAACCAAAAATATGATTTAAAAAAACTTGATTTTTTCAGTCAAGCCACTAATTGACTTTGTGTCCTTAAATAGGTTACTTAACTTCTCTGGGCTTCTGATCACCTATAAAAGGACAGGTGATATATCCCAATAAATTTGACTGAATAAATCCCTAAAAAAAACTTAAAAAGAAATAGACTCAATACTTTTATAACTATTGCGTTAGTGAGCTCAACTGCTATAACATAATGTCATAGATTAGGAGGTTAAACAATAGAAATTTATTTTCTCAAAGTTTGGGAGACTGGGAAGTGCAAGTTCAAAAAGTGCTGACCAGTTTAGTTTCTTGTGAGAAACCTTCCTGACCTGCAGATGACCACCTTCTCACTGTGTTTTCACATGGCAGAAGGAGAGAATTAGCTCTCTGGCAGCTCTTATAAGGACACTAATCTTATAGAATCAGAGCTCTATCTTTATGACTTCACTTAACCTTAATTACATTCTTACTCCAAATAAGACCACACTAGTGGTTAGATTTTCAACATGTGAATTTGGAGGGGAAATAATTCAGATGACAGCAATCATTAAATAAATTAAATCATAAGGCTCTTTTTTTTTTATAAGGAAAATATATTTTCTATGGAACTTTCTATGAAAAGATCATTTGAAACTTATACACTCTTTCACAGCCTAGAAAACACAAGGATAGCATGAGTAAGAAAATTACTAGCAAATCTGTCTTGTGAGTATAAATGCACTGATACTAAAAAAAATATTAGCAAATCAAATCCAACAGTGTATAAAAAAACAATATATCATAAACAATTTTGATCTAACACAGAAATTCAAGAGTGGTTTATTATCAGGAAATCTCCAAATGTCATTTATCTCAACAGATAAAAATAGAAAAATAATATATAATCATCTCAAAAGGTACAGAAAATTTATTTTTAAAATCAGCACCCTTTCATGAGACACACCTTTAGTGAAATACAAATTTAAAGAAACTTTCTTAACCCAATAAAATATATCTCACAAAAACAGAATGTAAACATCCTTCTTAATAAAAAAATGTTTAAAGCATTCCTTTTAAAATTAGGAATAAGATAAAAAGATTCATTATTACCTAGCTAGCATAGAAAAAAAAGATATTGGACAAAATGCATTGGAACTAACAAATCTGTCACTATACAAAGGTACTATGATTGAATACATAGGGAGTGCAGAAGAATCTATGTCAAATTATTAGAAATGAGACAAGTATTTAGAAAGGTGACTATTTTTGATTTTACCTGAAAGTGGAATCTGAGAAAGGAGCTGGGATGCATGTCATTTATTTAGGAAGTGACCTCGGGGAAGCAGCAGTGAAGTAGCTGGAAGAATGAGATAGGGAGTAAAAAATTCAATACATCGTGGATTATTGAATTAGTCACTGCTATGGACAACTGGAGTTTAATCCCACTAGTGACCTTCTGAAGATCTGTGTAGAATGTGATTTAGAATGGTCCCTCAAAAGGATGAGAAATGGTAGAGAGACATCACAGTATATACTTAAAGTAGGATGCTGGCAATATGTATTAAAATTGTCCACTGCCGTTGTGCTGGAATTGAAAGCAGGATGAAAAAATGTGGTGCAGAGCACAAAAGCATCTGCTACAGTGACTGGACATAAGACCAATATAAAAAATGAATTGAATTTTTATTTATAAGAAATAAATAGAAAACAAAAGTATGTGCTGGACATGTATGGAGAAAAGTATAAATATATAAAAACTTCCTTGAAAGTTATTACATATGTCTAAATATGTGGAGAGACTTATATTCATGGAAAGAAAATGTCTTAACATTGTAAAGATATAAATTCTCCCCAAATTGATTTATAGAAGTGGAATTCTATCTATATCATCTTCCAGTTTACTTTTTGTTTTGTTTTTCTTTAACTTCATATAGATTTCTCTTGTCTTCCCAAGGACAATGAATTATAAGAAATTTATATTAAAGCAACATGATAAAGTGAAATGAACATGAATGTTGGAGTAAAACAAGTCATTATTTTTAATTCTACTTCCAGAAAATAACTTCAGAGAGCTCATTTCTTTAACTTTATGAAAGAATAGCTAACGCCAAAGCTCAAGGAATAATGAAGATTAAATGAGAAAAATGATTATGTGAGAATGTAAATGAAGCACATGGCACATAGTAGGCATGTAGGAAATTCATTCCCTTCTTTTCTCTTTGAAGGTAGGAGGCTTTCACTTCTATGGCTTTCAGTATCTCTATTCTGTGATCAATAAACTGAGAAATAGAAATTAAATTTTACCAGCTGTTAAACTTTTTGAAGACTAAAGATGGAAATACATATCAAGTGAGCAAGCAATTATAAGCATTAGTTTGAAATGTCAATATTCCCTTGACAACAGGACTTTGTTTTTACCATTTCACTGTCTCCTGAATTCCTGTTATTTGTCATTTTCTTTATGGTGTTCTTTTAGACATTCTTAACTTTAAAGTAATCAATTTTATCAGTCTTTCTTTTATGCTTAGTGCCTTTTGGGGTCTTATTCAATAAATTACATTAATTATTATAGCTTTATAATAAATCTTGATAGCTAGTGGAACAAATCTCTTATATGATTCTTCTCAACTATTCTTGGACCTTGGCTCTTTAATGTTAATTTTAGAATTACTTTGATGAGTTTCTCAACAAACCATACTAAGATTTGATTGATAGCATTATTCTATAGCTTAATGGGGGTAGAATTTTCATCTTCAGAATATCAAGTTTTTCTATCCATAAACACAGAATATATCTAATTTATTCATCCTTACTCAATGTTTTTTAAAAGTTTTAATATTTTAAGTTGGATGTTATATTATTTAAAATATATTATTTAAATAATAGCTATATTGTTTTAAATATCTAGTCTCTAATGAAAATTAAGAGACATGCAAAGAAATAAGAAAGTATGGCCATTACACAGGAAAATTGCAATGAATAGAATGCAATCTGGTTATCTCTGGGAAAACCAGATATTGGACCTACTACACAAAGATTTTAAATCAGCTATTTTAAATATGTTCAAAGAACTAAAGAAAACCATGTCTAAAAAACTAAAGGCAAGTATGAGAGCAATGTTTTGCCAAATAGTGAATATCAATATAGAGATAGAAATTACCAAAAGAGACCAAATAGAAATTGTGAAGTTGAAAAGTACAATAACTGAAATGTTAAATTCGCTAGAGGCTCGACAGTACATTTTAGCAGGAAGAAGAATGTTATCAGGGAACTTAAATATAGATTAATAGGTATGCAGTCTGAGGAACAGAAAGCAAAAAACATCATTAAGTATACCAACATATATATGTGTTTGTGTGTGTGTGTGTGTGTGTGTGTGTGTGTGTGTGTGTGTGTATAATGAGAACTCCAGGAAGAGAGTAGAGGGAAAAAAAGCAGAAAGAATGTGTGAAGAATTAATTATTGAAAACTTTCTAAATTGATGGAACCTTAATCTGCACATGAGAGAAACTCAGCGGACACCAAATAGGAAAAACCCAAGTGATCTGCACTAGACACATGAATCAAACTATTAGAAGTCAAGAACAAAGAGAGAGTATTAAAAGCAAAAAGAAAAGTGACCCTTCATGTACAAGAGATTCTCGCTAACATTAACAGCTGATTCTTCTTATTAGCAACCATGGAAACTAGAAAACAGTGAAATGACATACTCAAAGTGTTGACAGAAAAAGACTGCCAACCAGAATTTCAATATCCAGAAAAACTACGATTCAAAAATGAAGAAATTAAGACCCTTCTGAGAAAACAAATACTGAGAGACTTTGTTGCTAGAAGGAAAAGACAATAGATGGTAATGTGAATAGATAAGATATAAAGAATAGTAGTAAAGGTAATTACATAGATTAATATAAAATACAGTATAAGTGTATTTTGTAATTTTTTCTCTTGAAAAAGAACTGCATAAAATAATAATCATAAAAATGTGTTGATGGGCTTTTAATGTATAAAGATGTGATTTGTATTCGACAAGAGTACAAAGCAGTGGGGCCAAAGCTATACTGCAGCAAAATTTTTGTATACTATAGAAATGAAAAAATTCTTATCTGAATTAGAAGGTTTTAAGATTTTAATGTTAATACTCTAGGTTAACTACTAATAAAATAACTCAAAAAATCTCAAAGGAAATGACGAGAATTAAAATAGTATACTAGAAAATATCTATTAAACACAATAAAAGCATTAGTGGAGGAAAAGGAACAAAAAAGACATAGACATATAGAAAACAAAATAGCAAAATGACAGAAATGTATCTTGCCTTAACAGTAATTAAATTAAATGTAAATGGACTAAATACTCTAATCAAAAGTTAGAAATTGGCTGAAATGAATAAAAAATATAATCCAACAATCCAACTACCTTATCTTCTCTGTACAAGAGGCACACTTTAGATATCAAGATCAAATAGTTTGAAAGTAAAAGGATAGAAAAAGAGCCATACAATAATACTCAAAGGAGAGTAGAAGTGGCTATATTTATATCAGCAAAATAGATTTTAACAACAAAAAAAGTGACTAGAGAAAAAGAAGGATATCTTCCTGACCCTTATAAAAGGGTCAGTTCATACCAAAATTATTGGGATACAGGAAAATACACTAACAATCAGAAATTCAAAACAAAATTAAGAAATGCAATTATGATATTAAAAAATGAAGGAAAATCCATTTAGAATAGAATAAAAAAATTAAAATACTTAGCAATAAATTTAACGAAAGTGTAAAACAAAAAAGTTTTTTTCTTTTTTTGTGTGTCTATGTAAGATGATGGATGTTAACTAAACTTATTGTCCTAGTCATTTCATGATATACGTAAGTAAAATTATTATGCTGTACATCTTAAACTTATACAGTGCTGTATGTCAATTACATCTCAATAAAACTAGGAAAAAGTATAAAACACATATTTAATCAGTGCTCTATTGGTGGAAATTTTAATTGCTTCCTATTTTATATCATAACAAACACAGATGAACAGTATCATTGTATATATGGGGACATTTGGAAATTTGAGAAAAATTGGTTTCCAAAGAGATTATCCAAATTTCTACTCCAAGCAAGTGTTATTATAAGTACTCACTTCCTCATATTCTTACTCCCAATTTTATAGAAGAAGGAGGTGATATCTTAGTGTTGCAAGTTTTTAAATAATGGATATGATTAAGGAGACCTGTGTCCTTATATAGAGAAGCCCTGGAACTGAGAGGTTGAACAAAGCCATAGCCTGCATAAGAATGAAAATCCAGGGGCAAGGAGATTGTGAGTGTTGAGATAATCTTTCTTCAGTACAGGTCAGTATCAAACTGATTCTGAGAACAAATGTTTGTCTTGTGGAGGTGTAGTGTGTGTAGGCCGGGGAGCTGTGCACGTGTGCTGGCATGCTTCTGTTTACTCCCTAGAACACTAGGCAGAAACCTCATTCGGCACCTCACACTGACTTGGAGGGTCAAAGCTCACCTGAAACCCTCTTGCTGCAGCTTTTCTGTGGAGTCAGCCTCAAGTAGCCTAGACTTCTGGAAGAATTAACTGCTAAAGATTAACTTCTAAAACAGGAACAACTTTCAGGTGAGATTGTGGTTTTGTGAGCCCCATTCAGTGGGTTTCTTCTTCATGAGACCTAGAGTTACATATTGGAGGCATGATGAAAGAGTAATTTTCTCAAAGGAGAGCAGAGTTCCAGGTTGTGACCAGTCATGAAATGGACCATAGAGGATGCGAGTGGGGTAGAGGAACTTGGGATGCAGGGAAGAAACTTACAGTGGATGACCCAGAGGTAGGTGTTGGGGAAAGAATCTGCTTGAGGGAGGCTGATCTATTCAGCTTTGACATGTATGTGGCCCGTTTCACTAGCAGCACCCCCACTTGTAGGTTTACCAGGGGAGGGAGAGTAAGACAACAATCAAGAAAAGGTGCGTGGTGAATTTCTAAAGTTCACATTTACCCTGTTCACGGATTTACTCTTACTCCTGCCCCAATACCCTTCAAGAGCTACAGATTTAGTGTTTCTCCATTTTAAAGTTTTAATATCTTACCATGGAACTTATTCTTTGATTTCTGCTTAGTCTTCCAATTACATTAAATTAAAGGGGAGGAGAAGGAAAAGGGAAGAGATTAGGAAAAAGAAGAGATGTGAGGGAGGGAAAGTGGAGAAGGAGAAGGATCTAATGCCTTAAACCAGTCCCTTACTTAAGGCTAACTAACTGCCATTTAATTATTTTTCGATTCCATTTCTGTCAGTTTAAGTCATGTAGATTGAGAGTCCCTTTATTCATTTTTCTCAATCCCTGTTTATCCTCAGCTGTCTCTAATTTTAAAGAGCAAAATTCTTTTACCATAGATCTTAAAAGTGGAATTGCTTCTTGTTGTCCATAGCAGGGGTCTCCAACCCCTGGGCCGCAGAATGGTACTGATCCTGTCTGTGGCCTGTTAGAAACCGGGGTGCAGAGCAGAAGGTATGCAGGGCAAGCTAGCAAAGCTTCATCTGTATTTGCAGCCACTCCCCAACACTAGCATCTCTGCTTCAGCTCCACCTCATATCACCAGGCATTAGATTCTCATAGGAGCACTGGTCTCTGATGCCAAAAAAGCTGGGCGCCACTAGTTTATATAGATAAAACTGTTTCTGAATATCTAAAATATAATCAGTCAGAGAGATACTGCCACTTTTCCAAGTACCCTCGCCCCATTAAGAAAAGGGAATCAACCATGACAACTGCCTTGCTTTTCAAGAGGTACCCACGACCAACTTCAGCACCTCAAAACCGCGAGGTAAACAGCCCCATCATTGCTTTTACTCCACCAGGATCTTCCAGGAGGGAAAAATTCATAGCCTGCTAAGTGGAAAAGGCTAAAACTGGAAAGGAAATAAATGGTATTTTCCTGCTTCTAGGAGCATATTATGAAAAAAAGAAGCTGAAAGTTAAAAAAAAAAAAGAATTCTCAGCTGTAATATGATGAATTGAAATTTCTCTTAAGAATTTTGGTTTCAGGAAGACCATTTTTGCAACTTTTACAACATCCTGAGTGTGGGATATTAAAATCTTTAATAAATATCATCATTAATTCAGGACTGCTGAGTCAACAAATGTAACTGTTACTATTGGTTTCCACCTCCTTGTCATCTTCTGATTCAGAGGAATTTTCAGCTAATACACCCAAACTCCTTTCTAGCTAACCTGCAATTGCCTTGGCCTCTAGGTTAGATATTACTTAACTGGATAGCATATCATTTAAAATATTTTGCATACTCTACTGCAAATTATTTAAAGACAAAAGCCATCAAACCAATAAACCTATGGCTCCTGTTATTGCTATTAGAAAACACAGCTGCTAAAGGAAGCACATGGCTTTCCAGATATATCATTTGCACAGTTGCAGCACTGGATAGTGTATTTTCCTGATGTAGCTGGGACAAGTTAGGCACAAAGAAGCTTGACTGTCAGGGATTCAGAGGTAATAAGTTGGCTAAGAAGCAGGGACATGCTCCTTGTACCAGGGGACTGTGTGCAGCTGAAATTAACACACATCAGATGAGATGTCACACTTTCAGAAGCACTGGAGAGGCATTTAACTCAGGCCAGATCTCTGCTGCATATGCTCCCTTTCCCTAATCTGTGTGTCTGTGGTGAGAGCTGAATTTATAAAACACCACAGTGGATCTGGCAGGCTGACAGCCAGTGGCAATTGAAAAGAGAGGAGGTGAGATTGTCTGTGATATTGGGACCTTGTGCTTCTATTGCATTAGATAATGTGTTGAGATGGGGATGAATCAGGACTTAGATTGCTCAGTGTTGCCTGCATGCAGAGAAGGTTCTGCAGCTGGTTCTCTGTACAATGTAGAATGCAAGATGCTAAAGGGCTAGCTATCCCTAGATAGCATGTTTTAGCAGTGGATTTCCAGAGATATTATGTCTTGCTTTACTGCCCAGCCTAGAGAGTGACACACAGTGGGGATTTTAGGCAAGAAAGAACAGGGTGCTATGTTCATGCGGAGAGAGCCATTGACTAGGCCTTCAGTTTTGTCATTCTTGTGGCATCCACTGTTCTTTGTAGAGTAGTCCTTTATCACTTGCCTTGACTATGACAATATACACCTAACCTGAATTCTGTCTTGGGTTTTTCCCTATTTCATGTTACTTACCACCTGTGCCACACATGGTGCTTGATGCTGGGGATACATATAGAGGTGTAGTTTCTTCACTGAAGGATTCACAGTGTGTATGGAAACAATCAGGCAAAAGACGTATTAACTATAATACTACAAGTTGCCAAAGACATGAATCAAGTGCTGGGAGAGTATCAAGCTTCTTTTTCTCTAGTAATCACTTGAGATTGTTAACTATTAAGTTTAAATCAAGGGGGGTAGTTTCTTTATCTATAGGTAGCCAGTTCATTTTAGAGTCTTTTGATAGGAAAGTAAAGTTTATGATCATCCACAGGCAGTACTAAATAACAGTCATCTCTAATTTATAATTTGGAAGGAAAGTATCCAAGTCCATCCAATTAAAAAAACGTCGATTACATTTTAAACCTTCCTCAATATATAGCCAATTATATAAGCACATATCCTCACTCATCAGAAGCAAATATATCCCCAGAACTTAACAGAAGAACTCTAACTTAAAATTTATATCAAGCCTCTATACTTTTATTAGTAGTATAATTCAGGACAATGCTTCCCTTATGTCCATGGTTCCCTTAAATTTAATGTACTAGGTGTAAATTTCCACACCAGGCACCAGAAACAAACCTAAAGAGGAAGAGAAAACAGGCTGGGAGGTCCTGTGGCTACACAATTATAGCTCCACTCAAGGAAAGGAACTGTTTTTTCAGGAAACCAGAACTTCAGTTCTTGGTATAGGCTGATTCCCTTTCTAGCCTTTCTATTGGGATTTGATAAATTCTTTAAATACATTTTTCATTAGGCACCCAGATAACCAGAAGACATATGGTGCTAATGTATCTCTGGCCTTTTATAAACAGAAGCAGCTGGTAAGCAGAACAAAATTTTTTTAAAAAGGAACAAGTAAGCCTCACGGGATTGAAATTGTTATCAATTAGTCCTGAATTCTTCAGTCTTCACTCATATTTTAAACTAGCTAGAGGAAGTGGAGTTCTGTGTCAACTCCTTGTCACAGAACTGGCTCTGGTTTGAAGTGCCTGGCTGGAACACATGTCACCTGTGGAAGGAACAGATGTGGTCCTCTCTGGGCCTATAGGCTTCCGTCATTACAATATATATGAAGAAATTCTGTTTCTAGAGGTAAGAAGCTAGGCGAGGGCTCCAGGGAAAGTAGAGAGATGTTGGTTGGTGATGACAATGTGGGTCATGGGTTGGGGGTGGTAGAGGGTGGGAGGGAGTGGTAGAGACTGAGCAGACTGCCCTTGTGTTACTCTCTTAGTTCTTGGAAGCAACTCATATATCATTTTGTAAATTAAAATCATGATGACTAGACTTGGAATAAATGCAATCAACCAACAATAATGATTCACAATCACATTGAGAGTTAATTTTTTTCCAACCAACTAATTTCAATTATATTAGGCTCCATTTCTGTACCTTGTTTTGCCTCCCATATTAGGCAAATTTCTAAAGACTTTTGGGATCATCTCCATTTCATTGAAAGCTCCTATTAAGATAAACGTATTTACTGAATGTTGAGCATGCTCCAAGGGTTGTGCTAGGTGCTTTATATTCATCATCTAATTTGAGTCTTGTAAAGAATCTGTTGCTCTTCTAGAGATAAGGAAACTACGACCCAGAGAAGTTAAGCAACCTGTACGAAGATTTACTCAGCTAACAAGTGGCAGAGCCAAATTTTAACCCCGGCTTCTCTGATTCCAAAGCCATTTTTATATCATTTTTTTATATGTATTGGAGGAGTTATAACTGCTGAGGTCCCCCTATGATCCTGATGTGATCTTAACTAAAGATTGCCAAAGACTATGTATTCTAATGCTGAAAGGGGTGAGGATAAATTTTTATGAAAGATTATGTAACCTTCAAAGGGTTCAGAGACTGGGCATTGACCTGAATTTTCCATCTTTGGCAGTGGGGCCTCAGGGTAGCATTGGTTTAGTGGTCCTGGATGTTTGGTTTCTTGGAACGAGGGGGCAGAGACCAAGTTCTGCTTGTAGTATATTCTTTGATGAGTTCTGAAGCTAGATGGAAAACTTATCACTAAAGCTCCAACTCCAATGTGCTCTGGAAAACATTTCATTTTCCTTCAAAGTTGTTTTCAAACGTGAAGTGAGTGGTCTTAAAGAAGAAGGTGGAGCAATCATTCTTCTGAAAGGAATGAAGATTTAAACATTCACTGATAAAATGTGCTCTTATACATAGCAGCTGAAATAAATGAAACCATCAGTTGATTTCTTTATAAAATGTCCAAGACAGTGCTGCTAGCTTCTTCTTCATCTAAAGATCCAGACAAGCAACTCTACTTCATCTCATTGACTCCTAGTCATTCCTAGGAGAGGAGATAATCAGATCTGGTGCTTGATAGAGACAAGAGAAAGCACTACTCTCTCAATCCCTGTCTATAAAAGTTCAGGTTTAGTCCCATAGTCTCTGCCTTTTCTGCTACTTCATTTTGAGAACAAGTCCTCTTGCTGACAATGCCTGACATATTTTGCCCATTCGTATAAGTGATTATAGGACTTTATTCCTACAAAGGTCCAGCTTCCTCCAGTGACTAATTCCTCACAATTTTATGCTGCTATTTATCTTAATGCTTCCAACCACACTGTCTCATTTAATCCTCACATGAATTCTATGGGGTAGGCAATATTCTCATCAGACAATGAGCCTCAGAAACTCGTGGTCATAGAGCTGGTAAGATGCAGGGCTAGAACACAAACTCAGGACCGTATGATCCCAAAGCCCATGTTCCTTAACCATAACACTACACTGCCTTTTATAGACATAGAAACAAGGGTCTAGAAAGGTTAGGCAGCCTGCTTGACACAGAACTAGTAAGGAGACACAATGGATTTTTTTATTATTATTACAACTCTCTGCCTTTCCCTCTTAAGCATTTTATTCCTTATTCAGTGATTAATTTCTTTTAAAAGTAAACTTTACTTTTTTAAAAATTTTATTTTATTAATTTGAAGTATACAATACATAGGTTAGACATTTATATAGTTTGTAAAATAATCCCCCTAATTGCTCTTTCTCTTCCCTGGCCCTCCACCTAGCCATTACATTAATGCTAACTGCATTACTTTTGCTGTGCTCCCCATCCCCATGACCAACTATCAACTACTAATTTGTACTTCTTTAACACTTCACCCCATTCTCCCAGCCCCTCCAATCTCCCTCCTCTCTGTCCGTCACCAGATTGTCTTCTATATTTATTTGTGAGTGTGTTTTTGATTAGTTTTTTCTTTCTGTTCCTTGGATTCCACATACAACTGAAATCATATGGTATTTATCTTTCTCTGTTTGACTTATTTCACTCAGCATAATAAACTCAGGTCCATCCATGTCATTGCAAATGGTAGGATTTCATTTTTTTAATGGTTGAGTAATATTTCATTGTATATATGAACCATACTTCTTTATCCAATTGTCTGTTGATGGGTATTTAGGTTGCTTTCATATCTTGGCTATTATAAATTGTGCTGCCATGGATATTGGGTTGCATAGATCTTTATGAATTGTTGTTTTGGTACTCTTTGGATAAATACCCAGAAGTGCAATTGCTGGATCAAAAGGTACAGCCATTTTTAACTTTTGGAGAAATCTCCAGACTGTTTTCCACAGTAGCTGTACCAATTTGCAACCCCAACAACAATGTATGAAGGTTCCCTTTTCTCCATATTCTCACCAGCACTTGTTTTTTGATTTATTGACGATAGCCATTCTGACAGGTGTCAAGTGATATCTCATTGTGGTTTTAATTTGCATTTTTCTGATGATTAGTGACCCTGAGCATCTTTTCATATGTCTATTGCCCATCTGTATTTCCTCCATTTTTTAATTGGATCGTTTTTTCATTGTTGAGTTGTATGAGTTCTTTATATATTTAAGATATTAACCTCTTATCAAATGTATCATTAGTGAATATCTTCTCTAATCAGTCAATTGTTTTTTTTGTTTTGTTGATGGTTTCCTTTGCTATACAAAACCTTTTAGTTTGATATAGTCCAATTTGTTTATTTTTCCTTTTGTTTCCCTTGCCCAAGGAGATATATCCAAAAAGAAATGACTGTTAGCAATATCAGAGAGTTTACTGCCTATGTTTTCTTCTAGAATTTGTATGGTTTTGGGTCTTACATTTATGTCTTTAATCCATTTTGAGTCTATTCTTGTATATGGTGTAAGAAGATGGTCTGGTTTCATTTTTTTGCATGTATCTGTCCAATTTTCCCAACACTATTTATTGAAGAAAATGTCTTTACTCCATTGTATATACTTGCCTCCTTTGTCATATATTAAATGAACATATAGGCATGGATTTATTTCTGGGCTCTCTATTCTGTTCCATTAATCAATATATCTGTTTTTATACCAGTACCATGCTATTTCGATTACTATAGCCTTGCAGTATAGCTTGATATCAGGTAGTGTGATACCTCCAACTTTGTTCTTCTTTCTCAAGATTGCTGTGGCTATTCAGGGTCTTTTATAGTTCCATATAAATTTTAGGATTATTTCTTCTAGCTCTCTGAAAAATGCCATTGGTATTTTGATAAGGATTACATTGAATCTATAGATTGCTTTGGGTAGTATAGCCATTTTAATGATGTTGATTTTTCCTACCCATGAGCATGGTATATGGTTACATTTATTTGTATCTTCTTCAATTTCTTTTTTCAATGACATAATTTTCTGAGAACAAGTCTTTTACCTCTTTGAGTAATTTGATTCCCAGATATTTTATTGTTTTCGATGCAATAGTAAATGGGATTGTTTTCTTAATTTCTCTTTTGAAAAGTTCATCATTGGTATATAAAAATGCCACTGACTCCTGAATATTTATTTTGTAACCTGCTACTTTTCTGAATTCATTGATTTCTTACAGGTTTTTGGTGGAATCTTTAGGGTTCTCTATATATAGTATCATATCATTGGCAAATAATTAGAGTTTTACTTCTTCCTTTTCATTTCATATACCTTTTATTTCTTTTTTTTTGTCTTATTGCTGTGGCTAAGACTTCCAATACAACGTTGAAGAGGAGTGGTGAAAGTGGACATCCTTGTCTTGTTACCGATCTTAAGAACACTTTTAGCCTTTCCCCTTTGAGTATTATGTTAGCTGTAGGTTTATCATATATGGACTTTATTATTTTATAATTATGTTGAGGTATGTTTCCTCTATTCCTACTTTGCTGAGAGTTTTTATCATAAATGGAAGTTGAATTTTGTTGAATGCTTTTTCTGCATCTATCGATATGATCATATGGTTTTTATCTTTCAATTTGTTAATGTGGTGCATCAAATTAATTGTTTTGCAGATATCATACCAAATTTGCATCCTAGGAATAAAT
>CM053510.1:63113420-63304749 GCA_028627145.1 Eidolon dupreanum | reverse complement strand
TAGTTTGAGAAGAATAGGTATTAATTCTTCTTTGGCTGATAAAATTTACCTATAAAGCCATCTGGTCCAAGACTTTTGTTTTTTGGGAAGTTTTGATCACGGATTCTTTCATTGGTGGTTATCAGTTAGTTCAGATTTTCTGTTTTTTCCTGACTCAGTCTTGGGAGATGGTATGTATCTAGGAATGTGTTTATTTCTTTCAGGTTGTCCAATTTGTTAGCATATAATTGCTTGTAGTATTTTCTTATGATCCAATGTATTTCTGTGGAGTCTGTGGTTATTTCTCCTCTTTCATTTCTGATTCTATTTATTTGAGTCCTCTCTTTTTTTTCTTTGATGAGTCTGGTTAAGGGTCTATCAGTTTTGTTTATCCTTTCAAAGGACCAGCTCTTGGTTTCATTAATCTTCTGTAATATTTTTCTAAACGCTATTTTGTTTATTTCTGCTCTGATCTTTATTATTTCCTTCCATCTATTGACTTTGGGCTTTGTTTGCTGTTCTTTTTCTAGTTCTTTTAAGTGGAAAGTTAGATTGTTTATTTGAGCTTTTTCTTTTTTCTTGAGATAGGCCTGTATTGCTATAAATTTTCTTTTTAGGAGTACTTTCACTGTGTTCCATAGATTTTGAGTTGTTATGTTTTTATTTTCATTTGTCTCTAGGTATCTTTTGATTTCTTCTTTGATCTCATTGATAACCCATTCATTGTTTAGTAGCATTTTATTTAGCTTCCATGTGTTTTTGTATTTTCCAGTTTTTGTCTTATAGTTAATTTCATTTT
This sequence comes from Eidolon dupreanum, assembly GCA_028627145.1. Taxonomy (NCBI): domain Eukaryota; kingdom Metazoa; phylum Chordata; class Mammalia; order Chiroptera; family Pteropodidae; genus Eidolon; species Eidolon dupreanum. The sequence goes on along the minus strand of CM053510.1, from coordinate 63,303,971 downwards.
ATACCATTGTGATTGGAGGAGATGGTTGATATGATTTCAGTCTTCTTAAATTTACTGAGACTTGTTTTGTGTCCTAATATGTGGTCTATCCTGGAAAATATTCCATGTGCACTTGAGAAGAATGTATATTTTGCTGCTTTTGGGTGAAATACTCTGAAAATATCTATTAAATCCGTCTGGTCTAGTGTGTCCTTTAGGCTCATTTTTTCCTTGTTGATTTTTTTCCTGGAAGATCTGTCCATTGGTGTCAATGGGGTGTTAAATTCTCCTACTACGTGTATGACTATTGATCACTCCTTTTATGTCAGTCAATAATTGCTTTATGTATGTAGGTGCTCCTATGTTGGGTACATACATGTTTTCTAGGGTTATGTCCTCTTGATTTATTGATTCCTTTATCATTACATAATGACCTTCTTTGTCTCTTATCATAGCCTTTGTTTTAAAGTCTATTTTATCTAATATAATATCACTGCCCTGGCTTTTTTTTTTTTCTATTCCTTTTGCATAAAATATCTTTTTCCATCCCTTTACTTTCAGTATATGAATGTCCTTTGATCTGAAATGGATCTCTTGTAGACAGCAATATGCATAGGTCTTATTTTCTTATTCATTCGGCTACCCTAAGTCTTTTGATTGGAGCATTTAATCCATTTACATTTAAAGTAATACTGATAGGATACATAGTTACTGCTATTTTATTATTTGTATTTGTTTTTCTATTTTCTTTTTTACCCCTTCTCTTTTTACAGAAATCCTTTTAACATTTCTTTTAATGCTGGCTTGTTGGTGATGAATTCCTTAACCTTTTCCCTGTCTAGGAAGCTCTTTATCTCACCTCCATTTTAATCAAAATCCTCGCTGGGTAGAGTATTCTTTGTTGTTTTTCATAACTTTGAATATTTCTTGCCTGTCCTTTCTAGCCTGCAATGTTTCCTTTGAAAAATCAGCAGACATTCTTATGAGGGTACCCTTGTAAGTAACTAGCTTTCTTTCTCTTGCTGCTTTTAAGATTCTCTCTTTGTCTTTGACCTTAGGAATTTTAATTATGATGTGTCTTGGTGTAAGTCTGTTTGAATTCCTCTTGTTTGAGACTCTTTGTTTATCCTGAACTTGCATGTCTAATTCCTTTGCCAGGTTAGAGAAGTTTTCTGTCATTATTTCTTCAAATCATTCTCAATTCCTTGCTCTCTTTCTTCTCCTTCAGGTAGTCCAATGATCTGGATATTGTTATGCTTCATGTTGTCCCAGGGTATCTCTTAAACTATCCTCATTTTTTAAATGCTTTTTTTCATTTTGTTGTTCTAATTGTTATTCTGCTACCTTGTCTTCTGGTTCACTAATTCAATAATCTACTTCATCCAATCTACTGTTGAATCCTTCTAGTGTATTCTTCATTTCAGTTATTGTATTCTTCATTACTGTCTTGTTCTTTTTTATGGTTTCTATGTTCTTTTTTATGCTTACTATCACTCTGTTGAGGTTCTCATTGTCCTCATCCATTTTCCCCCTAAGTTCTTTGACCATTCTTATAAGTATTGTTTTGAACTCTGTCTCTGGTGGGTAGTTTGCATACATTTCCTTTAGCTTATTTTCTGGAGTTTTCTCCTGTTGTTTCATTTGTGGTATGTTTCTTTGTTTTCTCATTTTATTAGCCTCTCTGTGTTTGTTTCTATGTGTCAGGAATATTTGTTTTGTCTCTCAGCCTTGGCCAGATGGCCTAATGTGGAAGGTGTCCTGTGTGGCCCAGTGGTGCACTCTCCCTGATCCTCAATGCCAGGAGCTGTGAACTTGATCTTTATGTGGATTGTGTGTGATCTTCTGTTGTTGCCAAGCCTTTATTGTTGTTAGTACATCAGTGGATGGGATTAACATTTAGGCTGACTAATTGTGAGACTTGGATGCACCCACATGGTAAGAGTTGTGTAGGGGCTGACCCCACTGAATGGGATTTGCCCTAGCAGGTTTATGTACTTGTTGCAACCACCCTTTGTGTGTACTGCTAATGGGGCTAGTCAGGATTTGCTCTGTTGTAGTTTAGTGCCAGCCTCCAGGTATATTGATTTTGTGGCTCTTTGGGAGGGACTTCCCAGTAGTCCAAGGTCAGCCACTGCTTTTGATTGCTCTGGGCTACCTGGTGGAAGCTACAAAGTAATCCATAGATGATTGTTACCCATGCTGGATCAATAGATAAGAGGAAGAGACAGTGCTGTAGACAGGGGTTGGTTATCCCCCATCCCTGACCTAGGGCAGTTTAGCAAAGGGACTAGTGCTCCTCAAGGACTGACACTGCCTATCAGTTACCTGTAAGTCTCTGACACTGGAAGAGCCTCTGAGTGATATGCATGTTAGGTGGTGCAGGGATCTCGGGGGTCTCCTGGATCTATTTAGCGAATTTCCTTGTGCCATTGCAATATCAGTTTACATGCTATCACTCTCTCTGTGGCTCCCTGTATAAGTTTCCAATGGTATCAAGGTCAGCTGTTGCCCTCCTCAGGCCTGAATGCACCACCTCAGGGCAGGGGCAGCTGCCTATCAACATGCAGTGGGCACTTTATGTATTGGATGGGGCAGGAGCTCAGGGAGTCAAGGGCTGTCAGGCTAGTAGCCTAAGTTTTCTTCAATTTCTGTGTCTGCACATTCCTGCAGTAGTCACAGATCACATGGAGACAAGCTGATGTCTGGGGAAGTCCCACAGACCCCTGCAAACACCTCAAGAGATATTGCAGCTGGTACAGGCAGTGGTCTGCCCACAGATGTTTTCCCTGAAATGCGCTCACTGAGCTAGCCAAGGTCTGTTGCCTGTGCAGAATGCACAGCCTCAAAGCCAACCAAGGCAGGTGAGGCTGCCTATTAATGAGCTGCAGGCTCTTTGTGGCTTGAGCAAAGCGGGATCTCAGGGAGACAAGGGCCATCAGGCCAACATGCCTCAGTCTTGCTGCAACTTCGGTAACCTTTCGCACGTTCCCACAGAAGTCCCAGATCACAACAAGATCAGCTGCTGTCTGGGACTGCCCCACAGATTCCCAAGATCTGCCCAGGTTCGTGTTGGCAGCAGTGATCTGCCTGAAACTGTCTCTGAAGTGTGCGTGCCCTCACAGTGCTGACTGCCTGCTGAGAAAGGTGCAGGGTGTGGCAGCCATCCAGCGACAAATGCCCGGGGCAATCTGCAGATTGGGTAGGGCAAACTGATCTCCTCAGGCCAGTGCTTCCTGATGTCCCTGTGGGAGGGGTCTGCACAGTCAAGCTTGGTAGTCTATAGATTGCTCAGTAGGAGGGCTGGACTAAAGCACAATGGTGGCTGCCCTTCAGCTCTTGTTCTGGCACCAGGTAATCCACACTTTCTCAGCATGAATCCTGCATAAGCAGTCTGAAGGGAACTCATTGCACAACCCTTGTTTAAAGTGTGAAGAGTTATGCTCTATTTTCTTGAGGATATGAACTCTACAAAATTTGGAACTTTTCTGCACTGGAGATTTGTCTCTTCTCCCCATTTACTTATTTATTCAATCATTTACTTATATTCAATCACTTTTTTTTACATGATCTAGTATACTGTAGCAATAAAAAAATCGGCTAGTAGAGCCCCATCTTTCTTTAGTTAAAAAGTAAAAATTTCTGGTTATTCTGAAAAGGTAGCGGCATATCTAAAGGACATAGTCTTTCTGTGGACTGTTTACTGACTCATGGAATGTTGATGCTGGACAGTATCATTGGTTTCCTTTTTTTTACTGATGAGGAAATGTAGTCACAGCTATTATTTCACCACTGGCCCAGTTCATTCTTCACCTGTTCCATCTCTCCCCATTGCCCACACCTAACCAGATGCCCCATATCTTTTCTGAATCTCAGATCTATGTCCATTCCTGATCTGAATTAAGACAAGCAGCTTAACCTCATTGCACACAGTACCAACCAGAGTACTTTCATCTTTGCAACACAGTGAGGACCAGCAAGCCACACTCCTTCCTTCTAAGGCACACAGGGAAGGACCAGGTAACCTTTAATGTGGTTTGTTTTCCCTTAAGTAGCTATTGTGTTGTGTGGGGACACATTTTGGCAGAAGGAGTCAAATATAACAGGGCTGCAAACTTTAGTGTACATATTTTCAAAATAAAATGCTAAAAATTCAGATTTGTGCAGATTTTCAAATTGAAATGATAAAAACTTGGGATTCACACCAGCCCAGCATGGAAGAAACTACTTGGTAAGCCTTGGCAGCAGGAGTAAAATCCTATCCACCTACCCATGCTATCCATATTAATCATCTGTGCCCCGTACTGTGCTGAAATGGGGGATGGGGGGATCTCTGCGTGCCTTGACTCATGACAGCACAGGGTGCAGTGGAACCCCTCTCTTCCTTCCTTTCCATGACTTTGTTAGGCAAAATAGCATGTATGAATAAATAGACATCTATTGTCCCTCATTTGAAAAATCCTCATACATATCTAATTCTGGCAAGGATGGTCTTCCTTTTAAATATCACCATGTGGGTAAAATCAGCCTACTGATCTGGAAACTCTTCAGGGTATCAGGGATTACCAGCCATAGTTGCTTTCTTGTCTGGTGCAGCTCCAAGGCTGAAATTGTTTTGTATCTGTGTTTCAATGACATAGTCTACCTTTCTGGGACACATAAAGTGTGACATGGTCCAGTGACGCAGACAGTCCTCCAGAGGCAGAAAGCTGCCAAATAATATTTGGTCTCTTGGAAAAAGGCTGACCTTCAAAGAGTGATGTGGGGCTCAGTCAGCTCGCACATGGGAAGTAGAGGGTTCTATCTAACACTAATGCCAGGGGACTCAGACTTGTGGGGGACCACTGACATGTAAATAAGAGAGATCTGCATTGTAATCCTACTCTATCCCTTATTAATCAAGTGACCTTGGTTACTTATTTTACCATTGTGGATCTCTGTTTTGAGATGTCTGCTTTAATTGATTTCTGTATGTATTAAATGAGACATGGTATAGACAGAGCCTGGAGAGTAATAGTGGATCCATAAATGATAATGGTTACCATTTTTATCATCAAAATATTGGCATTATAGTCTCTATGATTACAATTCCAGGATTCTGAATTCCATGTAGTATGTTTCAGTTTCTCTCATTTTGGACTTAGCTTCAATCAGAAGAACTGCCCTTCACGAAGGAAAATGTCTCTTTTGACCCACCATCACTATAGCATTACTTAGAATTATTGAATTATTTTCTACAGCAGGCTAATTTTTTCAGACACATTTTCTCTCTCTCTCTCCTTCTCTCTCCCTCCCTCGTTCCCTCCCTCTCTCTCCTCCAATTTTATTTATGTTCAGCAATGAACATTTATGAGTATTGGCCCTGGATATGATGCATTCACAGCTCAAATGAAGAAATGGGTTTTATTACACAAAGATTTAAACCAGACCATGATTTCACAACTTTGAGCAGAACTAAATTATCATAGCAAGTACTGACGTATTCTGGCAGAATGTCTGAGCCTGCAGCTCATTCACTTGCTTTCAACATCTTGGGGTGGTTCCTTTTCCTTTGTTTTCCCATAGGCAAAACAAGCTCCCTTCCCTTTATTGATGTATAATCTCTGATGAACATATATGAAAGTTGCTTTGAGGTTTTACTTGATATATTACTACAGCATTCAGGGCTTGAGAAGACCTCACTAGTCCTTCCATCCTAGCTATCCCCATGATAATTCAGGAACTACTTGTGGACAGCTTGGGTACATTTTTACATTTCTGCTTGGTTGTACTAAAGGAATATAAGCATTCACTTGCCATAGAAATATTTTTGACTTTCATCTAACAGCATTTCTTAGCAATCTCTCCATATTCCTAGCTAGGCCCTCATGTTATCACACTACTTATACCTTTTATTTGACCTTCAAAATTTCAAGAGAGTAAACAGTCTGCCTGTTCACTCTTTATCCCAATTACACTCTGCCTCTTGCCCTTGTCATAATTATGAAGTTGTTCCTTGGAGGGCCACATTTTAAGTAGTCTCACAGTGGTCTAAGAAATTACCTTTCCTCAATCCCATCTTCCTTCCTGGTGTACCCAGCCCTCTGCATCAACTTTCTCTATCTTTAACTGCTTCCCTGACTTCTAATATTTTATACTTTTCAGATTCTTCTGCTACTTGTCAGATTATTCATCTGTTTACCAGCCTGATTCTTCATTCTTCACCCTCTTTAGAAATGTAGGCATTCCCTGAAGCCCTATTCTTATCTACATTTTTTCATCTTTCTGCCCACTCATTTTCTCATTAACCTCATCTGTTGCCTTGGCTTCAAATATCACTTACTAATATCTTACTAATGTTTCTGAAATCTGTATCCAGATCTTAACTCTCTCCCCATCTCTTGTTCTCTCCTCTCTGTCCAGTTGCTTGCTGAAACTTTTCACCTGTGGATCTGCTGATACCTCAAAAACAATATGTCTAAATCTCAATTTATCATTTATCTCAAGGGTTTTCATATCACGGTTTCCAGATCTCTAAGGTTCATGAAATTGCCTTAGATGCTAATTGGGAGTGGGGCCAGTGAATATGAGAATAAGCACCCCAGTTCTCCAATTCAACTAATGAGCAACTTTGTTTTGCCATTTCACTTGTGGGACTTTCAAGTAAGATTTCATTTTTCTCAAGGATTGTGATGCTGAAAGAATGTTGAGAATGTACTGAGTTGCTCAGATTTGCTTTAAACTAGTTCCTTCTACTTTTGACTTTTTAATTTCAGTTATTGTTGCTAGGTATCACAAACTCAAATGCCTACAGGGTCCAGGCAGGAAATGTAAATGAGCGAAGTTCCCTGCGTCTAACACAAAAGGTAGTGGTAATTGTGGTCTACTGAAGATAACACACCACCTTAAAAGCCTTCAAATAAAAAAGTTAACTCAGTATATGAGCCATAAATCCATATCTGTAAGCTTCATCTTCTCAAGAGCTATAATTCTGCAATCTTTGGGTAGCAAAGATTCTTACCTAACTATTATTAGTAGTTATTATTAGCTCAGGGAGGGATTTATCCTAATTATCTAGACTGGACCCCTTGGAAAGGTTTTTCTCCTTTTTTCTTCCTTGTCATTAGTTTTCTTCCTTATCATTTCATTCATAACCAAATATAAGTCTTCTTCTCTCTCTCTGTCGTTTCCTCATCTGTCCTTTTCTTCCTGCTCTTATTGATTCTGGTTTAAACTCCTTATTAGCTCGTTCAAGGACTTTTTCTTTACTCCTACTTCTGAGCTCTTCTGCACACTCTGTTCAAAATGGGTCCATACGGTCTATAGTAAGAAGCCTCAGCTTTGTTTTCAAGGCCATTGACCTTTTTGCCTTACTTTTTGCATTTCTACAAAACCTAATATAACCATTCTCTGATGTTTACTACCTCCTGTATATTCTGTGTTGCATTATAGTTTATAAACATGTCTCATTTATCCTACTAGATTATGAAATTCTACTATTTCATTTAATGTAGGTATGCATTTTTTAGTGCTTACCGTATCTAACAGGTACTGTTTTAGGTTCTTTGGACATAATCCTTATCCTCAAAGAAGTCACAGGTGAGCCATGAAGACAGTCATGCAAACAGATCATTAAAACATTAAATAACAAAGGCTTATACTCAAGATATGCACAAAATGCTATGGGAATACAGAAAAGGAAGTAATTAATTCTGAACAGGTAGTAAGGTGAGTGAAGCATCAAAGAAAGTGACACTTGTGCTGAATCTTGAAGGAAGTCTCCTTGATATAGGAATTCACCAGGATGTAAGAAAGAGAAGGAAAAATTATTGTAGGTGTTCTGGATGGCTGAAACAAGATCTTGGAAATGTTATATAAGGAAATGTGGAAGGTATTGGGGTTATTTGAAGAACAGGTAATATATTTGAAAAGGACACGAGCTCTTCCCTAGGTAAAAATAGAACTAATATATGGAATTTATAGAGGTGAATTTTGGATTTAATATGATAAAGATCTTACCCCTAACTGAAGGCTCTGAACTTGGGTATGAGTATGTCTAGTAACGAACTCTCTGAAGGGTGGAGACTGAATGAGCATCAGAAACTGAGAAGATGAATTTCAAAATGGAGAGTTTAACCATAAAATACTTTAAAAATAATTTTTAATGGTGTTTCTAGATCAGTCAATGTGACTATTTTGGTCAAATTGATTAGAGCATTATTAGACTAATTAAATGTGTTGATTCTATCTATGCTGTTCAGCACAGGAAGGGTTCTCGATAATTGTAGAATTGAATCCAAGTGGGTAAACAAACTGTGATCAATAGACTGGTTTCTAAGTAGGAGCTTTGTAAAATATTTTCAATTACTCTGCTTTCAAAAACTCTCTGCAGGGAATTGGGAAATGGGCATTGTAATCTCCTGCTGGTGGGAGTACAAATTAGCTCAACTTTTCCGCAGGGCAATTTACATACATATTACATATAATTAGTTTCAGCACATTCATGTTATTGACCGGGTAATTTTATGTGCAATAAATTCTCCTAAGGCAATTATTATATATTGTCAAAATTTTATCTGTAAGGATGTGCGTCATAGAAGTGCTAATAATAGGTAGAATTGGAAATAATCTAAGTGCCCAACAATATGTAATTGGTTAAATAAACTATGGTACATCTGTACAATGAAATATTATTCAGCCACTAAAAATAACATTATAAAAGAACACTTAACAACATAGGCAACCATTCACAATCTATTGTTAACTTTGAAAAGCAAGTTTCATAAGTACTATAATTCTTCTTTTATCCTTTATATGCATTGGTCTCTGAGTTGTATAATTATGGAAAAGTTTTGTTTTTTCCTCTTATTTATTTGTAGTAAATACTTTTCTACAATACACACATAACACTTTTGTAATAATTTAAAAGGGCATTAAAAAAAAAAACAAACGGTCTTCATCGCTGTCCCTGCTCCATTGAAATTAAAGCCGCTGCATCTACAACATGGAAGCTGCAGAGGTGCAAAACCCAGAAACCAGAACAAGCTGGAAGAGCTGACCTGAAGGTGAGTTCAATCTCCTTGGCCAGGAGAACATCCTCTCACTTTGACAAAAGTCCTATATTCCTTCTCTGTACTGTATAGGCCACAAATTCATATAACAAATTTTCCTTTCTTTCTTTTTAACTTTTTAACTTTTTAAACTTTTTAACTTTTCCCCTTAAATGACTCACCTTGTTTGAACCTCCTAAAGACTTTCTGTACTTTTCCTCTTCTACTTTCTTCCCTTCACTGAAGTCCTGGTTTTCTTATTGCATCCAGTAGGCTAGTGCTTGGTGATACCTGCAAATGCACACTCCATTAAAGTCGGTGCACTCACGAGTAAACATAGAGAATGATTCATGTACTTCCTTGGGTAGGGGCTTGGAATTTGGCTGCTTTTGCCTCTAAAGTGAGCCTACTGGCTTTCATACCATTGTTACCTGTTCTCTCACAGAAGTCAGAAGGAAAAGGGGCTTTTACAAGAACAAGTACATGCTATAAGGAGCTGAGTTACCTAAATTATAGCTATACCTCCATCTACCTCCATGACAGGGTGACAAGAACATAAGAGAGGCCTGTCTGCATGCTAAGATGGCTTCATTCTTCTTCTGCTGGCTGGGATTTAGACAAAATGACTTCCCTCCCCTGCATTTATATGACTTCATGATGATTATGGTTTTTTCTCCCTTACTAGAAACAGAGATTACACTTGATATACACACTGTAGCTTTAACACTATATTAAGGTAGAAGCATTTTCTTTGTATTGGCCCTACTCAAAGCAAGAAACTCTCAGTTATAGAATCACATCCATTTCATTTTATTTATTTTAAATTTGAACCACTTAATGGACAGTGGTACCATGCTGGGGCAGCAGCATCAAAAAAGCTTGGAGTTTACAAGAAAGATGCCATATAGCAACTGTTATACATTTATTTAAGATAAACATGTACAGGTACTTTTGGGCTGTGGGCACACAAAGAATATGGAGTCATAATTTCTGCCTTTATGTAGAGAAAATAGACTTTTCCATATAATTTGAGATCATTACAGTCTGTGTCAAGTGCAAGCGCAGAGGGATGCTCACAGGTTGGAGGAGTGTGAGGAGGGACTCTTGGGGTGTTTGCGCTCAGAGTGAGGGGAGGATTTGGGGATGAGGAGAAGCCTGAATCGAGTCTTAAAAGATGAAAGGAGGTAGGCAAAGACAGAGAAATGGGGGAGAAGACCTTTCAGACAAAAAGACAATATGAACAAAGGCATGAGGTGTGAAAGTGTATGATGTATTCAGAGAATTAGAATGTGATGTGATGCAGGCTTTGGTAAAGAGTAAGGATGCAGAGTTGGGCATGACCAGGTCTTGGAGGACCTTGTGCGCTTTATTAATAAGTTTGGACTTATCTTGTAGGCAGTGGGGAGCCTTAAACAGGAAAGCTACATGACATTTGAGGTAGATAAAGGTCATTTGGTTGAAATGGCATTGAATAGGACACTAGATTAAGGGGTCATTTAGGGAGTAGTTGTTAGTAGCTCAGTAAGGGATAATAAATAAAAACTTTAATGAAGGCAAAGTGGTTAATGATACTGGAGAAATATTTAGGAGATAAAACTAATAGGATGACAATTAATCAGAAGTGTGTGTGAGAGAGCACACAGCTGGGAATCAAGGAGAAGACCTGGACTTCAGGTGACAAGAGCTGTGTGTAATGAAAGTCACATGCTTCTTGGGTTTCATTTTACCATGACCAGTTGTTCCATGGTCAGAGTCATGGATGTAGTTCTGTTTGGCTCAGAATTAGGATAGATTAGTTGAAGGCATTTTCATATTAAAAGAAAACGAGGCAAATATTTTTCATCTGATTTTCTCTTTGTTTTGAGGATTGGGGGAAAATAAAAAATAAGGAAAATAATTCCTAGTTTTTTTTATGAAAAGGGATACATTTTTAGAAAATTTAGAATTGAATTATAGCTTCTTTGATATAAAGTTTTAGGGATTAATGGAACAAATCAGCTTTAGCTTTAGATTTGAAGAATTAAATCTTGGCAAGCAAAATATCTGTTACTAAAGAAGCAGAGTACCCGTCCCCTCCCCCTGCCATTTTCCCCAGGGAGATAGTTCCAAGACTCTCAGAGGGTGTCTGAAACCACATACAGTAGCAAACTCTACATTAGCTATGTTTTTTTCATATACATACATACATACCTGTAATAAAGTTTATTTATAAATTAAATACACTAATAAAATATAACAATTATAACAATGTACTATAATAAAAGTTATGTGAATGTGGCCCCTTTTCTCTCTCTCTCTCCTCTCTCCCTCCCTCTCTTCCTCCCTCCCTACCTCCCTCTGTCTCTATCTCTCCTTTCTTTCTCTCTTTCCCTTTCTCTCTTTCTCTCACTCTCTCTCTGTTATAACAGATCTGATAATATAGACAGCTACTTAGTGACTAACAGGCAGGGGTCATATAAGGCATGGAGATGCTGGACAAAGGGATAGGTCATATCCCAGGTGGGACAGAGTGGGAAGGTGTGAGATTTCATCACACTACTCACAATGGCATGCAGTTTAAAACTTATAAATTGTTTATTTCTAGAATTTTCCATTTAATATTTTGGACCATGGTTGACTGCTGGTAACTGAAATTATAGAAAGCAAAACCATGGATAAGCAGGTCTACTGTATTTTGAATGCCTAAATAGACAAAATCCAGGGTGGTTAGTTAGACTAAGTGCTGCTGGGGAAGGCTCTTCTCTGGAGTATTGCCAGGAGGGATGATTAAGGAGTTAGAAAAATTAATTTTGCATCCAGGGAAAGGTGAAAGTCACCCAATGATTCATTCAGTGGCTGTTAATGGCGATTTGGCATCTGAGCTGTAAAACAAAATGCTGTCTTTGTGTGAATTATGTTTCCCTAATGGTTCCCTGGTGAATACTGCTATGCCTGGGGCTTACCTTTCCTTCCACATGTTCTTTCAGTGAGAGGAGGAGGGAATATTATGGATAAATGAGAACATATTGAGGAAGCTGTACTCATGTTAGGGGACTCTTTGGACACCCCTTTCTTCCTAACAAGGCTTTACAACATAGTGTAATTATATTCCTAAAATTTATTAATCTTTCTCTTTTTTTCCTCTCTTCTCTCATCTCTCCTCTCCTCAAAGTTTTTTTCCCTTTTTTCATAAACCCAAATACTGTCTAATAAACTCAACATGTCAAACAGCACAAAAATTAATTGCTTTTACAACTGTGCAAAGTAAGAAAACACAGTCTGCAAGTTTTGGCTCAAGAGCTCTGGGTTCTTAGCTATGAGCCTTTCAGCAAGGTAGTTTTTATATTCTCTTAAATTCAAGAATACTGACAATAGTCTGTAGCTACTAAACTCAAATGTCTGTGTAGTCATGCTTGTTATATATTAACTTCACAAAGATATTGAGAAGTACCCTAGAGAGTGAATTCACATTTATAACTTCTCTTCTAATTGTGTAAGTAGACATAACATTTACCTATTCAAAGTTCTCATGATTTCAGAGTAATGTCTCTAAGCAAATGCAATTAGAAAATCTAATATGTCAACAGGACAATAGGTCTTTGAGTTAAAAAAAAACTACAACAGTATGATGGTGTCAGTGTTCAGTTCAAAACATATTTCCTGTGGCTCAAAATGCCAATTAATATGATGTAGGAATTGGTAACATAAATGAAAAGTGTAAATGTTAACATCATTAATTATCTTTAGCTGTTAATTAGACAGTAGCTGCATAACTAGAAAAACTCAGAATGTCCTTAATCTGTTACATGAATGCTAAATAAACTTTCATGTCCGCATTTTGATTCAGCAATACAAGTGTCAGTGAAAAGACACAGTAGTACGTATGAACAGAACTTTTTATTATATTCTCTTTGTACCTAATTGTTAATTTTTTGGTCGATTAATATCCATTCCCAAATAACCTCATATCTTCACTGGGTATAATTTGATTGAAATGTGAAACATATGCATTGAGCTTTCTACCCAAAGGCCAGACATTTGACAAATGTTAGATAATTATATGCTTCCTCTCTGAATTTTTTTTAATTATGAATTTATTATTTTGGAGCAGTTTTAGGTTCATAGCAAAACTGAGGGCATGGTACAGAGAATTCCCATATCCCTCACACATGCACAGCCTCCCCTACTATCAACATCCTCCACCAGAGTGGTACATTTGTTATAATCAATGAACCTACATCATCACATCATAATCACCCAAAGTCCATAGTTTATATTACAGTTCAATCTTGGTGTTGTACATTTTACGAGTTTGTTTCCATCATTATAGTATCATATGGAATATTTTCATTGCCCTAAAATTTCTCTGAGCTCCACCTATTCATTCCCTCCACCCACTGCTACGAGTCTCTGGAAGCCACTGATCTCCACAGGTTTCACTTTTTCAGAATGTCATATAGTTGGAATAATATAGTATATAGCCTTTTCAGATTGGCATCTTTCACTTAGTGATATGTATTTAAGAATCCTTTGTGTCTCGTCATGACTCAATAGGTCATTTCTTGTTTTTGAATTGGTTCATTTCTTTTACTGAGTAATATTCCATTGTCTGAATGTGCCACAATTTATTTATCCATTCACCTACTGAAGAACATCTTGGTTGCTTTCAAGTTTTGGAAATTATAGATAAAACTTCCATAAGCATCTATGTACAGGTTTTTGTGGACATATTTTCAACTCCTTTAGGAAAATACCAAGGGATGTAAATGCTGGAACATATGGTATGAGTATGCTTGGTTGTGTAAGGAACCACCGACTGTCTTCCAAAGTGGCTGCACCATTTTTCATTCTCACCAGCAATGAGAGTTTCAGTTCCACATTCTTGCTAGCATTTGGTGCTGTCAGTATCTCTATTTAGGCCAATTTAATAGGTGTGTGATATCTTATTGATGGTTTAATTTGCATTTCTCTGATGAAATATGATAGAACCATCTTTTCATGTGCTTATTTGCCATGTGTATATCTTCTTTGGTGAGATGTCTGTTAAGGTCTTTGGCTCATTTTGAAATCAGTTTTGTGTGTGTGTGTGTGTGTGTGTGCGCGCGTGTGTGTGTTCTTGCTTTTGAGTTCTAAGGGTTTGTTGTATATTTTAAATAACAATCTTTTATCAAATATACCTTTTACAAATATTTTCTCTCAGTTTGTGGCTTGTCTTCTCATTCTCTTGACATTGGCTTTTTCAGAGCAGTTTTTAATTTTAGTGAAGTCCAGCTTATCAATTATTTCCTTCATGAATTATACCTTTGATGTTGCCTCTAACAGTCATTGCCACACCAAAGGTTATCTCCTCTGGGAAATACCAGGGTTGTAAATGCTGGAACAGAAAATCTGAATACATGAAGAAAGATCATCTTCCAGGAGTTTCACAATTTTCCATTTTTCCATTTAGATCTTAAATCTATTTTGAGTTAATTATTTTGAAGGATGTAAGGTCTGTGTCTAGATTTGTTTTTTTTGCATATGGGTGTCCAGTTGTTCTAGCATCATTTGTTGAAAAGACTATTTCTCCGTCATATTGCCCTTGCTCCTTTGTCAAAGATTGGTTGACTTTATTTATGTGGGTTTACTTCTGGGCTCTCTATTCTGTTTCATTGATCTATTTATCTATTATTTCATCAATACCATAGTCTTACCAACTATAGCTTTAAAGTAAGCTTTAAAATTGGGTTCAACTTTGTGTTGGCTATCCTGGGTCTTTTGCTTCTCCATATAAATTTCAGAATCATTTTGTTGATATCCACAAAAAAAAACTTGCTGAGATTTTGAATGAGATAAAGCTGGAAGAACTAACATCTTGACAATATTAAGTCTTCCTATCCATGAATATTGACTCTCTCCATTTATTAAGGTCCTCTTTAATTTTGTTCATCAGAGTTTTGTAATTCCCCTCATATAGGTTTTGTACATATTTTATTAAATTTATTTTAATATTAGCTGCCTTGTTCATATTTCGGGGTGCTAAAGTAAATGACATTGTCTTTAATTTCAAATTCCACTTGTCTCTTGCTGATATATAAGAAAGAAATTGACTTTCGTATATTAATTATTTATTAGTTTCAGGAGTTTTTTTGTCAGTTCTTTCAGATTTTTTACATCATGTCATCTACAAAGTCAGTTTTTATTTCTTCTTTCCTGATATATACACTTTTTATTTCCTTTTCTTTTTTTATTGAATTAGCTAGGAATTCTAATAAAATGTTAGAAGGAATGATGAGAGGAAACATCTTTGTCTTGTACCTGATCTTAAAGGGAAATTTCCAAGTTTCTCACTATTAAGTATGATGGTACCCACTCCTTTTTTGCAGATATTCTTTATCAAGTTGAAGTCCCTTTGTATTTCTAGATTACTGAGAGTTTTGATCATGAATGGATATTGGATTTTGTCAAATGCTTTTTCTGCATCCATTGATATGGTCATGTGATTTTCTTTTTTAGCCTAGTGATGTGATGGATTAAATTAATTGACTTTTAAATGTTTAAACAGACTGGGATAAACCCATTTTGTCATTGTATTTTCTTATCCTTTTAATAAATTTTCTGGTTTTATTTGTTCTAGCTACAGTTAGTTTCTGTTTCTTGTAGTCTAAGAATCTTAACCAACACAGCATAGCATATGGCAATAACTGCTTTGAACTTTCATAATTAAATTTCTTTGAATGAGATCTTATTTGGACCTTATAAAATTAGTGAAATAGTAATGTCCATTATATTTTTATATATAGGTCCCGTCCTTTGTAATCTATGATTATACAACTGAAACTTATTCCTATAATTTGAATTTTGTTCTTTATGATCAGCATATTAAGAGAATTCCTCTGATGATAGGTCAGCAAGTAGAACTTATAAGAACTGGTAGGAGTGTGTGTGTGTGTGTGTGTGTGTGTGTGTGTGTGTGAGACTTTGAAGACCAGAATTCTTTTGCCAGTTTTCATTTCTTATTCTACTTCTCTAACAATGACAATAATGACTATGTTGATAATTTTGTAAGAAGCATGATATATTCCACTGCAACTTCAAAAATAGCTAGTATGACTTTTAAAATAGTTCAGCACTATGTGTGGATGACTGAAAATCCAGCAATAATGACAGCAAGTCTTTTCTACCTGTTTATGTCTACATGTTGTACATGTTGGTCTATCGTTACAACTGTAATTTAAAGATTCTCAATGCTTCCCTTTCTACCTCTGAACACAATACCTTTGCATAAAAAAAACTATTTCTTCCTGGAGCTGCCTGAAGCTCAACCTTTAAGCCAACCTCGTTTTACAGAGACCTACAGATATGCTGCATTATGTAAAATGGAGGGTCCAGTTCAAACTGTCACTAAGTTGTCTTTGAATTGTTTATGATCAGCAACTTCTAAGGTATTCAATTGTCATTTGTTTTCATCCTCTTCCCAATCTCTTCTCAATATATGACATGGCTCTTATTGTACAGCATGGCCGAAAAGTAAAAATGGTGTCACACTTTCTTGGATAGGGAGAACATATTGAGAAAATAATAGCACTAGCAAAAATCTCTTTAAGTATTCATTTTTCTTTCACCAGAATAGAATTTCAGGTGGAGTAAAAAGTCAGCCAAAATACAATAAAGGGTACTGGCCTATTTTTCTGGGAACACTGTTAATGTGAGAAAAGGAGGGGAAATTAAAGGAGTGAAATCCTTGAGAAAACAAGAGGGAATTGGACCCCTAACCTGAGTGGAAGGGTGGCTTTAATAGTAGCACAAACCCCTCATACACAATAATAGAGGGGAAAGGCAGAGAATCTGGGCATAGATGGCCAAAGGTGAAGATGATATTCTTATCTGTTTTTTAATTTTTTTTAATGAAATTTAAGGCTAGGTTATTAACTGAGTATAGTATCTGAAGGTAAAGAGAATTGTCAGAGGAAAAGTTGTGAAAAGGTTATTTTGTAGAGTGGGAGAGTTTGTATGTTAAGAAAGTATAATAGGAGAGTCAGGCTATGGTTTGTGCTCATTTAAAATTGGTGGTCATGAATTCAAATGAAGATCAGTCAGAATAGTGTTTTATTATCCTCCACCCATGTTCAGCCATTTCAAATAATGACTCTGAGAAAGTAACATTTGAGTATGAACAGAATTGAGATTTTTCAAGTTAGGATAATACAGAAAGAGAAATAAGAGTGGTTACCTAGGTGGAAGTGAAAAAGAGAGAAATGACGGATAATGAAAAAGAAGTTGGAGTCAATGTATGAGATATTTTAATGAGACTAGGAGGTAATGATCAGATAGTGTGAAGCTTAGAATCTACATTTCAGACTCGATAAAATTATTGGAGAGACTATGGGTCAATAATACGGCTATAGAATTGGATAGCTAAAGAAAATTGTATAACCAGTGAAGTCTTGATGAGCATGTATATTCATGTAGAGCAAATCTGAAATAGTAGTAAAAAGCAAGTTTCTGTGTTGACTCTCCAACTATATCATTAAACGCAATACATCAGAGCTTTACACCAGTATAGTAAACATTTGATCATAGCAACCTTCCAGACTTGCTTTCACATTTAGAAACAAACGTCCATTCCAAAAAGTGTCAGTTAATTTTTTTCAAAGATGTAAACTTTGAGCTTTGTTAAGTAGAAAGGCATGGTCTATTAACACATCTATCATTTTATATATTTACCTCTGTGTGTGTGTGTGTGTGTGTGTGTGTGAGTGAGCATTAAGGTTTTACTTTTTTAGTAAATTTCAATTGTACAATACTAGAGCTAGATAGGAACTTATGAGTGATTAAATCCATTGAATTTCTGCATTGTCATTGCTGAGAACACTGTTACATATTTTCACTACCATGGTTAGGAAGATCTTGTCTACTGTATAAATTGAAAAAAAGGCATGTTCTAAATCACTCTTCAATTTTAAGGGTATATAATTTCTGCGTACAAGGTTAGTATTCAGTCTGGGTACTATCTGAGACCCATATAATATACCTTTTAGGAAGACTCCACCAACAACAACGTCATGAAAGGAAGAGTGAATTCTCTTTACTTCAACTTTACTCACATCTATTGACCACCTCTTATATATCACTGTTATATATTAGGCACTATCACAAACACAGGATGTACAAAAATAAAAATAGTTCCTTCTTTTTGTGATGTTTATGTATATGTGTATTTAATTCTTATAATAAATAATTTTTGAAGATGTAGTATATATTTTTTGAAGACTGACAAGAGATAAAGTGTTGATTGAAAAAAATATTCTCTTCCTCAAGAGATGAGTTAGTGAAGAGGACATACAAACCATTTATTACAATAATTGCTATAATTGAAGTTATTATCAAGAGTAGTGGAAACATTGGGGAAGGAGAATTTGTGTCCCTGGGAGAGTCAGGGAACTTCCCATAGCAAGCAGCTCCTTTGCTGATTCTTGGAGGAGTTAGCCCTTGAGATGTGTGTTCAGTTTAAGGGGTAATCATATATTCAAACAGAGAATTTAATGTACCTAAAATACAGGTATGCATTTTAGGTGCTGTAGAAGTTCATATGAAAGAACAATTGATTTTGCCTGAGTGAAGATCAGAGAAATGCATAGGCAGGAAGTGCCATAGAAGCTGGGCTTAGAAGGATGAGCAAGTGGAAGCATGCACATGGAATACAGGTTAGCAGTGAAGTCAGGCATGGACAGCTTACCTCCATTCAGGGGCTTATCATACAGCCCATCATCCTGAGCAATCATAAATCACTACTCCTCCCCATGACTGGGTCTTTAGATTATTCTTTGGTATTGTTGCATCCTGAGGAATTTTCTTAGGCTTGCCTTTCGAGATTCCATTATAGAGAATGACATGATTTAAATTAAAACCAAACACACACACACACACACACACACACACACACACACACACACACACACAAAATCATGCAAACACACAATTCCCTCACATATAAGAACCGCTTCTAATGTTCATTGGACATCACGCTTTCCAATGACATCTAAAATCTTATTAATCATCATTTATGGGAAGATTAATTCAAAGATGAAAATGGATGGACACATGGATGAACACAAGCGGGTGATAAAATGCAAAAAGCTATGCATTCATGCATTAAAGTATGATTGCTATGGAGCACGGTGATGAATCTTGTAAACACATTTTAATATGGGAACATAAGTAAGACTTACCAAAATGGGGGAAGGAAAAAAATGTACTTTCTCTTTTTTATGCTTGAAAACTCATCTATAGACAATATGCTCATATAAATTGTTAAGGGCACTGCATGCGGCATTGAATTGTTCACAGGATAAGAACATTGTGTGATTTTGAAGTTTTAAAGGCCCCTCACAGCAGGTATGTGTTAAGTAAAAGGCTCTCCTTTGCATAACTTGTGAGGATTACTTGGAAGGCATGAAATTGTGTTTTCAATGAGCACAGACTTATTTCTAACTACTTTATCTTCAGGAAGGGCTCTAAAAATGGATGGTGGCAGCTTTATTTGTTATTTCTTTAACTAGTTTTTTTTTTAATCAAGTTAAGAGTTGAGCTCCTGCAAGAAGAGGAACCAAAAGGACTCCACTTGAGATGAAGGGCTCATGCCCACTGCTTGAAACCAGGCACCAGAGTGGGACTCTTTGTAACCATCAACACATAAGAAGAGGCTGCAAGACACTGCTCTGAACTGATGCCACGGGCTATTGCTGCTCTCAGCTGAGGGTCTTAGGAAGCAAGAGGATTTGAATAGTTTCTAAGAATGTGAACAAAGGCATTTACTGGCTTTATGAATTGGTCTACTACAGTCTCAATATTATCGTGGGGTAGTTACCTCGAAAAGTCCACTTAAACCCTGGTTCTGGCTCAGTGATCCAGATGCTCAGATTGATTTAACTGTATAACTTGCTTAGTAGATGGGAGGGAAAAAGAGGGGGAGGTAAAAAAGAATATGTGTTAAGCAAACAACCACCCACACTTCCCATTCAAAATAAGGCTGAAAATGAAGATCCCCAAACTCAAAAAGATTACCAACAATCAGAAGTTGAAATTAATCCAGATGAATTTAATATTATAACAGTCTGACAAAAAAATTCAAAATTAGTATTTTGAAGATGTTGAAAGCTTAAATGAAGCTATGACTTTATTTAAGAAGAACCAGAAAGTTTGAAACAAGATACAAAAGAAGTAATAATATATATAATAATATAGCTATTGAAATAAAAAATGCAAACAATGGAATAAATTCTAAACAGGACGTAGAGTGAGTTGGCCCAGAATATAGTTTCCAGATACAAGGAAACAAATTTTTGTAAAAATGGACAAAGTGCACAGAAAATAGATTAAGAGGCTCTGTATTAGTTACATATTACTATGTAACAAATTACACCCAAACTTAGTGGCTTAGTGGCTTAACACAACATTTATATCTCAAAGTTTCTGTGGGTCCGGATTCTAGCTTGGTGGTTCTGCCTCAAGGTCTCCCAGGAGGTTGCAGCCCAGGTGTTGGTTGAGGATGCAGTCATCTGGAGGGTTGTCTGGAATCAGAGTATTCACTTCCGAGCTCACTCAGTTAGCTGTGAGCACAAAGCTTCAGTTCCTCGGCAGCTGTTGATTGGATACCACTCAGGCTTCTCATAACAAGGCAGCTGTCTTCCTTCAGAGCAAATGATCTGAGGGAGAAATATCAAAGCAGAACTGTAAAGTATTTTATAACAATCTCAGAAATGGCATACTGTCATTCTGGCATACTCTAATGTGGGAGGGGACTACACAAGGGTATGAATACCAGAAGGTGGGGATCATTGGGAGCCATCTTGGAGGCTGGCTACCACAGTCTGGCCTTTATGATTCACTTTCTTCCCATATGTAAAATGCACTCATCCCACCTTACATTAGATTTATACTGCTTCCAAAATCTCATCCTATGACAGTAACAACTTAATGTCTAGAATGTCATAATCTCATCCATTTTATTACCTTGATCCTGCAATTCTCCTATTTTAAACCACCATCATTTCTGGTCAGGGTTATTGCTGTATCTCCTAACCAATTTCTCTACTTCTGCTATTGCATCTGTGAAGTCTATCCAGAATGATCTTTTTGAAAAGTAAGTTGCATCATATCTCAAAATTCTCCACTAGTTTCTCATGATACTCTTTTAAAAAAGTTAAAATTCTTACTATAACCTACTATGCCTTACAGTATCTGGCTACTATTATAACTGTGATGTCCTCTGCTCTTACTCTTCCTTTATTTTCTCTACCATGGTCCTGCTGGCCTCTTTGTTATTCTGTAACACACTGTGAACACATGTATGCTTGAATTTAGAGCTACCCTCTCTACTTCAAGTCACATAAAATCTTCTCCCTTTTTTCTCCATCTGGAATTTATTATAGTTTTGGGTATGATGTAGGGACTTAATTTTATCCCTCCTTAAATAGTCATCCCAACCATTAATGAACAATTATAATTTGCACAATTAAATGTGATTGTCTGATAAAAATTTTACTTTTGTTGAGATTGCATTAAATCTATAGATATATTTAAAGATATTTCATAACCTTCCCCTTATCCAAGAACAAATCATATCTCTTTATCCATATAAGACTTAGCCAATGTCCCTCACAAAATCTACCATCACGTTTTTAAGTATTCTATCTTTTCTATTACTACAGTAGGTGGGATCTTTTATCGACATATTTTTAGTTTTATTGAAGTACAGATATAACATAAAACATAAAATTTATCTAATGTAAGTATACAATTTAGTAATTTTTAGTAATTATAATTTGTGCAATTATTACTCCCAAAAGTTCCCTCATGCCCATTTGTAGTCAATTTGTGTTCCCACCTCCAGACCCAGGGAATAATTAATATGTTGTCTCTAGTTTTTCCCTTTCTAAAACATTTTTTGGCATTCTATTTTATTTTATTATTAGGTTCAAGAATACAAGACATTGGTTAGACATTTATATAGTTTATGAAATGATCCCCTGGATCACTCTATCTTCCCTCTGGCTCTACATCTAACCTTTACATCACTGTTGACTGCATTCCCTCTGCCATGCTCCCCATCCCAGTGACCATATCTCAACTACTAATTTGTGCTTCTTTAGCCCTTCACCCCTTTCTCTCAGCCCCTCAATCCCCCTCGCCTCTGGCTGTCACAAGATTGTCCTCTATATTTGTAAGTCTTTTTCCAATTAGTTTGTTCTTTTTGTTCTTTAGATTCTGTAAAACTTTTATATAAATGGAATCAAACAATATGTCATCTTTTGTTCTTGATTACGTCAGGTATGTGTTGTACTATTTTTTAAAAACCAGCTTTAGTGTTTATTATGTTATATACAATATGAATTCTTTTCAATCCATTAATCTCTTATCTTTATTAAGTGCTTTCTTCTGTTTTTCTTGGCTTTATTTTGTTGTTACAACCCTAATTTAATGAGGTGAACTATGACTTTATTTACTATTATCTTTATTGCTTAGTAATTAAGTATTTACGTCTATGGATATGTCTCATACCCTATTTAATTATATTCCATAGATTCTGTTGTGTATGTTTCTATCATTATATTTTCTAAACTTTTTACACTTTGGTTTTGATTTTTCTCTTTGGTCCAAATTGCTTATGAGAGCGTTTTAAATGTTCCGCTGGTCAGAGTATTTTTTTTTCTTTCTAAAAACATTAATTTCTAGCTTTTATATATATATTTTAAATAATTGAAAAGAATGTGGTCTTTATTCTATCTATTTTTGATTTAATGACACTTTCTGGTCAATTTTTATAAATATTCTATGGTCATTTGATTATAAATTAAATATTTTTAGTGTATATTTAATTAGTACTACCTTATTAAGTATATAATTTTTTAAATTAATTTTTATTATGGTGATATTGGTTAACCAAATCTAGTAAGTTTCAGGTGTACAGTTTAACAGTGAGTTTTATATATATGTTGCATTGTGTGTTCACCGCCCATAGTTAGATTTCTTTCTGTCACCTCATATTTGACCACTTTTACCCCATCTACTTCTCCTCTTCTCCCTCCTCCCCTACTCTCTGGTAACCACTAGCCTATAGTCCATGTCCATGAGTCTCTGTTTGTTTGTCCTGTTCTTTTGTTGCTTTTAGTTTCATATCCTACATATAAGTGATATCATGTGGTTTTCAACTTTTTCCATTTCGCTTATTTCACTTAGCATGATTATCTCAAGGTCTATCCACATTGTCGCAAATGGCAGTATTTCATCTCTTCTTATGGCTGAGTAATATTCCATTGTATATATGTATCATAGCTTCTTTATCTAATTGTCTGTTGTAGGATAGTTTGGTTGCTTCCACGTTAAGTATATAAGTTATATCCCCTGTAAGAATCATTTAAAGTGCTTGCTAAAATGCAGATTTCTCAGAACCACTACCAGAATATCTGATGCTATAGGGTGGTGTAGGGTCTTGGAATATAAATTATTTTCTAAGAATCCTAGAAAAGTTTGCTGCAAGTGATCCTTGGACCATGCTTTGAGAAATTCTTCTCCACAGTATTACTTATTTTTATTATATACTTAATTTTTTTATGTGCTGAGAGAAGTCAATTAAAAGTATCTTAATGTTATTCTACTTTCTGTTGTTTTTCTTGTTTCGGTTGGCATTTCGAACGATGATACTGTTGCATGATGCAGCAAAATTTATAAAAAATTATGCTTTATTAGTATCAATTGCCCTTTGTTTTCTCATTTTTTCTTTTTAAACCCTGGCTAATATTAATATTTAACTCCCAGTTTCCTTTTGTGCTTGTGTGTGTGTGTGTGTGTGTGTATGTGTGTGTGTGTGTGTGTGTGTGTGTGCATGTATGTATTTTCCTAGTATGAGTCTGCCCATTTTTTTTTAACTTTCAGTCTTTCTAAGTGACTGCTGTAAATGCATTTCTTACGGACAGGAAATATTGGGGGTTATTTTCCAAGTCTGATAGTTTCCTTTTAATAGTTCAGTTTATCTCATATTTATTATGACATATATGTGATCCTGGGCTGTTGTATATTGGAGACATGAGACTTTGTGTTGTCTTTCGATTTAGAAAGTGTCAGAAACACTTCTGTGTAACTCAAGCTTGTCATAAACAACTGCAGCAGGGATCACTAATAATAAAACTTCTCTCAACCACTAGAAGTAACTGAATTTTTATTGTGTGTGTCAAACAGGGCTTAATCCAAGGTGAAAAAGGAGAGTGGAAAGGGAAGAAAATTTGCAATAAATTCTCTTGTATTTGAAATGATCAGCAATAGACATAGTTATGAATTATCAAATTATTATAAATTACTTAAGTTTATAAAATTATCTAAAATATGTTTCACAAACCTTGAGAGCCATATACTCAGAATGCCACTTTCTCTCTCAGCTTTATGGAGGCATATGATATTTGATAAACTGCATCTATTTAAAGTGTACAATTTGATAAATTTTGACATATGATACATGCCTAAAACCATAACCACAATTAAGCTAATGAATATATCCAATGTTCTTAAAAATTCCCTCACGCCACTTTGTAAACTCTCCCTTTTGTGCCCCATCCCATCCCACCCAGCATCTGCAGTCAACCATTTATATGCTTCTTGGCACTATAAATTACTTTGCATATTCTAGAACTTTATATAAGTGAAATCATATACTACTTCCTTATGTTTCTTTTCTGTCACTCAGCTCATATTTATTTTGAGATTTGTTTGTGTTTTTGCATGTATCAATAGTTCATGTTTCTTATGAGTAGTATCCCTTTCTATGGATCTACAGTAGTCCTCCTCTTCACCCCTTATTCATGGTTTCACTTTCCATAGTTTCAATTACCCATAGATAGTTTTACTTTCCATGGTTTCAGTTACCTATGGTCAACTGTAATTTCAAAATATTAAATGGAAAATTTCAGAACTAAACAATGTAAAAGTTTTAAATTGTATATCATGCTGAGAAGTGTGATAAAATCTCATGCTGTCCCACTCTGTCCTACTAGGGAATGAATCATCCTTTTGTCCAGTGTGTACATGCTGTATATATTACCCTCCAGTTAATCACTTAGCAGCCCTTCCAGTTATCAGATAAACTGTGGTGGGATCGCAGTGCTTATGTTCAAGTAACCCTTAATTTACTTAATAATGGCCTCCAAAGCCATTCACATAATTTTTATTACAGTATATTGTTATAATTATCTTATTTTATTATTGTTGTTGTTAATCTTTTACTCTGTCTAATTTATAAATTAAGCTTCATCACAGTTATGTATGTATAAAAAATAGTATATATAAGGTTCAGTACAATCTGGGGTTTTAGGTATCTTCGGGGGGTCCTGAAACATATCCCCCTGCAGATAAGTTGAGACAACTATACCACAATTTGTTTATCCATTTACCTTTGATGAGCTGTTTCCAGTTTTTGGCTATTACAAATTAACTTTCTTGAACATTTGCATACAAATCTTTGTGTGGATATCTGCTTACATTTATCTTAAACACTTGGAGTATAATGGCTGGGTCACAGGTATGTGGTGTATGTTTAAGAAACTGCAGAACTGTTTTTCAGTGAGGCTGTACAATTTTACAATCCAACAAGCAATATATGAGAGTTCCAGTTGTTCCACATAACGATAACATTTAGTATGATCAGGTTTTAAAATTTTAGCTATTCTAACAAGTGGTATCTCATTGTGATTTTCTTTCTTTCTATTATCTATCTATCTATCTATCTATCTATCTATTTATTTACACCCACAGCACCTGGTCTTTCTAGGTGGTCTCCCATCCAAGTACTAACCAGGCCAATCCTGTTTAGCTTCCAAGATCAGACGGGATTGGGCTTGTTCATGGTGGCATGGCCATGGACCTCAGTGTGATTTTAATATATACATTTCCCTAATGACTAATGATGTTGAACTTTTTCATATGTGCTTATTTGCCATGCATATATTTTCTCTGATGAAGCATCTGTTTAAGTCTTTTGCCCATATTTTTCATTAGGACTTTTTTCTTCTCATTGAGTTGCAACAGTTCTTTATATATTTTAGATACAGATCTTTTGTCTGATACATGTTGTACAAACATTTTCTCCCAGCCTGTGGCTTTTCTTTTCATTTTCTTGACAGTGTCTTTTGAAATACAAAATTTTTAATTTTGCTGAAATTCAATTGAATTTCTCTTACTGTTTGTGGTTTTGTGTTATATTTAAGAAATATTTATTGAAGTGAAGATAACTAAAATTTTCTCCCTTGTTTTCTTCTAGAAATTTTATAGTTTTAGCTCTCATGTTTAGATCTATGATACATATTTATTTAAATTTTGTGTGAGGGTGTGAGAAGAGTCCATACTGATTATAGTTCTTACACGATTAGTCAAAACTTTATTTATCTATTTATTTTGCCATTAAAATACTTAGCCAACTTTGTCAAAAATCAATTTACCATATATGTGTGGGTCCATTTCTGGACTCTAATCTGTTTCACTGATCAATTTATCTTTACAGCTATACCATTCTATTTTGATTAGTGTTGCTTTTTGAAATTAAGGATAAATTCTTCAAATTTGTTGCTTTTTTTCAAAGTTATTTTGGCTAATATAGTTCCTTTTCATGTAAATTATAGAATCAGCTTTCAATTTCTAAGAAATGCCTGTTGGGATCATCATTCGACATTAATTTATAGATCAATTTAATAACACTGAGTCTTCTGTTTCAGACATCACTTATCTTTAAAGAGAGACAAATTTTCTATGCCTGGTATTTAAGGGGGAAATAATGCAAGGGAAAGGGAAAAGGAACAAGCTGGAGCAGTAAGCAACTTTAATCGTTGACTATGTGGTTGTGGGATCTTTCAGTTATATCTCTGTTGTAGGTGACATGGTGATTTGCCCGACTAACAGCGAAACTATGCATCTCACCAGCTCTTAAAATGACACTCTAGTATTAACCTCTCTATATATTACAAAATGAACTGCCACTACTCCTTGTTTTCCACTTTGCCTCACTGACAGCCTATTTCATTGAAAGATGGCAAGTTTAAGTAAGCTCTCTTTAATATCTTGTTTCTTCCATACCCTAGCTTAGTGAACTTCTTTTTGCCCAGACTCCTAGACCTTGCTAGTTCAAACAGTGGATCATTGGTTTGTTACATCAATTTTGTACCCACTTTAGGTGGAATTGGGGCACTACCAGAGTTCTACAAAGACATATGTCTGTTCTCAACATCTTTCCTGAATTTGGTCCAAATTGTACTGTATTTGAACACTGTCTTTCAAAGATTGTGACCTGGATTTATAGTTGTTTTCTAGTGTTATTGGAGATGGAGTAGGTTCTTGTTCCTGTTTTTGTTGTTTGTTTGTTTGTTTTGCTTCTCATTCTTTATTAGTTTTGGTTTCAGAAGGGACATTGTAAAAGGACAAGAACCACTAGACAAAACCTTTGTCATTCCACCTTGGATAAATTTAGGATGTTAAAAGCATCTTTTTCTCTTCGTGTCTAGGTCAATTTTGGCTGAGGAGAAATAGGAGAGCAAAAAAATGGGAGAAAGAAATGTATTATGAAGAACCGCAGGAATCTTTGATTTATAGACCAGACCCCAAATCTATTTGGCAGTGATTTTCTCAACATGGATCCCCTTTGTGCCCTGCAAAGATCACCATCCTAACTTATTAAACAGATTATCAAACAGTTTGTCTTAAACCAGCCAATAAAAAAAAAAGACTACCAATTCCCAGACTAGATAAATATACAAAGTTCCAATTTACTTACCAGTCTCTGGGAACTTTCCTTATTGCATTACATACCAGTGTCCACTGTCCATTTAGCCTAGATAATTTCTGGCTATTGTTCTTCAAGTCCCGATCCCTTGGTATGGATATGGTGCATGCTGGCCTTCCAGTAGCCTGCCTGAGTACCAGCAATCTTATTATATATGGTGTGAAGAAACTGAAGTTCAGAGAGGTTAAGTGACATATTCAAAGACATTAATTTAGACATATCAGAGTCAAGACTTAAATCTATCTCCTTAGACTCCAGGTGCCTTTATTTTATTTTTAAAAATAGCATCTCCAATAACTGTCATAGGAGCTTATATAATTTCTTCAGGAACTGAATCAGAGAATATAAGTCACTTGCCTCAGGTCATATAGATGATAATTGTAGAGCTGAGCTAGGACTCAGATTTGACCTAAATCCAAGGTGCTTTCCAAAGCAAAAGGCTGAGACCTGACTAAACCAATTAACCAATGCTTTTTTTCTTTCAACCCAGCAGCTCCAATCACACTTGCTGTGTTACTATATTTTTAAATCTTTTATATCCTATATGTATCTTTCAGATACTTTCTTGAATTAATCAAAATAGAATGGTTCAGTTTGTCTCTATTATGTCCCCAGGCTCTGGAACATTGTGCCTGCTGCTTGTGAATATTTAAAACTTTTCAGTCCTTCTTACTCATACCAAGGCTGTTTTACACTTTGAATGAAGCCAATGAGAAAAATCTGTGCTAATACATAAACACTTTATTCATACTGTTCTAAAAAGTCACCAAGTAATAAAGATTTAGAAAGTTCCCATTATAACTAGGATATGTTAATTTATCCAGCTGTGAGATACTGAGTTAGAGGCTCTGGAAGTTAATAGTATTATGTTGTAAATACTGCAATGATGAATTTTCTGACCTCGTTTAAATTTTCTTCCTACCTTGAAAAAGTGTAGGCTTCTTTATTACCCAGAATGGCAGAATTTTCATGAATTATCAGAAGTACTACAATGTGTCTGGTAGGGAGGACAATTAACTTCTTGAAGTCTTTCAAAGATATCTTTGAAAGATGTCCACCTGAATTTGGAGATATTAATAAGGGATCTTAATATTTCATGAAAGTCAGCTAATTTGAGGTCAATAGTTGGGGCAGGACTCAAACCACATGGGTACTGGGAAATCAAATTGTAACATATGTAGTAAAATAAATCTTAAATAATTTCTATCCATAATATCTTTGCTTCTTTGTTATTTTACACTGAAATCAATTTCAGCCTTAAAGGAAGTTTTGAGTTTTTTTGCTTTACTTACAGTTATCAGAGTGCAATGTCATTTGAAAAGAATATTATCTTTTTGCTTTTAAAAAGAAGCATGGATGTGGATAGTGACTATTGAGTTTAAAACCTGTAACACCTGAATGGTGGATACAATTTGGCTAAATGTTCTTTCTAGTCTTGTCTAACCATGGCTGGTTTCCAAGAACGACTGCACTGATGCTAGAGTTAAAACCCAAAGACATATCAGGTTTTGTGTTTTTGTTTTGTCAAAGCATCATTGGCTCACGTATGGAGACCTATTTCTGGCCTTTCCAGTATTCTAGCTATCATGCAGCCTTTCTAGTAATTTCTACTCTGTTATTGTTAAAGAGCTTTGGCTATCGCTCTAAAACTGATTACATGTAAGTGGCAATCAATCTCCTGTGAATGATTTTTGACTGCCACAATGCCTGATATTACAAAACTGACTGTGCAAGATTTTCTTCATTTTGGTTTTTATACTGAACAACCCATAGAATTGTAATTGTTTGCCCTGTCGCAATCCCCTTTTGAAAAAGTAACCTCAGGCAGGTCCTTCAGAAATTTGGAGGCTTTGGAGCAAAAGATACTGTTATCTGAGCCATAACACATTCATTCAAGGATCTGTGCTCTAATCAAAGTAAACACCAGTAAGAGTAATTCTTAGCCTGAGATCTGCAAATGGATTTCAGGAATATATGTGCAATTTTTTATGAAAGAGTCTATAGTTTTCCTGAATTTTCTAAGGCAGCATTTATTAAAATATGACTAATGTACCAATCAGAATTTCTGTAAGGCTATAGAGTACTCAGCAGGCTCTTGGCAATTTTAGAAGAAAAGGTGATGAGATAAGTTCACACAAGAACATTATACATTTTAAATGTAAGATTGTATTTTTAGAGAAATACATTATTCTCTATTTTAATTACTATGTTCTGAAGGACTGTGAGTGATTTGGGACTGCATTTATCAGTTTCTTTAATATTCAATAATCAGGGTGAAGTTTAAAGTGCCTAGCTTATTTTTACATCATTTATATGCTATAGTTGTGCCTACTGAATATACCTTTTGTTGTCACAATATGAGTTACACCACAAAAACAAACCATAAAAGATGTATCTGTATCTTAGAATGATAGCAATTTAAATACTATAACTCCAAAGACTATTCCAAATGTACGTAGTGAACAAGGTCAGTATGGAATGTGAGGGTTTATGAGCTTGGATGATAAAGTGTGATGACTTTCTTAAGAAGCAAAAAATAATATAGTAAGGGATTTTCTGAAATTACCTAACCCTAGACCTGTCCTATAAAACTCTGAAAAACATAGTAAGAACCCTTAGAGGTTTCCATGTAATTTTCGAAGAACAGAGACTTCTCCCGTAAAATAAAATTTTTCCAAAATAAGCATAGCATTGCTTCTGGTATGAAAATGATACATTTTGATGTTAAAGGCAGAGAAGAAATCAAAACAAAACAATAGATTATAAAAAGAGTTATATTCTATATACTTAAAAAAAAGTGTCATGGTATGACCAAGAAACTTATAACATCAGCTGCAAACTTAAGTAAAATGATATTTCCAAATTGCAGACTAAAGCCACATTTGATGGTATTGTCAAGGAACTGCTTCATTTTTGAAAAGTAAACTGAAAAAAAAAACATCTTTGCATGTCATCCTTGGAAGTTGAAGTGCAGATCTCTTTTTGTTCATCTGCTCAAGAATCTAACAGAGTGAGAAAAAGTCATCTTCACAAAATTAACCCTAGTCCATGCAAGGCACTGGTGTAAGTTTAAATTTAATTAAACACAGTGCAAGTATACCAAATTGATAAATAATTAACATAAAAGTACTCTGAGAAGCCTTCTTCATTTGGCCAAGATAGAATAACAGCAACAATTTTACTCTTCTACCTGCAACCTCTAAAAACAGGCAAAATATATAAATGAAAGGCTTTCAAGACGTTGGGCATTAGGCAGTTAAGGATGTTGATCCTTAGGCATGGGAAAAAAGTAGGTGAGCCATATGATTGTTGCAACTTATTGCCTGGGAAAAGTTTCCAGGACAAGGCTCAGGGAAAGGGAAACCTCCTCCCTGAACTGAGGAGACAGATGTGAAAGTTTGAAGATGCTAAAGCAGCTAGAGTTTTTAGGAAAACAGAGAAGAGAGCTACAGAGAGAAAACTTCAGAAATCAGCAGAGATACCTTTTCAAATACACAATACCGTTCTAATCAATACATGCATGTGAGGAAATAACCCAAAGTGTGGAGAAAGGATACCCCAAATAAGTAGTGGAGACAGTGCCTAGAGCTCACATATGACTAGGAATAATGTTTATTGCCAACAACCAGAGTGAAAAACCCAGTAACTAATGAGGTATTGGTAGTGGGGGGAAATTAACTCTAGATTAAATATTGCTTTATTTCCATGTAACAAAGTTTAAAAGTTAGACCCCAAAGTATCAGTTTTCAAATAACTATGTCCCAGAGTGAAGCTCAAAAATATTTATAGGAATACAAAAATATCCAGCACCCAACAGGTATAAAATACAGTATCTGGCATCCAAGTAAAATTACCATGAATGCAAAGAAATAGAAAAATGCAACATGTAATGAGCAGAAAAATCAATATAAATGGACTCAGAAATAACACAATGGTAAACTTAGTAAAAAGGACTTTAAAAGGATTAATTATGACTGTACTCCATATGTTAAAAGAGCTGGAGGAAAGACTGAGCAAATCAAACCTCAAGAGATGAAAACTATAATTTCTGAGATGAAAAATACACTGGGTAGGGTTAACAACTTTAGGGAATAGAGCACAGAATATTAGTGAACTTGAAGACATTATAGTAGAAACTATAATGAAATTTAAAAAATTACTTACAAGTAAAAAAACATCAGTGAAGTATGAGACAACATCAAGAAGCCAGATACATAAATGGTCTCCTAAGACAAGGATAGAGAGGGGGAACTGAAAAAGTATTTGAGGAAAAAATAGCTGAAAAATATCCATATTTGGTGAAAATTACAAACATGCAGATCTAAAAGTTCAATGAACTCCAAGTACAAGAAACATGAAGAAAACTATATCAAATCACGTCACAATCAAATTGCTTAAAATTAGTAATAAAAAAAATCTCAAAATCGCTTGGAAAGTATATGCATTATGTTCAGAAGAACAAAAATATGGATGACAGCAGATTTCTCATTGGAAATAACAGAAACAACAACAAAAATAGAAGTGCAGTATATTTAAAGTACTGAAAGGAAAAAAAGCCCTGTTAGCCTAGAGTTATATATCCATCAAAAATATTCTTCAAAAAAGAAGATTATTGGGATACCAATTTTGACTACTCACAGGCTTGCTGGGTCTCAGAGTAAAATGAGACATACAAGATATATCAACAGATTTCTCCTTGTGCACATATGTGAGAAATTCCATAAGGTATCCATCTATGAATGAAATTGCTGGATTGAAAGGAATTTCTTTCAAAGAAGTGGCCATTGCAATTTACCATATTCCTTCATTTGAGCATCACAATTTCAAGCCTGTAGTATATCATAGAGGTAGTTCGGACCAAGGCTTAAAGGAATTAATAGTATTTCTAAAACAACATGTTCCTTTAAGGACCCACCTGCCACCACCATTCAGAGATTAAAACTATTATTCATCAGGAACATACATCAAAGACAAATTAACTTGTATTGAATTTGGAAGATGATAACAGACTCCTGTTAAAGAAGACAGCACTCTTAGAGCAGCTGGAATCACCAATGAAACTAAAATTGTATTCTCTGTGAAAATCATAAGAACTACAAAGCTAATCCCATTTCATCCCAGTGAAAATGTCACAAGGCTTACTTTTTGCATACCTGTATTAAACTCTTTATTCCAATAGTGAGGGTTTTTTTTTCTGAAATTGACAAGTAGACTTTAAGTTTTTAAAAAGACTTAAAAAAAGACATTTTTCACACATACACAATTTGCATTTCTTCACACAGAGACCTTCAGTGCAAGACATATTAGGAGAAGTCTTTTAAGCAGAGGTAAATTACATCAGATGGAAACCTGGATCTACACAAAGAAAGGGAAAACAGCAGAAATGTTAACTACATGGGTAAATATAGAGACTTTTCTGTCTTTAAATAATTTTTCTTTAAAGGATAATTAACCTTTTAAACGAAGATTAATAATGCATTGAGATAATTATATAGTGTAAGTAAAATGTATGAAAGCAAAAATGCACAGGCTGGGAGAGGAGAATTGGAACTTCTGTAAAGAACTTTTGTAAAGAACTTCTTTAAGGTTCTTATAAAAGAAATGTCAAAACATCACATAAAAGTAAACTGTGTTAAATTAAAAATGCATGACATAAACCCTAAAGCAGCAACTGAAATAGCATAAAATTTATAACTATTAAGCCAAAAAGGAGATGAAACAAAATCATAAAAAATGTTCAAAAGAAGGCAGAAAAAGAGAAAAAGTGATCAAAGAACGGGTGGAATACATAGAACAGCACTATGTGTAAACCCACAGATATTTAAAACTCACATTAAAAATAAGTCATCTAAACATCCTAATCAAAAGGTAGCGATTGTCAGATTAGATTTAAAAAAAAAGCAGGGCAGTTTTATATGCTGCCTATAAGAAACCTACAAAAAAAACCCTTCAAATATAAAGATATAACTAGGTTAAAAATAAAAGGATGGCCACAGTGTATATTTCACAATAACCTTGATCAAATGAAAGCTGGAGTAGTTATTTTAATTTTAGACAAATTAGATTTCAGAGCAAAGAACATAACCTGGGATAAAGACACTAATTTCATGATGCTATAGAGGGTCCATTTCTCAAGAGGATGTAAGATTCCTAAATATTTTGTGTACCTAACAACAGAGCTCCAAAATAAATAAAGCAAAAACTGATAGAACTGAAAGTAATTGACAAGTTCACAATTATTGTTGGCATTTTAACACCCCATCACAATAATTAATAAAACAAGTGGATGGAAAAATCATAGGAATATAAAGACTTGAATATCACTGACCAACTTGACCTGTGTCATTTATAAAATGCTCCGTTAAACAACAGATACTTTTCAAGCGCAAACAAGACACTATTAAGATGGACATTATTTGGGGTCATAAAACAAGTCTGAATGCATTTTAAAAAGTCAAGTCATATAAGTATGTTCTCTGAACTAAATTAAATTAAATTAAATTAAATTAAATTAAATTAAATTAAATTAAATAAGTACCAATGACAGAAAGATATCAGGAAAAATCACAATATTTAAAAACTAAAAAAAAAATAACAATTAAAAAATCTAAATAAAAACAAAAAGCAAAAAACCTGAGCTCATGGATATAATAAAGAAACTGGTGGTTGCCTGAAGTGGGAAATGAGGGATGGGAGAAATAAATGAAGGGGATTGAAAGGTACAAATTTCCAGTTATAAAATGAATAAGTCATGAGGCCATAATGTACAGCATGGTGACTATAGCTAATAATAATGTATCACATATTTGAAAATAGCTAGAGGAGTGGACTTTGAAAGTTCTCATCATGAGGAGAAAATTTGTAATTATGTAAGATGAATGATAACTGAACTTATTGTAGTGATCATTTTGCAATATATACAAATATCAATCATTACACCTGAAATTAACATAATGACATGTTTATTACATTGCAATAAGAAACAAAAACAAAACCACTAAATAACATATTTTTAGTAATCCAAAATTCAAAGAAACAATAAGAGATTAAAAATATTTTGAACTAAATGGGAATTAAAACAACATATTAAAATGTGTGGTATACAGCTGAAGTAGTATTGAAGAAGTCTTATAGCACTAAAAAGCTTTATTAGAAAAAAAAAAGAATTCTTAAATTAATGATTTTAACTTTCACCTTGTTAAGAAACTAGATAAAGAAAAGCAAATGCAACCTAAGTTAAGCAAAAGAAAGAACATAATAATGGTCAAAGTGAAAAATCAATAGCACTGAAAACAGAAACCAAATAGAGAAAATCAATAAAAGAAAATATTGATTATATGAGAGGATAAAATCAACAAACACCTAGCCAAAATAATCTGGAAATAAAGATAATACAAATCATTAATATGAGAAATGAGATAGGTGACATAATTACAGATTCTACAGATATTAAAATATATTAAGGGAATATTATGAACAATTTTTATGCCAATAGATATAACTCCTTAAATGGGTAAATTTCCTGAAAATACAAACTTTCAAAGCTCACAAAAGGAAAAAAAATAACCAAAATATCACATGACCTATCAAATAAATTAAATTTTGGTTAAAAACTTGAGTTAAAAACCTTTCCATAGACATCTAGTTTCCACTCTGATATCTAATGAGCTTGGAAGTCATCATTCCCATCCTCACAGTGAGAAAAAGCTGCACATACTGGAATCAATGACTTTTCTTGGACCTATTAGCAAACTGAAGTTTCAGGGCAAACTGCCACCACGAAGTCTGGAGAGACAGACATATCCAGATAGATACAGAAACCAAAGTCTGTTTACCTATAACAGAAACCACTGGAGCCATAAATTCTGGTAGGATCACTTAAATGGTAATTGTGATGATTTGCTAGAAGCTGTGTGTGGACTTGTAAAAGTGCAAAAAATTTCTGGGGCTATAGCTTTAGAGACCTCCCTCCACTTATGGTTAGTTGTTAAGGAAATAAATGCAAATTAAACTACAATGAAATACAGTTATACTGTTATTAGAATGGCTAAAATGAAAAAGACTGTCCTTACCAAGTGTTGATGAGTATGTGGATGAATTGGAACCCTCATACACTGTTACTAAGAATATAAAATTGTACAACCACTTTGGAAAAGTTTGAACATCTTAAAAATGTAAATATATACCTTCTATATTACCCTAATATTTCATTCCTAGATATTTTCCCTAGAAAAATGAAAGCATAAGTCTATACAAAGACTTGTACAAGAATGTTCATAGCAGTTTTATTTATAATAGTTCCAAACTAGAAACAGGTTGTGTCCACAGCAGGTGAATTGATAAACTGTAGTACAGTCATATAATGTTATACTATTCAGAAATAAAAAGAAACCAACTATTGATTAAAAAAAATAACAACATAGGTGAATCTTATAATAATTACAATTCAATGAAGTGTCAACAAAGAGTACATAATCTATGATCCCATTTATACAAGGATCTAGAAAATGCAAACTAATCTATAGTGGCTGAAATCAGATCAGTGGTTACCTGGGGAGGAGGGCATAGGATCTGGATCAGGAGGAAGAGATTATAAACTGACACAAGAAACTCTTCTGGGTGATGAATATGTTAATTATTTTGATTACAGTAATAGCAATATGGATGTATAAATTTTTTCAAATTTATCAAATTATATACTTTAATCATGTGAATTTTATTTTTATGTTCATTCTACCTTAATAAAGCTATTAAAAAATTACTGATCTAGGACTGGTGAAAATTTTGGAGCTCTTACAGTAAGTAGAAAAGCAGAACTTTGTAGAAGAGACACTTTTATCATCCGGAGTACTTGGGAATGTCCAGGAAAAAATACTCCTAGAAGAACAGCTCACAGTAACAAAAACTTTATAAACCACTCTGTGAAAAGAGTGAATGTATTAAGTAGAATATTTGATACAACTAAACAGAATTAATGAGCCTAAAATGGCACTACAAAAAAAATCATTCAGAGAACAGAATAAAGAGATTGAAAATATTAAAGCATGACTGAAATATGGAAAACAACAGGACAGATAATATGAAAAGAAGTACTGGCTAAGAATTTTTCATAAATTAAGAATTCTTTAGATGATTAAAAATAAATAGAAACCTGGATACGTTATAATGAATTTGCAGAACCTCAAGGAACAAGATACCATTAAAAAAGCCATGAGAAAAAAAAAGGCAAGTTATATGAAAGGAGTACCAATTAGATTGACACCAGAGTTCTTATCAGAAACAGTAGTAGCCAGGGTATAATTGAATAATATATTGAAAATGCTGGGCAAAAAATATCTGTTAGTTGAGGATTCTATTCAAGTCTAAACTATTTTTTTTAAGAACGAAAATGAAAATAAGACAAAGACTGAGAGAGCTTACTAATTACAGATCAATTCTCACTGAAAAATCTAATAAAAGTATATTTCATAAAATAAAATTGAATTAAGAAGGAAATGCAAAAGTACCAAGCTGAGTAAGGAAATTAGTCAATATATAGTTAAATCTAAATTAACACTGACTGTGGAAAATATTATCTTCAATACTGAGTAATTTGAATGATTTTAAAAACAAGGTGAATAAAATTCTAGACAAAAAAATAATATGAAAGTTGTGGAGAAGCAAAGTAAATATTTTAGTGTCAGAATATCTGCTTATTTAATTGACTGAATTTAAACGTGTAAAAGAAGAAAATTATTAAATTTCCATTTAATATTTTAAGACCGTAGTTGACCATAGGCAACTGGATCTATGGAAAGCGAAATAGCCAGTAAGAGGAGACTACTATAGTTTAGCTAAATTCTCAACATTTACCCTTTACCATTACCATTATTTAAGGGTGACTGGTACTAAAAATTAAATAGTCTATTTAATATAGAACAACTCAAATGATTAAAGCAATTTTCTTAAAATCTGTGATGAAGCATGCCATATTTGCAACGTTTATTTTCTTTCTCATTTTTTTCTTTCCTCATTCAGTTCAGAACTTTGCTTTTATTTAGTAGACCACTAAGTAAATCAGTTGTCATTCCAATGAATTAAGGAAGTGTCAAATTTATTTAAAGTTAAAGACTAGAGTTTAAATTGAAGGATAATGAACCTGAATCCAAAGTAGCTTTTGTGTATACCAGTGCTATGAATTAGCTGGTGTTGAATTAACTGTATTCATGTGTAAAATGGCCAAAGGCTGAAGGACAACTTTAAAATATCATGAGATAATGTAACATCATTATTTATAAGAATAAATAAATATATTATATTCAGTTCAATATGGAAGGAATTTTAGGGAGAATAAGTTGTAATTATCAAAACTGGTCTTGATCAGGACATGAAAGCTGAAAGCAATTGTTAAAAACTACACACTTCCATCCTTTCTTTTTGTGAACTCAGATTGGAGATAACTTACAGACACATTACAATGTACACAATATATGAAAAGTCCCATTCTAGAGTAATTTGAATTTCAGATGGAAAATGTTTTCTTTTCCCCAAACAAGATTGCCAGAAATACTTTAAGCACAACAAAGTGACTCACTAACCTTTGATGCTCTCCACAGATTGAATTGTTTTGGAAAGAAGTCAAATGCTGTCTTCTCACGGAAGCCAGAAGTCAACATTTCTTACACACATTCACATAGTAACCTCCTGGCCTTTCCAGTGGTAAAAAGCTCTTAGGGAAATCCCCACTTTAGATGAGAAAAAGATCAGAGAGGGATCAGTGCACAGAAACAACTCTGGAAAATGGAGTGTTTGTCGGGGTCTAATTTCACATGAAATATAAAGAGAGTGAAACCATCAAGCAAAGCTTGTGTTTACTAAAGACATGAGAAAACATCATAGTTTCATGAGAATTGGAGACACATCTCTAGGAGGTGGAGGAGGGAGCACACATTTTGGTTATTTGCTATGTATCAGGCACTTTATACATCCTATCACATTTAGCATGTAGATTTCTTGTTTTCCATATGATGAGAGCTGACAATTTTGGCTTAGCTGCCCTAACAAAATCTTGTCTTCACAAAGCACTACAGACTTGCTGCTAACCATTAGTGATTGTCCATGTACTTGCTTGTGGTCTCCTCAGCTGAATGGTTAGTTCTTTCACCATCAGGACTATGACTTGTTTTCACTATGGTATTCAAGTTTTACTGACTGACACAAAATGTTAACCTAGTACACATACGTTGAATGATTGAACAAACAGGAAAACAGGCTACTTCAGAATGAGGCTGCCCCAGGCAATGATGGAACTGTTGCAGAAATGTAAAAATCAGACCAGCAAGACACAAGCCCCACTCGGAGAGTTGGAGAACTCAGGTTTAGTATGCCGGCAGTCCCAAAAGAGCTAGCATTCTGAAGATCTGAGCCCTAAGCTCAGATGCAAGTTTGCTTTTATAGGGCTTAGTTGGCATGGGCCAATTGGTTAATTTGTCCT
This sequence comes from Eidolon dupreanum, assembly GCA_028627145.1. Lineage (NCBI taxonomy): Eukaryota > Metazoa > Chordata > Mammalia > Chiroptera > Pteropodidae > Eidolon > Eidolon dupreanum. Next base: position 63,264,712 of record CM053510.1, on the reverse strand, counting down.
CAAACAGTTACAAAGCGTGGGATTTGCTATGGATTACAGGCAGTTACATTTGTTGTTTAGACAAAACAAGCAAAAGGGAGGATGAATCTTTAGTTAATTTTGAGGTCACCCTGCCCCATGGCCTATGAAGCAAGAATATCTACAGAAGCAAAACAAAGAGCTGATTATTAGATTAGCTTTTTGAATGAAAATTCCTCTTCAGTATATTACTGATCTGTGGAATTATCCATACAGTGATTCCTCCTCCAGTGGGAATATTTAGGTCTACCGTTAGGGAAAGCCAGAGACTCCACTAAATATGCTTCATCACTACAACAATCTATAAAATGGTTATTGTAATCCTTCTTTTGTAAAAAATGAAACTGAAGCACAAGAAGGGTAAAGAAAATTTCCCAAGGTATTTCAATCAGTTACTAGTGATTGAGCTGGGATTTAATACTCAGATCTGTCTTCTGAGACACCAAGGTCTTCTCATACTCCTATATTCAATTCCCAGAAAGGCTTTCCTTTTATTCTCTGGCTTCTTGAAATTTCAGCTCATAGAGCCTCTCAAGGAACTGTTTTTCACTTTGAGAGTGTGTGGGGGGAGTAGGCAGTTCTGTTTCTCTTCTGTGAGGGGTAAATACCAAGATCTTTGAGAACTTTACTGCCACAGGAAATACAACTCCTCTGGCAGCTATTTAGTTACTATCAGACTTTGATCCTGACACAAGTTCTTTCTGTCATTTCCTGCACAGCTCTCATTTACCAAAAGAGTTTACTTCAGAAATCACATTTTTGGATTTAGAATTTGTTTTCCAAGTTGCATCGCTTTTGCCATTTCTCTTAGTTCCTGACTCCCAAAATATCACTGACTCCTCTTTACCTCCACTCTGAGAGTTAGGCATTTCCAAATTGAATTCTTCTCATCCACCTGCGACTTCAAGCACCAATGTCCCTTAGGCAGTCTCCTATTCACCACTGCCATCTCAGGAGTGTCAGAAACATATAGAATTGTTTTCTAACTTCTAATAATTCCAGCCTCTTCTTTTCACTTCCCCAGTCCCATAGGACTTACTTCCTAAATTTGCTACCTTCGTAATATCTTTGTGATATCTTTGTATCTTCTTTTCACCTTTCCAGTTCTTCAGTGCCTACTTAGTAATAATTCTGCATATAAAATTCTCTGTTGAAATCACTGGTGTAGATTTTTTTCTTATGACTGAATACGAATTGATACAGGGATTTAGCAGCAAAAAGTTATAAATTTTCCTCTTTTTAATCTAGAGCAGAGTCATCACAGTTACTCAGAGCAATGACACTTTTTTTAATGTTCAGGGCAGATTGATATGTATCAGGGTGTCTACTCTCGGACCAGTCAGCCTTGCATAGAATGGCCAGGGCCATGGCCAGGTAGTTAGAACATGTTTCTCTGGGAGCTGACCCCAGAGGAGAAGGAATTATGTAAAGGGATTTCATGATACAATTATGACTTTGGGTAACTGAACAACCTCGAAATGTTGCAGAAAAATCAGACTGGTGAGAAACCAAGCCCCACTCGGAGAGTTGGAGAACTCAGATTTTTTATGCTGGCAGTCCCAGAGGAGCTAATGCTCTGAAAATCTGGGCCCTGAACTCAGATGCAGCCTTGCTTTTATTGGGCTTATCTGTGCAGCTAGAGTCGGCATGGGCCAATTGGTTAATTTATCCTTAGGTGGTTATAGACCAAGGGAGTTGCAATAGATTACAGGTGGCTTGGGAGTTGCTATGGGTTACAGGCAGTCACAGAGCTCGAGATTTTGAGACAGGAACTCAGACAATACATCTGTTATCTAGACAGAACAAGCGAAAGGGAGGATGAGTCTTTAGTTAATTTTGAGGTCACCCTGCCCTTCAGTCTATGTGGCACGCATATTTACAGAAGCCAAACAAAGAGCTAATTATAAGATTAGCCTTTTGAGTGGAAAATTCCTCTTCAAAAGGACTGAATCCTTCTGAATCACAAAGGAAGATAACAATATTCCATGCAGAATTAGTATTCTATTATACCGTATTCTGTTTTTTTTTAAATTGATAATATATGTAAGAACCTAATTTAACTCTCTATTCTATAGTTGATTTGGTAAATTCCAGTTTTGCCAAAAATCCCATCACTTAATATATCTATTTTCCAGGTACTTAAATACACACTTTTCACTCTTCACCCTAAATGTATATTTTATGCTAGGTCCAGAACACTATTTGATGTCTCCTTATTTTATCACTTACCTTGGGCTTGGTAGTATTCTATATGTGTGCATCCTCCTTCCTGGTTAGAACCTGAGCTCCTAGGAACAGATGTCTAGGTGCTTAATAATTATTAAATGAATCAAGGGGAATATTTTTCCCTTTCAAGAACAGAATTCTTTATAAGCTAAGATGGTCAATTTGAAAAGATAGAGAATAGTCATTCAAAATTTTTGACAATGTTTTTTTTTTATAGTAGTCCTTTATGGTACTAAATAATATTAGTAATTAATAATAATGGGTAATTCCACATACAACTTAATATTTTGCTCAGATTTGAAAAATAGACCTAAGTTTTCAAATAGCCAAAATGATACACATGACTTGTCTGTCCAATATAATAATTTCTTGTATGCAAGGATGCAGGTTTTGCCTTAAATTTATTTTGTATATGCCAAAGTATATAGTGGTGCTTCACATATGCTGTTGGGTGAATGAGTAAATGAAGTATATTGCATTTTCACTCTTCTTGATGACAATGACAACAATAAGCAGTCAGAATACTATAATATTAGTATGTATTCTTTATTTCTCTGTGCTCTGTCAGACTAAACCTGGGAAACCGCTGCAGTTGAGTTCAATGGCATGGAATTTAAAGTTAACTTCATGAAGATATTATTAGCTGACAAAATGTCTACAATAGGCTTGTTTTTATAAAATAGGAAATCTAGATAGAGCTGAGGCCTAGGAAAATAAGGATGCTTGAATTCTTTCTTAGATCTGATCTTTAAGAAAGTAATTAGCAGAAAATTATTTTCAGATTCATGGTGTAGGAATAAAAAAAGTCAACCTTTAATAAGCCTGCTGTTCAAATGGTAGATATCACTACAAAGTAGCAATTCAAATAGTTAAAATAAGTGCTGTGAGGGGAAAATGAAGCAAAAATAAAAGGGATGATATAATCTCGATTACTTATTCAGTGGAAAATTTATTCTATTCAGTATGCCTGGCTTTCAGAAGTTTTTCTTGCATTTGTAACAAAGATGGAGTGGTGTAGCCCACTGTGAAGTCAAAATGTTGCAAGAACAGATTGGAGGGAGGAGAGGAGATCTTTACCGTTTTGGAATGCAGAGGAATTATGTTTCTATTTTTGTTCTTCCCTTTAGTTTTGGATGTTCAAGTTTTTAGCAGAATTCTGAAATCAAATGGAGAAAACAATGTAGAGAAATTAAGAATGCTATTGCTGCATTATAAATTACTAATAGAATTACAATAATACTTTTAATCAGTGTTGTTTACATGGCTATTATTATTTATTTCCTTTTCTTAAGCTATTTTTACTTTAACATTCTAATTAATGATCACATACCTAAATATGCAAAAATACTTATTTGTAGGATAGAATAAATCATAAAACTTTTCACGTACAAATAAAAAATTACTACATAGATGTGTGTGTTTGATTTGACTTTAAATATATATTCTTTGATGTTATTCTAGAAACTTTGTATATTTTATTCCCTAAAATTATTTCTTATATACTCAAAATGATCATTTGTATGATTTCTTATATTAAAAGAGCATTTCAAAGTAGTTAAGCCACAGATCTAAATACTTTTTAAAATAGATATAACTATATACTTTGTGATAAACTATGTTTTTAAGTACATTTGAAAATTCACTGTCATTGTATAAAGAGTCCTAATATGTTCTTTTGTTTACTCAGGGATTATTGGTCTACCAATCGTTTATGTAGAAAAATTTGTGGAGACAGCTTTCTTGAGCAGATAGACTTGAGAGGGCAAAATTATGGGGAAATGGAAAGATAGAAGGAAGAAATAGGAAAGAGAAAGAGAAGAGAAGTGGAGTGAGGGATAGAAGTAGAGAGAGAAAGTGAGAGAGAGATGGGAGAGAAAAATGGAGAGGAAGAGGGAGAGGAGCAGGGGAATATGAAAATATAAAGAACAAATTACTTAAGTAATTTGGGTTTTATGTTCTGGTTTGTATCTTTTCAGGTAGTAAGGAAGTCATTAGTAACTCACGGATTCTTACCCCTACCCACCAAACAATAATCTCTGCAATGTTTACACCTAGAAATGTAGTCACACTATAACCTGTGAGTTCTGTGAAGGACATTTTATAGAAAGTGTTAGAATTCATATAACTTAAGAGTTAGAAGGAATCTTATAATTTAGACCAATTTTTTCAGTTGGCAAATTAAGAAACTGAAATTTATGAAGTTGGCTAGATTGCCTAAGGCCATAGAATTTCCTGGTAGAAGTTAGAGACTACTTAGAATCTCAAAAGTCAAAGTAAGCTAATGTTTGAGAAATATTCATTTTGCCCTGTGCTGTATCTATTTATTTTTTTAAAAAGCATTAATTAATAAAATTTTAAAATCTATAAAAAGATAGAGAGAATAGCATAATGAACCCTCATGAACCCATCACCCAGCTTCAATAACACATGCTCATTATAATTAATCCATAAACAAAACCTTTTTTGCTTTTTGAGTGAGCTTAAGTAGTTTATATACTTTAAGGAGTTTGTCCATTTCCTCTCTTATTATTTTTTGAGTAGATCTGTAGTGATGGGCCTCTCATATTCCTGATATTGTTAATGTGTGAATTCACTCTCTCTCTCTCTCTCTCTCTCTCTCTCTCTTTTTTTTTTTCACTGCTCTGATGTCCCTCATGTCTCTGAGGCACTGCCCATTTACTTCATTATTTTGTCTTTCTGTTATTCAGACTATAAATCTCTATTGACCTATCTTCAAGTTCGTAGATTATTATTATTTTTTTACCAGCTCAGGTCTGTTGTTGATCTCCTGTGTTGAATTTTTCATTTCAGTTATTGCAGTTTCAACTCTAGAATTTCTGTTTTTATAAGATAGATGATTACTATCTCTTTTGTGTATAATTTCTGTTTTTCTATTTGACAAGAAATCATTTTCATAGTTTCTTTTAATCCTTTAGGCATGGTTGTCTTGAGTTCTTTCATCATATTTAATATAGCTGATTTAAAGTGTATGTCAGCTAATTCCAAAATCTGGGAACCCTGAAGGATATTATCTGTTGTCTTTGTTTCTACCACTGGAAATGTAGAAAATGTCCTTATTTTTTTCTGTTTTTCACACTTTTTATTGAAAATTGGACATTTTAGATCATATATTGTAAAAATACTGGTATCAGACACCTCTATTCTTCTTGAGTTTGTTGTTTCTGGGCTTTTGTCATTTTCCTTGTTGTTGCTTATTTGTATAGCAACTTCCCTGGACTAATTCTGTAGATTCTGTAGTCTCTGTAGTGTGCAGCTACTGAATTCCTTGCTAGATTTTTAAAATTTTAAGTTATAATTTCTTATTTTTAAACATGGGTCACTCTTGGGTCAGGGTAATTCAGTGATTGGCCAATGATCAGTCAGAAGATTACTTAAATATTTTGGCTATAGATGAGTCTTCCACTCCTTCCAAAGGGGAATTGTATGTAGAGACACACCTTCAAACTTCTGGGAGTTAACAAAACTGCCTTAGCTTTCACATTCTATTTTTTCAGGATCTCAGAGTCAGCCAGAGTGACTGCAACCTACATCTTTTTCTGTTTTGTTGTTGTTGTCTGTTTGTTTTTATTGTTGTTGTTGTTTTTCTGGTTACACACATAATCTCGTACATATACATAGCCTTTACTTGAGAAATGTCATAAATTTTCAAAATTTTCTATGGCTTCATTTTTCCAGGATTTTCTTTTAAATTCACAACTAGGCTATTATTTGTCTCAACTGAAATCACAGCCTTAGGTAGTGTTGTCAACACTTTACTATTGTTTCTGGTAGGGCTTGGGGCCTGGGCTTTTTTCCCCCCTCTGAGATGAGTTCTTAGTCAAATCAAATATTCACAACATCCTGGGAACAGATTTTTCAGGGAGCTGTGTTTGTTAAAAATATTGACTGTGCTCTGAAGATAGTGCTTTTTAACAGCCTCTCCATTGGCAGTAAGGTATTTAGAGTGGGGAAGCAGGAATGGAGGATGGAAGTAGCCTCAAATTAAAATGTCACAGATCCCACTATCTTAATCAAGTTTCAGTAGTTTCTCTTGAATAAACATATATATTTTTTTTCAGTTTATTTGTGGCATTGATAAATTTTCAGAATTTTGAATAATTTAAGTTCTGCCAGTATTTTCATTGCTTTCGTGGGAGAACTAGTTCAGGAATGTTTTTAATCCATCATTCTGGAAGTCAATTCACCTCTTTTTGGAAGATATTTTGGCTGAACATAGATTTCCAAGATCTTAGACCATTGTCTTCTGACTTGCATAGTTTCCGATGAGATATCTGATGTAATTCTTATCTTTATTCATTTCTGCATAATGTGTTTTTACCTGCTTCTAAGATTTTCTTTTTATCATCAATTTTAGTTATTTTACTATGATTTGCTTTGGTGTGTGTGTGTGTGTGTGTGTGTGTGTGTGTGTGCGCGCGCGCCCGTGCGTGCGCGCGCGCGTGCATTGTGTTCTCTTGTTTTTTCAGTTCAAAGTTCTTTGGCTTTGACCTTGGATCCATAGGTTTATAGTTTTTATCAAATTGGGAAATTTTCTGGTAAATATTTATTATTTTTTTTCTATTCCTACTCTTCTCTCATTCTTTGACCCTAATTAAATAAATTTAGTTGGCCTGTTAATAATTTCCACAAGTCACTGATTCTGTTATTTTTCAGTCTTTTCTTCTCTGCATTTCATTTGGGAGAAAGATTATTGTTGTGTCTTTAAGGTGAATCATATTTTCTTCTGCAATATTTAATATGTTGATAATCCCATTCAATTAATAATCTATTTCAGTTGTTTTCTTTTCACCTCTAGAAGTTCCTTTGAGTCTTTTTCTTTTTTCCACTTTTTTCCTTATTATGATTTCTTTTTACATCCTGTGCATATGGAACATATTTAAAATAGCTGTTTTAATATCTTCTGTCTTTTATTTCCATCATCTTTGCTGTTTCTACATCTGGTTATATTAAGTGATTTTTTTTCTGGTTGTGGGTAATATTTTCTAGCTTTTGCATATGTCCAGTAATTTTTATTTAATTATGGTCATTATGGATATTACATTGTTGAGTGTTGTTTTGTATTTCTTTTAAGAAATTAGTATTTTATGGTATGTAGCTACATTACTTCATAAGTTTGACCCCTTTGAAGGTTTTTTTTTTTTAAGCTCTTTCAGGCAGGTCTAGAGGGCTCTTTCTTGATGGGCCAATTTAGCCCCATATATAATTCATGGTTCTTTTGAGATCTCGTGTGACTACTCAATATATTTAAAACACTCTGCACTTTAACTTGAAGGAAGTTGAACAATTTCAAGCCCTTAGTGAGCTCTGCAAGTTGCATATCTGATAGACTCCAGGTAATTATTCTTTACTCAAAAGCAGTTCTTGTCTGGCCTCAGTGGGGTTATATTGAGAATACATAAAAATCTCCCAAAACTCAACAATAAGAAAATAAACAATCCCTAAAATGCAAATTAAAATTACAATGACATACTGCTGTATACTTATTCGAATGTCTAAAAAAGCTGACAATGCCAAGTATTGGTGAGAATTTGGAGCAGCTAAAACTATCATATGTTGCTTACATGAATATAAAATGGTACAACCACTTTGGAAAACATTTTGGTAATTTCGTAAAAAGTTAAGCGTACAGTTATTATATCACCCCGCTAGTTATGCTGTATTATTTACCCAAATAAATGAGAGCATATGTTTCTAGAAATACTTGTCCATTAGTGTTTGTAGCAACTTTATTTGTAATAGCCAAAAACCAGATATAACTCAAACATCTAGCAGCAGTGAATGGATAAAGAAATTATGATATATCCATGCAATAGAATATTACTCTGCAATAAAAAATGACAAACTATTTATACATATGGTAACATAGATGAATCCAAAATAATGTGCTAAGTGAAAGAAGGCACACCAAAAACAAACGAATAAAAAAAGAGTCTATGTTTTGCCATATCATTGCATTATATAACAGTTTTGAAAATGCAAACTGACTTTGTGTGATGATGGTTACATTTGTGATATTGTGTAATTTAAATATAGAACTTTTTCTGATCTTAGAGAAAAAGTGTTCAACTTTTCACCATCGAGTATGACATGGGTTTGTCATATGTACTCTCTTTTTTTTTATGTTGAGGCATGTTTCTTTTGTACCCAATTAGTTTTTTTTTTATCATGAAAGTATGTTGTATTTTGTCAAATGTTTTTTCTGCATCTTTTGTGATGATCATATGATTTTTACTTTTCATTTTATTAATGCAGTGATTCACATTTATTGATTTGTGTATGTTGAATCAGCCTTGCCTCCCAAGGATAAATCCTGTTTGATCATGGCATATGATCCTTTTGTTGTGCTCTTGAATTTGGTTTGCTAATATTTTGTCAAGAATTTTTGCATCTGTATTCATCAGGGATATTGTTTATAGTTTTCTTTTTCTCTAGTGTCCTTATCTGGCTTTGGTATCAGGGTAACACTGGCCTCATAAAATGAGTTTGAGAGTATTCTCTCCTGTTTGATTTTTTGGAAGAGTTTGAGAATAATCAGTGTTAATTTTCTAAATGTTAAGAACAAAATTTTTTAACAGTGAAAATAAAGTTAGAAAAACTAAATCATTAGAATCAGTCTTATAATGGGGTCTGTACTGATAAATGTCCTTGGACCTCATAAAGGCCATGAGAGAGTACTGGACCCAAAGTGAAAAGGAGAGGGAAGCTGAAGGAAGGTGGCATAAAGGGAATTTGTGGATCCCTCTTCACTAACATGACAAATTACTGTAACTGTCTACTCCATATTGTTACAATTTCTCTTCTTTTTTCTTAAGTCTGATTCCTACAAACCTTTAATCTTTACCACTCTGTGCTGGCATCTTCCAATTTTCTCTTTCATATCCACTCTCCATCCTGTCTTTGCTCCACAATGCTGAATCCAGAAGCAGGCTCCCTGTTTCTCTGGTTTCAAGTTGAATTTGGTTAACAGGGAGAATCACAGAGACTGGAGGGAGGAAGAGAATGAGGTCACAGTATTTAGTTCCCTGGTTCCCACTCTTCAGGATTACCTTGGGCTTGTTGCTTCCACCTCAAATAATGAAAGACAGTGGTGACTCCCATGTGGCCCTCTCCACATAATTTTCTTTGTCTCCAGGTTCTAGTTACCCCTTTATTCCCTCATTGTTTCAGGCCTGAGGGTAAATAGAATCGTTATTACATGTGATTTCCCTGATGCCTGCTTAAACCTTTGTAAATAACCCCTTTATTAAATTCTCCTCAGAATCTCCAATGTGAGTGTTCCAGCTGTTTCCTGCTGGGATCTTGACTGATATAATTGCTATGCTTACCATCTTGCTGTCTTCCTTGCTCTATTATCCATTCTTTATTTCTCTTGCAACAGCATATGTTTTAGTTCGTTTTTGAACATTTAGTTTGTTTGTTTTGTTTTAAGGTTTCAAGGAGCTGAAACATACTCATGCTACCTTAAGTAGATAGGAATTTATTGTGAGGTCATAAATAGAAATCAAGACAGTAATTCCTATCACAAAGTTAGCCTTTACCGAAGAATTGATTCTGCACAAAGCTAGATCTCAAAGGAATTGTAAGGTGGTTCAGTTTCTATTAAGCCACGATCCCTTTTTACACTCATGCAGAGCACCAAAGACTCCAATACATATTTTTCTAGGTTCTCCCTTGAACTTAACTCTGTTTTGGAGGTCATACTTAGTGGCTAAATGTTTTGGGTCTGGCATCTGGCAGCCCTGGCTTAAATTTTGACTTTACGTACTGGCTATGTGCCTTTGGACAAGTTACTTAATATTTTCTGAGACTTAGTCCATTTGTAAAATAGGAATAATGACTAGTCTTACTTTGTTTGATTATTTTGAAAAATTCATTCTGAAAAAGATGGGCTGGGTAAAGAATAAATGCTCAGCAAATGTAAAGTACTGCTACTATCATTTTTATTAAAAGCAAAATTGTTTTGACAATGACTTACGAGGGAAATAAATCACCGAATCCCCAGTCTGGCTAGCAGCCCAAGGCAATAAGAATAGCCTTACATGATGTGATCAAGGAGTTTTGTAGGCAAGGACTATGTACAAATTTGCCAAAATAGGCATAACCAAAGTCAAGATCAACTATAGTTAGTGTGCCTTGGGAGACTAGTTGCAGCACTAGTTGAACAGCGAACTTTGGTAAAACTTGTGCCTCAGTTACTAGTTAGGGCTTGTTCACTCTTTTGTGGAGTTGAGTTGGAATAGTCTTTCAGCTCTAAGAAGCAGACACTCTCATTCATCTCTCATAGTGCTGATTCTAGATTCTCTCCTTTAGTGTGATGACAGCTTCACACTTTGTCTCTGCTATGTTCTGGATGTCTAAGTTTAGCTTCTAGGTCTTCAATTTTCTATTTCTCAAGTTTAAACTATCTCAGAGAAAGATATGTACAGGTGGTCACCATCTTCCCTACTGGGCAGAACCTTCCTATTTATCTCACTTCATGGGCTAAGGGGATACTTGTGAACTGGCTGCCTTTAGGTATGGAATCTATTTCTTGTTGAATCAGCCAATAGCTAGTTTGAGGAGTGATGTGGCAGTAGCATGATTTGTGTGAAAGTAGTCAAGAAGGAGATTCTAGCCCAGTGCTCCTTAGAAGGAGCTTTGAAAATACTAGTTCAGAGATTGTACAGTAAAGGTTATAAATTTTACCACCTGAATGAATTTTACAGTACATAAATTATACCTGAATAAAGCTGTTTGGTGAGAATAGAGCAAAAAAAGACAAAACACTGAGTAGGGTGTGTGTAGTGACTTTTGGGAGCATCATCCAACAACAAATATTTGTTGACATCTACCTTGTGTCAAATACTATACTAGCTATTGAATATAAAATATAAATAAATATATTTCCTGACTTTCTTGAGATAATACCTAGGATATTAAACCTATATTTCACTTCTTGGTAGAAGTGCAATGAAGATGGCATTGTAGTATAGATTTTGTTTCTCTGGGCATGTGATAAAAAACTATTTCTGTATCTTGTCCACTAAGTATGAAAATATTTATAGAATAGGTCAAAGAAAATTGTGTTTCAGACAGGCAAACTTTTCCTTTGGGCTATCACTTTAAATATTGAAAATTATAATTTTGGTGACAATATCTAACTGACAATATACAACTAACTGTACATAGTTTTTCATTTCTTAGAGATGTTAAAGAAATAGTTCTTGCCCTCATGGTGATGAAAATATTTTTGAATTTACTACTGTCATAGGTATATATCTTATAATTCTTTTTATGGCATTGGAGCAATCTGTTTAATTTATCATTATCTATGACCCATTTCTTTCTCTCTTTTTTTTGGAGGGGGGTTCTTTATTTGTGGATCAGAGTCAAAAATGAGTGAGAGAGTATGTAACAGTTCACTGGCTATTTGGTTTTCCTAAAGGAGTATTTCCAGCTACAGTAAGAAGCAGACAGTCATCATTTTTTCTTAATTGAACTATACATAGTTGACACTGTGCCATATTTACATATCACTCAACATTTACTATCTATTCAGCAAATGTACTTTCTGTACTATGTTTCAGGCTGTAGTCTTGCTAACTATGTAAACCATAGTCTTTTAAAAAATTACTATACAGTGAGTGATAAACAGTGTCCTGTATGTAGTCTCCCCTTGAAACTCTGTGCATGCATGCATGTTATAGTGTTTCAAAACAGGAAAATAATAATTTAATTCACAAAATCAATCAGGAGCTATATCATTTTAAAGTCAAAGAATATTCACTCTCCTAATAAATGTACTGCTCTGTGCAAGCTTATACTGCTCCAGACTCAGCTACGAGCCCATCGTGGAACTTCAAATATAGAATCTTGGGGACAGAAAATATTCTTAGTTAAATTTGGATAGATTATGTCAAATTGTCCTCCAAAACTGTTGTAATAATTTTCATTCTTGAAAATTCATTGTAATAATTTTCATAGCTATAATGTACAAAATGCATTTCTTATAAACTTGCCAATCCTGGATATTATCTATTTTAGATGATATTTTAAGCTAAGTCCAATGTGTAAAACAGATCAAGGACGAGCTGCCTTGACTAAAATGAAAACTCAGCTGTGGAGGACACAGAGCATTGCCTAGTTGACTTTTCGTTTTCTTTCCCTCTGGGTCCTTGGTGGTATCTCTGAGAGATCCCAATACTCCATTAATCATAGTTTGAAGATCATGGTTTTCTAGTTTGTCTTTTGTGGTTGCAATTGGTTGGTTTCTCATGAGTAATAGTGATATATCTTTTCTGGCATTTGAAGTGAAGATACTTAGCTTTCAAATTAACAGTGTGTTTCTTCTGTTGGTAATCTCTGAGTTGTAGTGGTATTTAAATATTATTTCTAGTTCTCCAGACACAAGATAAAAAATCATTATATGCTTTGCAGTGTTTTCAAAATTTACTAAGTTCTCAGTGGGATGCCAATATAAAGAGCTTTATTACCTTCGGTGCTCAAATGCAACCCTAATTACAAATTAAGCCATGCATGTCACATTAACTCCTTCAGGTCACAAGAGAAACATTTAGCAAACTCCAAGGGTAACATCTCTAAATTTAATACATTAGTGTATTTCACTGTGGCCTGACAGGCTTTCCAAAGGACTGAACTAATGTTTAGGGGAATATTCATGCTTAGGTTGGAAGACTTGTAAATACTGGGATGATCCAGGGAATGCACTGGGTTCTAAATACACTGCATTAACCTGGACAAGGATAGAATTTGGACAAATATACCAGTGACAATAGATCTTTTGGATCATGCTCTCCACTCACATTTTCCATGAAGCCACATCCTGAATTTGCACTAAGTATGCATTGGTTTAAAAACATGGTCTGAAGCACTGTGATGTGCTTATTAGATATGAACTCCTGAAAGGTGATGATTTTTTTGGGAAAAAAACTGGAGGAGAGAGCAGCAGTGTCTTGTCAATCTAGGAACTCAAAAAATGACTACTATCACAGAGCAGTCACCTAGCCTTGCTTTCAGACATAAATGATTGTGTCAATGACTACTCCTGGTATTCATATCCTCATAGAAATCTCTCCCACTGAGATTAAGTTATAAAAATACTGTACTTCTCTCTCTCTCTCTCTCTCTCTCTCTCTCTCTCTCTCTCTCTCTCTCTCTCTCTCTCTGTGTGTGTGTGTGTGTGTGTGTGTGTGTGTGTGTGTGTGTGTGTGTGAAATCACTTGTCCTGTGGAGAGACCATCATGGTGAGAGGAAAAGGCTTCTCAACAACCATGTGAATGGGATTAGAAATGGATTCTCCTCAATCCTCTTCCCATCAAGCCTTTGGATGAGACATGGCTGCAGTTTATGGCTTGAAAGCAATCTCATGAAATACTTTAGAGTAGAGGACTCCCAACTAAGCTATTTCTGGAATCCTGACTCAAAGAAACTTTTTTTGGGGGAAGTTATTTTGTTATTTTAAGCTGCTAAATTTAAGGATTAACTTTTTTATACAGCAATAAATAAAAATTACAGACTGTTAAAAATATAAATCCTTTCTACATTGTCGTGAACAGAACAAAGGTGAAGAAAGTTCTATGCTAAGTGATCTTCTGTTAGTAAAACTTTAGGAACCTTGATCTTTGAAGATAACTTGTTCAACAGAGAAGTAATTCACTTGTTCAATGTGATTGTCACTCTACATTTCATCATCATCATTAATTTTACAGCATCTCGGGCCAGACCAAAGTAAAGAGTGTTTAACTGACACTACTGTAAGTTTTATTCAAGACCACGGTCCCAAGAGGCAGTGTAGGAACTGCAACTCTCTCTAGAGGTTGGAGGTTGGTAGCACCATACTAGGGATGCTCTTTATACTAGCTCATTTAATCTTGACAGGAGCAAAGCACTATGAAATAACTGCTATCATCATTATTTTAAAGATATGGAAACAAATTCAGATATGGTAATACACTGATCAAGGAACCATAGGTAGAAAAAGCAATAGAGAAAATTAATATTCAAGTTTGCCTGGCTTCAAAGCCAGAGCTATTTGTACATTATTATTCCTCCTGCTGGTGTTGGGCTAAAACTTTAGGTGAGCAGGATGAACATGGAGGTGATTATTCCAGGTGTGGAGGACTTCAAAGAGGTGTGAAGATTTGAGCTGACATGTTTTACAGAAAACTCGAGGTCTGTGAAAAGGCAGGAATGTACTTCAAGAGAGACACAATGAAGCACTGGAAAATGCATCAATGTAGCCAAGAATGAAAAGAAATCAACCTAATACCATTTATTCATGTGATCTCTGCCAATTCTAAGAAAAAATGTACTGCCGTCTATACCTTATTTGACCTCTTTCTATTCCTAATTTATTGTCACTAAGGAGAGACCCTGGAGCAGGAAGTTGTTACAAACCTAAATATGAATCATCTTGAGAGCAAATAATTTACTTATATACAAGCTTTAATGTATTCTATTTTGTTGCATATTGTTAGCCAAAAATATCAGTGACAGTTTTATAATTATTTTACTTTTTTCAAGCAGTTACAATCTTTATGAAATTGAATTTAAATAATTATATCCTTCTGGGATTTATTTTTTAAGAAGTGTTGTGTGTAAAGCTGAATTTGTAATGCTTCATTTAACATTGCTAAAAGAAAGAACAGATACTAAAATATTTTGAGCTGGAGCTTTACATAGACAAATAGAAACTTCAAATATTGATTACTAATTACATTCATATTTTGCATTAAAAAATTAGTAGGAGTTGTAAATACATTTGACAAGATTTCAAGTCAGTCATCAACTCCCTTATAGTATTTTTAACGTTTGAAGATGATTATTTCGGGTAGTAAGAGTACCAGCAAGTGAATATCAATCTGAGTTGCTGTCTCAAGATTTCTGGGAAAATAGGGCATCTACCGAGAGTCCTATGTGCATGAGACTATACAAACATAACTGATGGAAGAACTAAAACACTGGGGCTGAGGTTTTTTAAAGAAGTGTGGGGGAAGGAAGAGTCAATGCTGCTACCAACGAGTAAACCCAAGAATTATAGCTTCTAAGCTTCCTCCTGGAACCATGGACTTGAATAAGACTTAGTGGTGTGTCCTTTAAATGGTAATGACTTCAGTCTAATCCAAAGTGCTGTAAAATTAAAGGACCAGGCTACCCTTTTGGAAGCCTTGTCAGAAGGGACAATTCTTTCTCTTCTGTCTGAGCTCTGTGGTAAAAGTGGTTGAGGTGGAGAGGTCATTAGCAGTGGTGATGATGAGCTTGGGGGCTGTCACAAGTTCAGCATCCTTAGTCTTGATGGGAGTTGCTGAAACAGGACTGGTCTTGGATGTGTCTGATTTGATACCATGGAGATTTGATGACATTATAACAACCTTTAGGTTCTAGCTTGTGAAGCCATCAAGCAGCACCAGCAGATATTTGCATTCTCATTCCATCCATACCCTCAACCCACCTTTGATTTTTATCTCCTCTCAGATTCTCAGGAAAGTTATTGAGACCTTCTCAAAATGAGGGAGTGGTTTCTTTTACATATAGTACTTTATATTTAAAAAAGTGAAAGTATAATTTATATCTTAGGGTCCAGTTAAAATGTAAAAAATGTGCCTGTATTACTTTGGCTTGTCAGAGAATCATGGCCTTGGAAATTTCAGCTACTAAGAAAAGAATCTTTGGAATCAATGTGAAGGGTGCCCAGGCAGTAGTAGCGAGAAAGCAAAACAGTTCCCCAGGGAAGTGGAAGCCCTTGTGATTGTCACCTTCTTTTCTCCTCCAGCTCCTCTTCTTTTACAAGCTTCCTCCCTACTCCAAAGCACCATGTTAGGTTGATGTGGCCTGTGAAAATGATGCTGGTATCTTGTGGAGGTTTGCAGTGAGGAGATAAAAGTATGAAAGAGGCTAATATTTATTGAACAATTACTATATGTCAGATAGTGTACTAGTTGCTATTTGATCTCCATTTAACCCTCACAAAACTCCCTAAGTTAGATAACTTTGGCTTCATCTGGAAAGATCAGAAACTGAAGGGAAAAGGCGAGATAATTCTATACTTACTGTTTGAGCCTGTTTTGAATTTTAGTTCATCTAATTCAGGCTGTTGTCTCAAAAATTTGCAAAGCAATATGCCTGCCTCCCTAAGATGTTTAGACATCTTATAATTTCAGGAATTATACTCTTGTAGGCTATCTTTTCTTCGGTGTGTGAGTGAGGAGTATGTGTATGTGTGTATGCATGTGCATGCATGTTTGCATATGTGTGTGTGTGTGTGTGTGTGTGTGTGTGTGTGTGTGTAATAGCTTTGATAAATGGGTAGAGCTCCAAGGTATTGTTGAGTACTAAGTTATTTAATAAGAATAATCATGGTACATAGGTGACTAAATCTTTACTGATTTGTAATTTATTTTGGCCAAGCAGTGGGGAATAAAATTGATTCTCATTAATTTGGTTATCACAATTTAGAGGGAAATTAGCAACATTTTGAGGTGCAGTTCTGAATTTTGCCTTGAGAAAGCCTCCCTCTAAATTAGGAATGTTTTCTTGAGGACCATTTGCATAATATTATTTTTCAGCCAAGTGTAGTAAATGGGTAGCAACTGAAATTGAGAAGATTTATAGTTTGAGGCAAATACTATAGATTAGCTGTCTAAATTATATTTGAATGTCAACCCAAAAGGTTTGTGCATACATAAGAGGAACAAGAAACAGCATAAAGAGAGGGAAGAATGAGATCAGGAAATAACTTTTAAAAACAAATTCTTAATATTTTCTGTTTTGAGTTGTTTCTTTTTCCCAATGAAATCTTTAAGCTTTGCATTATCAATGGTCATTGATGTATTTTTCAAGTGTTTTTTTGATAAAGTGAGCATATTTCTAAGTTTATCTGGACTTTTTTATTTGTACTTGTGACCCTGAAAGAATTATTAATCTCTCTCTTTTTTTCTCAAAAGTGTCCCTATTTGGATAATCAATTATATGGTCATTCTATTTATTGGACACTTGTGATAGACACAAAAGTGAACAAACAGACATGGTTCCCTACCCTCAAGGAGCTTATATTCCAGTGAAGGTCCAGCCCCTTCCTCTATAAAGAAGTCAGAGAAAATAAATAAATAAATAGATAGGTAGATAGATAGATAGATAGATAGATAGATAAATAAATAAATAAATAAATAAATAAATAAATAAATAAATAAAAGAACTATAGGGTAATATGAAGGAATCAAGCCAGGACCTGAGTTTATAATTGAGTTTGGGTGGGGAGACACATCTTTAGTTAGAGTAGCTAGAAAAAGACCTGAGGAGGTGACAGGCCAAGACCTAGGGGAAGATGAGTTGGCCAAACAAAATCAGGGGAAGAATATCTTGGTGGGGGAGTGGCAGATGTAAAGGTCCTGAGGCTCTAAATACTATGGCATATTTGAGAAAACGAAAGAATACAGTGAGGATGTTGTTTAGTAGCAAAGAAGATTGTTGTAAGGTGGTACACAAGGCCCAGATCATGCAAAGTCTAGGATTCAGACTATGATAAGAACTCTGGATCATATTCTTGACATAATAGAAAGCCATCAAAGATACTTAAAAAATTTTTTTTTGATAATTTCTAAGCACAGATGAAAAAATTGTATAGCACTTAGTTGTTTGTATTTTAACACATAAAAATACAAAAATTAAATGATTTATAATCTTTCTTGCCCAGATAGTCTAATGATATTTTGATTAAAAGAAGTTTTGTTTTTACATTTAAATACACACACACATACACACACACACGCATGTGTGTATACATATATTTCTCTTTCTCATTCTGATGCTTTTGCCCTTTTCCCAAAGATAGTCACTATTAAATATTTTCTTACATTTCTTTCAAAATTTTATGCAACTACTAAATATTTATATATAAAAACAAATAAAGTTAAGTTTATATTATGTTCTGTACTTTATACTATCACTTAATAGCAATGCTCAAAGAATATCTCATTCTTATAAAAAGCTGCATACTATTCTATTTTATGAGTATGCAATCTTTCCTTTTTTGATCTTTTGATTGATAATTTTGTAGCATTTTGTTTGTTTGTTTGTTTGTTTGTTTTGTTTTGTCATAACAATACTGACCAAAACATCTTCGATTATAAATCTTGGGACATTTTTACAGGTGTCATTATTGAGTGACATTATTATGTGTTCTTAAAATTGAAAAATTGGTGAATTGTCCTTCTAGAATGATTTCACTAACTTAAAATTGCTCCCTTCAAGTATATGAGAGTGCCTGTTTTTTCCTGCACCCTCTTAAATACTGGATATCATTAAATATTTTAATTCTTGCCTATTTTGTAAATTGAAAATGGTATCTCAATGCCTTTTGAAATGAATTTCTTTTAATCATGAATGGGATTGAGCTTTTTTCTTATGCTGATATGTTTTTATATTTGTATCTTTGTGACTCTCTGTTCATACATTTTAATCATTTTTTTACTGGGTTATTCTTTTTCATTACTGATTTATGAGTTCCCTGTGAAATGATTAATTTGTAATTAAAGAAACTATGTCTGGCAATATTGTAATAAATGTTTTCCAGCTTGATATTTTGCTATCCAGAATTTTGATTTTCAGGTAGTCATATTTATCAAGTTCTTGTTTTATAGCATCTAGATTTCATGGCACAATTAAAAGACAGGGAAATCAAATCTGATTCCTAGGTTTTTTACTTCTGCATTTATGTGGATCTCATGTTACTCTCTGAAATGAAGAAAGTTTGAGTTGTTGGCAAGGGTGTTTTGTAAGATAAAATCTGAAGTTCTAGCTTAGACATGTAAAATTTGACATGTTTGAGAGACATCCACATGCAGCTGTTCACTGTTGGGTTGGTAACTATATATAACTATATATATTAACCTGGAACTTAGAGCTAAGATCTGGCTTGGATGGTTTTTCAGTCATTGCTCTCTTTGTTCCACTACTGTTTTTAGACCTTACTCACTCTTCCTCTTCTAAAAATTTCCATCTTTGACTCTTGCGTCATTAGATTATATTACCTACTACCACTCATTATTCCTTCCATCTTCACACTGCTGAAGCATTTCCCCTTATTTTTCCACCATTTTAGTTCCTGCCTAATTGGAACTCCCTAATATGGCTCATTATAATTTTGACATTTTTTAAAACAAATGTGATTCTTTTAATACCTGCTGTGTCATTCCTTGAAGTTATCTTCTCCAATGGTCTTGTCCTCCACTTTGCCTGAGCAGCACATACCTGAGATCTTGTTATAGCAATACCTGCAACCTCTCTATCATCTCTGTTGAATCTTCTCTTTCCATCTTACTCCTGTTAACACTCCAGTTTTGATTTATTAGTCTCTCTAGAAGCACCAACATATTGATTGGTTTTATCTCCTTTCCACTGATCTTCACTCCATTGATGTTGTCTTTTCCTTCCTTACCCAGCTTTTATTTTATAACCAATTATTATAATCATTCCTTTGTATAGTCTTTGACTCCCTTAACCCTCTTATTAAATTCATGTCTGTGAACCATAAGCATTTCTATAATGCTGCTTGGCACTCTTGCTATATTTTCCTGGTATTTTCATTTATACTCTCTAGATAATTACTTCAGAACTTTTCTCTCCTCAAACATCTAATGTCACCGTCTCCATTACCTTCAGCTTATAAAATTTTTACTTCACTAAAAAATTGAAGCACTCAGAAAAGATCTTACACTAACTACCATTCTCACATTTGCTCACCTGCCAACACTCACGTCCACATTTTCTGCTTTCTCTCATTACCAAAATTACATATCCATGGTCTTATTTAAAACAGACTCATAGATACAGAGAACAAACTGGTGATTGCTAGGTGGGAAGGGGTTGCGGGGGCTGGGTGAAGAAGATGAAGGGATTAAAAAATACAAATCGTTAGTTATGAAATGCTCATAGAGATCTGAAGTACAGCATAAGGAATATAGTCAATGATATTGTAATAACTATGTATGATGTCAGGTGAGTACTAGACTTATCAAGGAATTATATAATTATATAAATGTCTAACCACTATACTGTGCACCTGAAACTAATATAAAATAATATTAAATGTCAACTATAATTGGGAAAAAAACAGTCTTGCCAGTTGTTTACTTATACACCTCTTTGGTCCCTTTCAGCTACTCAAAAATATTGCTCTAGCATCTCCGCTTCTCTCCATTATAACATTTTACTCTTTACTGGAACATTCTCATGAGCATACAAACAAAGTGTTATTTCTCCTTTAAAACACACATACACTAAAAAGGAACAAAACAAAAACTCACCTACAGACCTATTTATTTAAATTTCTTTTTTTAGGAACTCCTCACAATAGTTGTTTATTCTCACTGTTTCCACTGTTTGTAATTATTCTCTCTTAAACTAATTCCATTTATGTTTCACTCCTATTACTTCTCTTAAATTACTCTTGTCAAAGTCACCAATAACCTTCATGTTGCTGAACTCAGTAGTGAGTTCTCATTCCTCATTTTAATTGAATTTTCATCAGTTTCTGAAATCATTAACTTTCTTCTGCTTCTTATAGTTTCTTCCTTTGGCCTCCAATACATTGCACTAACCCAGTTTTCATTCTACTTTATGAGTCATTCATTTATAGTTTGTTCTTGCTGGACCTCTTTTTCTCCTTGACCACTTAATTTTAGAACTCCTTGTGGCTCAGTTCTTTGTCCTCTTTATTCTTTTATATGCATTTACTCCTTTGGTAATCTCTTGATGACAGTGATTCCCTATTGTATATCTTCAATTTAGACCTCTCTTTTAAACTCCAGACATATGTACCAACTACTTACTTGTCACATTCACTTAGAGACCTCTAATCCATTTTGTCCCAAACTGAACTCATTGTTCTCCCAAACCTGCTCCAACTACAACTTATATCAATTAGCGCAGCACTATCCTTTCACACAGCTGCTCAACACAGATGAAGTTATTTGTGATTTCTTTCATCTTCTCAATACCCATATCCAATCTTTCAGGCAATCTTTTTGATTCTACCTTCAATATACATTCAAGATCAGACCCTGTCTCATTATCCCTGGTGTTATTATCATTATGTTTCTCCAGATTATTAAAATCACCCCCTAACAGATCTTCCTGTTTCCATTTGTCCCCCAGTCCATTCTTGACATAGCATTCAGAATAACCCTTTCAAACATTAGTCATATTATGTCACTTGGCAGCTCAAAATCATCAGTGACCCCCATTTTACTCAGAACATAATTCTTACAATGTCCTCCAAGGTCCTACATGATCTATATACCAAACCCCTCCCTTTTACCTTTTTGACCTCCTTTCCTACTACTTAGACTTTAGTTTATTCTGTTTGAGCCAAGTGGCTTCCATTACATTCCTTGAAATCTCCAGACATGTCAAAGTTCCTCACTTCCTTCACATTTTTATTTGAATGTCAGTATTGCCTATCTAAACAACTTCTTCACCTTGCTATCCCTCTCATAGTACTCTATATTTTCTCTCAAACTGCACTTACACTTAACACATTTTAACATGCCATCTATATTTACTTAACTCTTTGTTATAATTATCGCTTATTCTCTTTCTTTCTCTTCCTGTTAGAATATAAACTTCAAAAGGGCAGGGAGTTTAATTTTGTTTTTTTGCTGTATAACAAGCACTTAAAATAATGCCTAACAAATTGTCAGTACTCAATAAATATCTTCGAATCATCAAATAATATTTATGAATGAGTGAATGAATACTTCAAAAGTTACCAATCATTTTTTAGAGTCTGGCTCCCATCCCGGTGGTCAGGTGCTATAGCTTGAGCTTTTTCTTCATCAGTCAATTCTAATTCTTTTCGAAGCCTATATTAGACAAAGAGTAGATGTCGTATGTACAAAGACAAAGGAAATTGGCCCAGACATTTATTACTCTGTAAGACATTACCAAATGGATCTACTTATCATTCATAAAACCTCAAAAAATCTATTAGGCTCTCTAGGGTCTGTTCACTGAAATCAATACTACAAGCCACATGATTGAACAATTATGATGGCAACATTGAGTGCTGGAGTGTTTTTGATATATAGCCAAAGATATAGGCAGTGAAACCAAAGAGGACTCACTGTCCCTTTTTAATCTTTCAGATTGGTTAAGTGTGATAAGTGAATGTGAGATCTACCAAAATTATTTTGTTAACTGGAAAGGGAGAAAAATGAATAGTACCCAACCTTGTGAGTCTGTGATTAAGGTAATTCAAATAGTTCTAGAAGGTTGTATAGACCAGGCAGTATTCCTTTTCATCTCCCCTTTAAAGAGACTGTGATGATGATGATGACAATGACAATGATAACTATATTAATAATGATGAGGAATGATTCATTTCTGACTTTTAGTTAGATATCTAGATAAAATGGAATATTTAAATATTTCTCATTTTGCCAGGAGAGGCTGAGTGTTCTTCTATATTCTCTTTGCAGATTAACACTGATTTATTATTTTAGAAACATGTTTGACAACATTTTAGAAGTAGAACACATTTCCAAATTAATTCCTAAGGTTCTAATCCCTATGCTTCTAATAATGTGTATGTATATATCTGTGTGTGATGGAGATTCTGGCATGTGGGTGGCAGTTGTTGAGAACAAAATATATTTGCTATCATCCCTTTTTCCAAAATACCTCATAATCCACTAATTAATATTTAAAAATTCATGTTCTCCTGTAGGTAAAGTTTTTGTAGTAATTCACAGCATAATTGCCTAAATGTGATATTAACTTAGTTGAAGAGCTAGAAGGGTGTGTGTGTGTGTGTGTGTGTGTGTGTGTGTGTGTGTGTGTGTGTTGGGGAAGAGATGTTAGAGTTTATGTTTGGAACTTAGAATACTTTGGAAAGAGCAAATCATGTTGGAACCCTATAAAAGCTGTCTTTGAAAACCATGGCAGGTGGGTACTAAACTTATTGGAGTGATTGCTCTGTAAGTTATACAAATGTCTAATCACTATGCTGTGTACCTGAAGCTAATATAATATTATGTCAACTGTAATTAAACAATAAAAACAAATTATAATGAAAAGAAAGAAAATCACCATGAGATGAGGTAAGCTGGTGGTTTTGGGGTGCACTGATGATGGAAGGTTCTAGAGTTTTGGATGTGGGAGAGAATGAAAGAAATATTTGTTGAATAAATGGATAGCTTTTGTGTCAATAAATAGATAGCTTTTGTGTCAATAAAACAAATGTGTGATTGCACATTCTCTGAGTCCAGAAGGTGATACTAAAAATTATCTAACACATTCTTCAGGATGTCTGTGGGTGCATAGTTTAGAGACCACTGGTGATTGAGTGTCTCTTTTTGGGAGTGAGCAGTGCACTTTCAAAAGAAGCAGTTTTGCCTCTCTTTGTTTTTACCCTCAAATCTACAGAAACTATCTTACTTGTTTTAATGGCTTTTTCCTTAAAGCATTTCTCTATGTTAACATTTAAAACTTTCTTTCTTCCAGACCTGTGAGTCAAAGAGATCAGATGACCTAGACCTAGTAATTTTAAGGTGACCTTCAATGCAGGCAGTAGTTAGAAAAGAAGATGATTTGAAAAACTCCATTCTTCCTTGGTTTTAAAAGTTGTGCCTTTGCCAAAGGTGATTCGGTGCTTTGAGGCTAAAACATAGAACAAATTTAATGTTTATTCTTGATATGTTTTGAATTCATGTTTATGTTGTTTTTGTCTTATTCTCTATCTCTCTCTCTCCAGGTATATATATTTGACTTTTGGCTTTACATTGGGTTATGGAGAGGAGATAAATTCTTAGAGTTTGTGCCTGAAGTAAGAAAAGGTCAGGGCTTAGTCAATTTGTTGCTCTGCAAACTGCCAAAGCTGAGGTTTATCTTAAATTATTGATAAGTTTGCATCTGGTTATGACGCTTGATTTTAAATAATTTTGAAGGTCCTGCTATGGATAAAGTGAAGTAGAAAACTTGAACTTGAATAGAGCTCTGTCTAATTCTGAAAATTCTACCATGGTTCTACTTCAGAGCTAAATATTTATGCATCCATAATTTTATTGATTTCAGGACTGTGGCATTTTATTTCAGTCTTAGTTACTAACACAACCACTTTTTAAATAAGGCAGGTTTCAGTTTAAGTTTGAGGATGTTTAAATCTGTTTTACAAACCATCTTGAAGAAAGGGTGTATTAGTCAGAGTTCTCCAGAGAGATAGAACCAAGAGGATGTGTATATATATTTACATATATAAAAAGATTTATTATAAATATTTTTCTCTGCGATTATATAGGCTTACAAGTCCCAAGATCTGTAATTGGCGAGCTGGGGACTCAGAAGAGTTGATAGTGTAGTTTCAGTCTGAAAGTGGGCAGGTTCAAGACTAAGTAAGAGCTGATGTTTCATTTAGAGTCTGAGGCAGAAAAAAAAAACAATGTCCCAGCTCAAGGCAGTCAGGCAGGAGGAATTTTATTTTATTTGGGGGTTGCAGGGGTCCTTTTGTTCTATTCAGGACAGTTGGGACCCACCTACATTAGTGAGAGCAATATGTGTTATTCAGCCAACCAATTAAATGTTAAACTCATCCCAAAATACCTCACAGAAACACTCAGAATAATATTGGACCAAATATCTGGGTACTCTGTGACCTAAGACAAGTTGACACATAAAATTAACCAACACAAGTCTATCCTTTGTCTAATTGGCACTCATATGCATGTCCTTAAACTATGCTTAATCTCCAAATGAAGATGATTTCAAGGTCATAATTCTGCCTAACATGATACAACAATCCTGTGTATGGGTGTGATGTTATGCACTGAACGTTTATCTCCCCCTGCTCCCACCTCCCAAATTCAAATATTGAAGCCCTGATCCCCACAGTATGACTATATTTGGAGACTGGGAATCTAAGGAAGTATTAAGGTTAAATGAGGTTGTAAGGGTGAAGTCCTGATCCAATAAGATTAGTGTTCTTATAAGAAGATATACTAGAGCATTCTCTTGTGCTTTTTTCTGTGCACACATACCAAGGAAAGGCCATGTGAGCACATGATATGAAGACAGCCATCTACAAGCGAGGAGGTGGCCCTCACCAGAAATCTGACAGGTCAAAGCCTTGGTCTGGGTCTTCCAGCTTCCAAAACTCTGAGAAAATAAAATTCTGTTGTTCAAGCCACCAAGATTATGATATTGTGTTATGGCAGCCCAAGTGGACTAATACAAAGGGAAACGGGGACAGAGAGTAAATCTAATCTACAAGATTCTTGATATCAGGGAATTTTTTCTTCAAGAGCACATTCATTGTAGGTTTCATCACACATTAGTAAGTGATAATAGGTATTAAAGAATAGCAGTGAGGAATAGAGAAATCCTTTCAGAGCAAGTGATTTTATCTGCACATTGAACAAAACAATAAGTTATAAACATTTCTTGAGTAAACAAGTGAATCATTTAAAATTAATATTGATCATTTATAAAGAAAATAATTCACAGAAAAAATTTTAAAAGTTGTATTCACATATACATTTTTTCAAATTACTCAAAATAAAGATACAACAGAAGCAACCTTGATTATATACCAGAAGAAGAAAGTTATACAATTTATGTTTCATCTCCTTAGTGGAATCTTGTGTGATAATGAAATATGATAATTATGAATGACACTTGGGAAAATGTTTATCATTTCTGTTATATGAAAAAAATAGAATGTATTCTGCTATGATTATACTTACATAAAATTGTGTATGCATATCAACAAGACCTCTCTGTTTCATGATTATTTTATACTAGTAGTGCTTCTACAATAATGTTTAAAATAATATTTATTTAATGACAGAAGTGCCTCAAAGCTGCCAATATCTATCATGCTGTGCAGCTTGTCCTTTATCATCTTCAACGGGTTATAGATTTCTCTGCCTTGATGAGCCAGATGGCATGCATACATCAGAGAGATCTGAGCTTGACATTCATTTGAGTCATACTAAATGCTTGGTTAAATATTTTTCTACTATCTTTAAATCATTCTCATTAACTACTTTCTCTAAAGAGCACAGCTTTCCATTTCTCCTGTACAGAAGTACAAGTTATATTGAAAGAAAGGGAATGAGAATTAAAATGATTAAAGTATTCAGGTGGAAGAAAACTTTGAAAAACTGAAACTTTATAATCATAAATCTTATTGTTAAAAGGACGATAGTCAACTTTAGCATTAAATTATTACTTCTTTGCAAAAAATTCCCTCTTTCATATTATCCTTTCACATTCATACATACATTGTTTTAAATGCTTCTAAAGGGCTCACTGTGTTCTTTGGAGTTTATTGACTATAATATTTAAAGAGGCATTAAATGTTTTTAATGGCCATTCCAGCCCCTTTGCACATCTTGCTTATGATTGTCCCAACCAAGAGGTCAGCTGGTACCTGGCATTGGCTTCAGGCCATAAATGCTACAGGGACATTTGAGATGGAGCTTAAGGATGTGTACTGGTCTGGTTGGACAAGGAGCTTGGATTGAAGGGTCATAGAGAACATGACTAGACAAGTAATGCAAGTCCAGACAGTGAATGTGCCAAGTACACATTAATTTTATAGTTTCCAGTATCTGCTTATGTAACAAAAAAACATTCTGTCTGCTTCAAAAAAGCTGGAAAGTCCCTGAAGAAAAAAAGATAAAAAATTTTAGCCTTTCTTTTGAGAATTTGCATAGCCATATAACCTATTTGTCATTTTCATAGGTTTTTAGCTTAATTATTTCTTTGGCAAAATTTCCCTCTCAGGAACTTTCTCTTTCAGATATTTTGACATTTTTCTATTTGACATTAAGGGTATGGGGAAGAGAACTCCCCGATATTGTGCCTCCTGGACATCTCAGGTGGCATGCCAGGCCCTTGGCATGTTCATTCAGTTAATTATTTAAAAAATATCAATGAGCTCATGTATCAATTCAACCAATGTTTAATAAACTTCTATTATGCGCCAGGCACTGGACACAGTGGTGGCATGACAGACAAGACCAGATTAGAGGTGGGAGCATCTTCTTTATATGTTCATCCATTGATGGACACTTAAGTTGTTTCCATAAATGTTCATGAATAATGCTGCAAAAATACTAGATTTTATTTTCTAATCAGAGTGAGAGTTAGTTTCCATAGGAGCATCTGGGGATAGGCGTGGTAGGGAGGCCAAAATGGAATCCATTCCTTTACCTGCTGTGCTTGGCTCCATGGTCAGACCCTATGGAGAGAAAGCTCCAGGCTCACGCTACAGAAGCTCTTTTAGCAAAGGTATCTGTGAAACGTGGGGATATAAGCTGTGCTTCAGCCCAGATGGGCACTGTGAACACCCTGAGGGCATTTTCCAGAGGGCTGAGGTATTGCCAAGGTCTGTTGGGGCAACAGCTGCTAGAATTTGCATTATTATTTTTGATATTCTCTTATCTGGAGACTGACAGATGGATGAGACCTGGAAACAAGCATAAGTCAGATGTTTCCTCGTTTCCACTTTGATGTTAATTGTATGATGTGCCACTTAATAACAGCATTTTTTTCTTTTTGCAGGGATTAGGGAAGATAAAGGTCACACAGCTATATTAGATGTCTACACCAATATTAAGAGACCTCCTGATTCTAGAAATTTTAAAATGTGAAGGAGAAAATGTTTCTTAGAATCATAAATATAAGGTATGTAGTATGGCATATATTATGTTATGGCATTCCAAATATCATGCCATATTTCACTGGTATCACTCAGTTGTATCACTTCTAGCAAAAGCTTTGGACTCAAAGACATCTGGGTTTGTATCTAGGCTCTTCATCTGCTATAAGTCACTTAAGGACTTATTTAGGCTCCCAGTGCATAATTTTTCTCTTTAGTAAACTGAGATAATAATGATTAAATTAGCATCATAAGAAATAATTTCTATAAAGCATTTAGCATACTGAATGGCACACCGTAAGAGCTCTATAATATTATGATTTATAATAAGTATATATATATTTGATTTTCATGGTATTGTGATTTATAATAAGAAATATTATAAGTTTTTAGAGCTTCTAAAAGCCCTTGGAATTTCCTAAGAGTTGAGAGCAATCAAGGTATCTTGTTGCGTTAATGAGGTGACTTTTGGACTGCGCCTAAGGATGGGGGCTGGTTGACAGGAGAACTAATGCTGCAATTAGGGGGTTTGGAATTTTCAGTATCACTCCCCCACTTCCTCCATCTTACCTCTAGGAAGGAGAGAGGGGCTGGAGTTTGACTCAATTGCCCAAGGTCTAATTTAATCAATCATGCTTACGTTATAAAGCCTCCATAAAAACACAAAAAGACTCGGTTCAGAGAGCTCCTGGGTTGCTGAACACATTGAGATTTGGGTGAGAATGATAGGCTTGGGGATGTCATGGAAATCCCTTGTCTTTTCCCCATACCATGCTCTATGCATCTCTTTCATCTGGCTGTTCCTGAGTTATATCCTTTTATAATAAACCAGTGATCTAGTAAATAAAATGTTTCTCTGATTTCTGTGAGTTGCTCTAGCAAATTAATAGAACCCAAGGAAGAGGTTGTGGGAACCTCTAATGTATAACCAGTCTCTGTGAAGTACAGGTAACAACCTGGACATATGACTGGTATCTAAAGTACAAGGTGGAGGTCATTGGAACCTCTCAATCTATAGCCAGTTGGTCAGAAGTATAGGTGACAGCTTGGGTTTGTGACTGGTGTCTAAAGTGATGGAGGGCTGTCTTGTAGGTCTGAACCCTTAACCTGATGCTATCTCCAGGTGCATAGTGTCAGAATTGAGTTGAATTTTCCTTGGACACCCTGCAGGTGTCCCAGGATTGTTTGTTGGTATGATGGTGTGGACCTTGAGAAGAAAAGATTCTTTTGATAGGAACCCTCAGAAGGAATTTATTTGCTGAGATGGACTCCCTATGGTCAACTGAGGATCCACATTTTATAAATAAGAGCTTAGTGGCCATTTGCTGAGAGGGGCTCCTCACCTATTCTGTGTTCTGAGAATAACCTCAGACTGAACACTTGGCTTCCTGCACTTTGCCCCACTTGTTTACACCATCTGAGTCAACCACTACAGGGAAACTCTGATTTTGTCTAACAATGGACTGAGACCTGTCCCATCCAATCAGAACTGCACAAGTTGGATACCTCATTTACATAAAATTGACCAAATTCAGAACCTAGGCAGAACTATAAAAGGTGGCTTCTCCTTTGTCTTGGTATAACATAATTTAGATTGCTGTGTTAGTCTCTGTCTCCTGGGCTGAAGCTGCTTTGGCTCAAATACAGGCTTTTTAATCTTTATTGCAGTCTAAAATTAATTTTAGTTTCTCCCCACATGTTAAAATTGGGACCAGGAACCAAAAAAGGGGTTCAAAAATGTTAGTTATTTTTTCTTTCATATAGTAGAAAAGTAAAGTTTTACTAAATACCAAATCACAATTTAAAAGGAACATTAACATTTGAAGAAGGATATCCAGGCTGAGGAAGGATCCATTCAACAAATTATACAAATAATTGCTGAAAAGGTGAAAATAATTTGCTGTGAACAAAGCAGGAAATGAATTGGTAAAGAAAAAAGGCATAATTGTTAGCTGAAAAGGTGAAGTGCTATGATGTATGTAAATGGGTAGTACATAGATTTGTTGTGTGGAAAACTAGATTTTTAGAAGATATTTGTTCTCATGCATTAATGACCAAAAATTTTAAAATGAACAAAACTTTGTACATTCTTACTCAGACCAAGCTCTGTTGATTCATAACTGGCCACCATTGCTTTATTTAACCACACTTTCTGCCTCTCATTGCTGTTGCTCATTTTCAGCTTTGCTCTACATGGAGGGAGATGGTAAGACTCCCGAGGTCAGTGTCTTAAAAATTTGAAAGTGTCATAAGATTAGTATAATTTGGCTCCTTAGTTGTCTTAATGGTTTTTAAAAAGCCTATAATTTGGGCCTTTTTACATAATGATGCCATTGGAAGAGGTTATTTCATGGGAAGAAAAACATTAAATGGTGGCTGAGGCAGGCTTAGTTTTTGTTCTGTTAATCACCATCAATAGAATGTTAGAAAATTCTTTCTAATCTCTTGTACTACAAGCTCCTTATCTGTAGAAAGAAATTAATAAATACAGTGCTGGAACCTCATATAAAAGAGCTATTTTCATTGAGGTCTTATCAGTTTGAAAACATGCTCAAATGAATGGCAGTGAAAGAACAAGACTTAGAGTTCATAGTATGAGTATCATGATGCCAAGTTTACCAGTGTATTTAATGTGGCCTTCAAAGTAGCATTACCACTTGTGTTTGACTATGAACACTAAATTGCATTCCTCACATACAAACCACAGGCCTGCCAGAGCCTTTGGATGCTCAGTGGCCGAGCACTTATTTCCTCCATCTCTTTGATAAACCTGACTTAAACATGGCAATTATTAGTAAAGTTCTCTGTGTGAACTGACTGAAGAGTACTTAGTTTCTTAATAGTTGTTGTGTAACTCCCTTGATCACATTAATGATTCCTGTGATAGGAACAGGTGCAGGTTTAAGACACTTCCAGAAAAAACAGGCAAGCACAAAGGTAAAGAGAAAGCATTACCAACATCAGGCCTGGGACTGAGGAGGTTTCATAGTCATCGCTGCACAGTTCCTGTGTTTTTGGCCCAGCTAGTTTCATTGCTGCAGGGGTGTAGCTGGGTCGATCTGTTGTCTGTGTTTGTTCCATTGTTGATCTGTCACGTTTGCAACAGTATAAGAATGCATAATGTGGACAAGGAGCTCAGGGTGACTTTGTATGTGCCAAGTGGGTGTGTGTGATATGGTCTCTTCTGACTGAGGAAGCGCCTGGCTTAGCAAGTTCTTGAGCTACAAAAGCATCTCTTCATTACTGTGTACAATTAATTACATGCCGTCAGCTTATTGTTTGCTATAAATAGCCATAGATTTGTCTTCATTTAGATTTTAAAAGGCTTCCTCTTTGCCCAACACAGAATCATTTTTCATGTGTTGGAGAGAAATGCAGATGCTGTCTCTCCAAGAGAGATGTGGCAAAATCCTGGCAGGCTCTGATGTTTTTAAACAGTGACCCATGGTTACCAAGAGTTTTCCTCTCTCTTAAACATTAAATATAGCTTTAATTCCCTATCTCTGTCAAGCATACCATATTTTGAAAATTGTTGTCTGTCAAATTGCATTTACTAAGTAAAATATCTTCCCATTTTAATTAATAACTGTAGCCATAATTCAATAGTTCTGATCGGTTAGTAGAATTATAGCTACAAAAGAAAAAAGTTGGTGTTTTAGTCAGGGTTTGTTGACTTTTTAGAGACATAAAGTGTAATTTCCATTAGTTATTTTTAAAAAATAATGAAGACCAGTTCTACAACTTTTATTGATGCCTTCACAATCCACTAGGAGTACAGATACTGAGACTAGGCAACTTTGAATTATCAATATCCTAGCATCACAGAGCTGTCATATCCTTACCATTAATTATAATTATAATAAATAATTTGTTATACAGAATTTTCTTATATTTATCATATGTAGTTCCTTAGAGTAATTCCTTCAGATAAATATTTTCCCATAATATGAAGAAACTACTAATCAAAGAATATAAATGACTTGTCCAATATCATATACCTATTCTGAGACATCAGCTTCAAAATCAGGCTCAAATCTCTCTTTTTAAACATTTTGGTCATGTACATCCTACAAGTTTTGAACAATTTGTACCCCTTCATGCATTTTTAAGTACATATGTAAAATTTTTCGTCACAAGTTTAATAGTTTCAAGTGTAATATTTCCAGCATATTATAAATGTTTCCACTTTAACTAGAAACAGTTACATCAGCCTTTTGAATGGAACCATTATCTAGTTGCAAAATATATGGACAAGTTAATTAATAATCATAAATTATTCATCATTCTTTCTTTTCCTTAGACTTGTGCTTTTATTCCTTTTTCCCCATAGAGTGTTATCTTAAAGTTTCATACTCATACATATTTTATTAATTATAACATTTGCTAATTCAGTGTTTCCAACAACTTCATGGAACATAACTACCACATATGAGATTTGACTGTGTGTATATAATTTTAAAGTATTTTTTAAATGCTCTGTAATCAGAAACTCTGTTAATACATTTCTTCTGTGCTGAACTATCATTAAATTTGATTTTAATATGTAAATACTTATTTAGTCAGTTTTATAGTGTGGGCAAGGAAGTAAGAGAAAATGGAGGACTATAAAGAGAAAAAGAGGGATGGAATGAAGGAGTAAGAGAATCATACCATTTATTGAGTTTTTATTATTTGCTAGTAAAAGAAAGGAAGAAAAAACAGAGAAGAGAGATGAGGGAAGAGAAGGTGAAAATCAGAGGATGAATGAAAAGAGAGGAGAGCAGAAGCTAGGGGGAAAGGGAAAAGAAAGAGATTTTATTGCATATTTTGGGAAGAGTGAAAGGTATAAGAATTATACCTAACTGTAAAATAGAAGTCGGTGGAAACACACACACACACACACACACACACACACACACACACACACACTCTCTAAGAATATCTAAGATATATAAATAAAAATTCTCATTCATTTTTTTAGAAAAATAAGCCCTTAGTTAATTTTATAGCTTTATATAAATATGTTTCTTACCATACAATTCTTTTAAAGTATACAAATCAACCTTAAAAGAGACCTCATACACATAAGCAGTCAATCCCAATACCATTCCCTCCAGCACTAAGTAGTACTAATCTACTTCCCCCACAGTTTTATTGAGATATAATTGACATATAACATTGTATTAGTTTAAGGTGTACAGCATAACAATTTGATATACATATATATACACATATATATATACACACATATATATATATTATGAAATGGTTATCACAATTTTTTGTTAACACCCATCATTATAGTTATACATTTTTTTCTTGTGATGAGAATTTTTAAGATCTACCATTTTATCAATTTTCAAACATACAATACAGTATTATTAACTATATTCACTATGTTGTATGTACATTATATCCCTACAACTTATAACTGGAAATTTGTACTTTTGACCCTCTTACCCATTTCTCTCTACCCCATCCTCCACAACTACTAATCTGTTTTCTGTATCTATGAGTTCATTTTTCTTTTTAGACTCCACATATAAATGAGATCATACAGTATTTGTCTTTCTCTTTATGACTTAGTTCACTTAGTATAATATCCTTGACATCCAACTATGTTGTCATAAATGGCAGGATTTCCCTCTTTTTAATGGCTGAGTAATATACCACATTTTCTTTATCCATCTTCCATTGATGGACACTTAAATTGTTTCCATGTCTTAGCTATTACAAATAATGCTGCAGTGATCATCTCTTTGAGAGACAGAAAGTGATTTCATTTTCTTCAGATAAATACCCAGAACTGGAATTATTGGATCATATGGTAGTTTTATTTTTTAATTTTTTGAGGAACCTCCATGCTATTTTTCATAGTGGCTGCACAAATTTACATTTCCATCAACAGTGCACAAGTGTTCCCTTTTCTCCACATTCTTGCCAACACCTGTTATCTCTTATCTTATTGATGACAGCCATTCTAACAGGTGTGAGAGAATATTTCATTGAAGGGATATTTCAAAAAGGAGCAGAAAGAATGTTTGAAGAATTAGTTTTTGCTTTACCCTGATGATTACTGATGTTGAATGCTTTTTCATGTACTAATCTTCCTTTATCTCTATAAATTTACCTATTCTGAACATTTCATATAAATGTAATCATACAATATGTGGTCTTTTGTGACTGACTTCTCCCCAACCCCTTTGAGATTATAACCGTCAAATAAAAATTGGATATATTTAAGGTGTATGTGTGATCTTTTGATATATATTATATGTGTATATAGTGAAATAAATACCATAATCAAACTGATTAACATATCCATCACACACAGTTAAGGCTTTTTTTTGTGTGTGTGGGAAAAAACTTAAGATCAACTTTCTTAGCAAATTTCAAGTATACAGTACAATATTTATTATTAACTGTAGTTAACATACTGTCTATTAGATCTCCAGAATAACCTCCAGAATAATTGATTTATTTCTCTATGGAAGTGATGAGAAATTTATGGGAATTTTAGCAGTGTATATTTGTTTTGCTTTAAGAAATTCTATAAAGGACAATTAAAATAAGAGAGCCTTTTTATTCCAAAATTATTCTTTTTTCAAAAAAATGTCATTAGGTGGGTACCTCTTAAGGTATGGATACTTTAGTGCATTTATATGTCAACTTATGATCATTTAGAAATAAAAATAAAACATCTGTGAAAATATTTGACTAAATATACCATTTAATTCCATATGAAAATATTACACAACCTGTAAAGAATTTGTGTATGATATTTTAGGAACCTATTTTCTTGCATCAAGTAAGAGTACTTTTCTTCCAAGTTTTGCTATTTATATTAACTACATATTCTTTCTTTTAAAGTTAAATAGATAGCATATGAAAGGGGTTCTTGAACTGTGTGGTTTTACATATCAATGATATGGTATATTGAATACTGGGTAATATTACTTAAACAGTGTTAATAATTCACATTTATCTTCATGCTTAAATTTGCAGACCACCTTGACAGATCCAGATGCAAATATTTTTATAAATTACTGAAGTATCTAATTCAATCAAATTCAGTTTTATGACCATGCATGAATAATTCTCATTTTGATAATTATATATGAGCAATCGTAACATTCAGAATCATACTATGGTTAACCATCTAAATTAGAAAAAATTATTTCTATCTTGAATTGCATAGAATAGATTTCATTTAGCATTGGAAGTTCAGGCTAAACATTTCTAAATGACATTTCCAAAAACTGCAGAGCTTTTATCGCCAAAACACAGTAAAAAAAAAAAAAAATGCATTTTTCTACATAATTTTGAATGTAAAAAAAAAATCAAAGAGATAAATTCCAATTTTATTTTTTAGTGGAGTGTCACTGATCAGCATGACTCTTTGTCAAAACATCTTCCTTAATAACTTTGTAAACTGTCATTTGTTCCAAAATTATAATGGTTGTGGAGCTGGTAGAATAACATTATTCTGTTCTTTTGAATGGTTTAACTTTCTCTACCTAGTTCCCACAGATTCCTTTTGAGCTTTCTTGCTTTTGATTTGGTGAACCAGAAGAGGAAAGTTACATGAAGAATTGTTTTATTTTGCCCTGGTCTTCTGTGAAAATTATACTGAAGGAAGTGATTTGTTCAAGGAATTCAAAGTAGTTCATAAACACCTTTGAATGTCTTTATTATATAGCTAAGGAGTATAAAATTGTTCACTCATTGGCTATGTCTTTCCCTTAGCACACCAATATAAGTGGGAATAGTATCATTTATATCTACAGTTTCAAAAACACAATAGGACAGTGAGAGCTTTTAGTTATAGTTATCTAGACTGCCACAAGATGGTGCTAAATTTTAAGACCATCTTTGTGGTCTAACTGAACACATGGCTACCTAATTTTATTTTTGCTGTTGCTGCTGTTGTGAGGGGGGAAATGAGTTTGTAACAATGTAAAGCTTATGTGCTTTAACTAGTAATTGAAATATTTTAAAACAACTCTGGAAAAAGTATTTCTCTTCTTCCAGATATCTATTTTAGTGGATGTGTATACTTCTTTCTTGCTGAATAGTGAGTTTGCATTTTTGTGTGTACTATATAGGTATCCTGAACTATTGTACTGATTAATTATGATCTGCGTATATAACATAAAATGGGGCTTTTAAAGAAATTTTGATAGTATTCCATAAGATAAAATACCTCTTCTTAGCTTTTGTTTCATTCTCCTTTCTCCCACTTCTTTTTCCTCTTTCCTCCCCCTCCTCTTCCTCTAGCTTTTTCTCCTTTTCCGTCTTCTTCTTCTTCTTCTTCTCCTTTTTTCACTTGCTTTTTCAACTTTCTCTAATTTTTATTAGATAACTAATATAGAGGTGTTTTTCCATTTCCTGTTCCTCTTCCCACCACTATGACTAGAGAAGGATGAACTAGATATGCTGAGATGGAACTAAAGTAATATTCTGGGTTGGAAAGAGTGTGTACCCAAAGGATTTAGGATCTACTCTTATGTGCCAAGTATTGATAAAAAATAAAATTAAATTGGTAATCATTCATTAATCAATCAACCATTCATTGAATAATGGCTCTGGGCTAGGTACTAAGTATATATTAGTTAATAAGATAAACATTAGTTCTTTCTTTATCAAGTTTTGTAAATGCGCAGATAAGTTTTCAATTGATGAGTTGTGACAAACATATTTATCTGTGTACCCAACACCCAAGTCAAGATATAAGACATTT
Source organism: Eidolon dupreanum (assembly GCA_028627145.1). NCBI lineage: Eukaryota > Metazoa > Chordata > Mammalia > Chiroptera > Pteropodidae > Eidolon > Eidolon dupreanum. Next base: position 63,228,074 of record CM053510.1, on the reverse strand, counting down.
TCACCACCTGAGAAAGTCCCCTCATGCCCCTTCAGCCAATTTTAAGTTGATCCTGCCCAACTACCTCCTACTCCCAGGAACCATTCTGATTTATATCATGATAGATTCGTTTGTCCTCTTCTTGAACTTTGTATAAATGGAACATACTTCCATTTATGTATGACTTTTTTCACTCAAAGTAGCATTTTTGAAGTTTATTCATGTATTGTGTTAGCTGTATCAATAGTGTGAATTTTTTTTTACTGTGAGTAATATTCTATTGTATAAATATACCACAGATTTCTTGTCCTTTCTACAATTGATGGATGCTTTGGTTGCTTACAATGTTTGACTATCATGAATAAAGTTACTATGACCATTCTTGCGCACAGTTTTTTTGCAGACATATGTTTTCATTTCTTTTGGATGTAAAAATGGAATTGCTGGGTCCTAGTGTAAATGTATTTTTTAACTTTATAAAAATTTGACAAATAGTTTTCCAAGGTAGCTATACCAATTTATACTCCTAAAAATGGTGTACAAATGTTCTAGCTGCTCCACATACTCGACAACATTTGGTATAACTAGTATTAATTTTAGCCATTTTAGTGGGTATAAAGTAGTATTTCATTGTGAAAAGATGTACCTAACCCAATTATTAACAGTATAGCTAGAGCCCTAGAGGGCATGGTGGGAAGAACTTGGGAGGTCAAGGGTGAAAAGAAGAATCTTGGACAGGAAGAACAAAGTAGCATGGGGATGATACTATGTGGTGAGAAGCGATAGATGATCAGTCTTTCATGTTTAGCAGTGGTCAAAGAAAGAGAGGTAAAAGTCATTAAAAGTGCAGGTAGTAGTAGTGAGAGCCCTCAGATATGTGGTGCATTTAGCTAGTGTAGCCCAAATGATTGTTAGCTTAAACTTTATGAAAAGTCTATATGATGATGGAATGTTAGACTTATCATAGCCCAGAATCTCTTCTTGGTCTCATTCTTATGGACCATATTAAAATGCTGGTCATACTCTATCAGAGTAATTAAACCTAGATATAGAAGACATTTCATCCTGAAGAGTACCCTAATATTAAATATACCCTTCACCCTTTGCCCTTTATTCAGACTCACATTCTAATTTGAAATCTTTTAATTATAGCTGGAAATGGGGCTTTATTTACAACTTCTCATAGTAGGATGAACATACCTACTGAAAGGAGGATATAGAACTCATTTCTACCATAGGTCATTAGAACATTTTGGCTAACTTTTATTGGTCATAGATATATATGATGGAACTAGTATATTTAGATCTTGGAATAAAAAAAATTTCTCATGTCTGTGGTTACATTTTATGATCTCAAATGTTAAAGTCTGCATTTTAAAACTTGCCAACTAACTTTATAAAAAATAAACATTATATTTTAAAATAATAATTTTTGATTTATAGAAAAGTTATGAAGACAATACAAAGATTCCATATATCTTTCATCTAGATTCTCCTAATGTTAACTACTTATATAACCACGGTACATTTGTTAAAACTAAAAAATTAATGTGGCTGACTCTCCAGATCTGTGACAAGTTCTTAGTCTTTTCTTATTTTTCATGATCTTGATAGTTTTTAAGAGTCCCGGTCAGATATTTTGCAGAAAATCCCTCAATTTGGATTGTCTGATGCTTTTCACATGATTAGACTGGGGTTATGGTTTTGGGGGACAGATACTGCAGAACTAGAGAGCCCTTATCACCTCATCATATTAGGGATACATTATATCAACATGACTTATCACTGGTGGTATTAACCTTGATCACTTGAGTAAGGTGGTATCTGCCAAATTTTTCCATTGTGAGGTTACTATTTTTCCCTCTTCATACTCTATTCTTTGAAAGTGGGTGGTTAAGTGCAGTTCATAATCAACATGTGTATGCTTATGAAAGGGGCAAGGGAAGATTGGAAATTAAGCTTCACCTCTTGGAGGGGGGAATACTTACATATATTATTTGGAATTTTTCTTAGGGATAACTTACATCTTATCTCCTTTACTTATTAACTGATTTGTATCAGTTATGGACTTATGAATATTTATTTTATACTTTGGGTTATAGTCTAATAATACATTATTTTTTCTTCAAATTCTTCCAACTTTGGCCATTGGAAGCTCTTTTAGATTGGCTCCAGTGTCCTTTTGACATATGTATTCTGTATGTATGTATGTATGTATATATGTATGTATGTATGCATTTTAGCGAGTCTTTACTTTCTGGCACTAGAAGATGCTCTACACTTATCTTGTATTTTCCCTGCACTAGTGCTAGAACCAGCCATCTCTCCAAAGATCCCTAGTTCCTTTTACTGGAAATTTGTATTTCAAAACCAAGATTTGAGTACTGGGTGTGCTAATTGCTACTGGGGTGTCACTGCCTCTAGGCTCTCTCTGAGGACAGAGTTAGGAAAAACTAAATATGTCTATCTATCTATCTATCTATCTATCTATCTATCTATCTATCTAATCATCTATCATCTATCTATATCTATCTTAAACAAGAATTTATACCACAGGGATTATACTAGACTTCCCCCTTACTAATTTGTAATTTCTTCCTTTGCTAATAAGAAACCTCTATCCTATTTATCTAGCATTTATTCACATGTTTTTTCAATCCTAGTAAATATATAAAGTAGTTCCAGAATTGTTAACTGATATTCCTGTAAGAAACAAATTTACTAACTAGCATACTATGTTTACATACAGTTCTGTTTGTCTTTAGTCTTACAGTTTTCAGTCAAAATACCATTTTCTAAATTAATTAGGTAAGTCCTTCCTGCTTTTAGTGAGGTTATGTCATGCATTTATAATACAAATGAATTCATATATCAATCAACTTTTGTACAAAAGGCTTATTTTTCTCTCTGTTGCTATTTTTTTTTATTTTATACTGTAAGTCATTATAATATATAGCTATTCTTTATATTTTAAAGATTTTAGTAGTCAAAGTACAGTTTTCATGGGTAGAGTAGCTGAGCATGAATTTAACTGACTTCTATAAAATTCAAAATTCTCTATGAAATCTAAGTCACATTATGGACTTTTTTAAAAATAGAGCAGAATTTTCATAATGGCTTAGGAAATACTTCAGGATGAAATACAGAAAGACATACCAATATTATAAAAGTCAAAAAAAAATGATAGAAAATACCTCCACTGTGCCAGATATATCTCCTGCAGTGCTTCTTTTGGGAGACATAGGTGCTGGAGACTTGACAAATCATTGATAGACCATCATGCTAACTTTTCAAATGGCTGAATTATATTTTCATGTTTATTTTTCCGAACAGAATTTATTACTCTTCATCTGTCCTTCAAGATTTTAATCTGAAAGCTATCTCTACCACAAGGGCTTTTCCCACTAATTCTTTATGCTATTCCTGTAATTATTTGCCATCTTTTTTCTTTTTCTATGTTTTCATATTTGACTACAGTCATACACCTCTTAATGACTGGGATACATTCTGAGACATATATTGCCATTTTGTTATTGTGTAAATGTTATAAAAGGCAAGAACACAAACCTAGGTGGTATAGCCTACTACACACCTAAGCCTATTCTTCCTAGGCTACAAACCTACACAGCATGTTACTGTACTGAATACTGTAGGCAATTGTAACATGATGTTAAGTATCTGTGTATCTAAATATATCTGAACATAGAAAGGGTACAGTAATGGTATAAAAGATAAAAAATGGTACACCTTTGTAGGGCCCTTACCATGAATGGAGCTTGTAGGACTAGAAGTTACTCTAGGTGAGTCAGTGACTGAGTGGTGAGTGAATGTGAAGGCCTAGGACATTACTGTATACTGCAGTAGACTTTATAAACACTGCCTCCCTCTGCTTCTTCTGACAGTTACAAATTGAACATCAAAGCTGTCAGTGTTACTTTGTGAACAGGGATGTGGGCTGAACTGATTGGAAATAATCAAGGAGAAACTGGCTAAGTAAAGCATAGATTACCACAATAGTGACTGTCAGGAGGGAGTGAAAGGCAGCCTGAGGATCGGCTGTTATAAGAAGTCAAGATGGAGAGATAAAGAAACATAGGGAATGTCAAGGCAATGTATTTGGCTACTGCATGTTGGAGCAGTGATCAGATTAAGGAATTCTGTGATATTCATTTAAAAAAGAAACCATTTAACATAGAAAGGGGAGTAGAACTGATGATTCAATATTCTGACTTTAAAAATTCATTTTCAGTTTCATTGACCTTTTCTGGCTCAAAGGGCTCTCTCTGGCATTGAACTGATGGAAAAAATAAAATGTATCTGTGCTTTATATTATTACAATTTGAAAATATTTCCAAAGTTCAGGACAGGCTGGCTCCACGCTGTCAAAGAAAGCTTTTACTAAAGTGGCAGTGCCACTTAGTACTTGTTAAGGTATCTCCTATGTACCTCTGTCCTTGTACAGGATTTGAGGTCCTTAACAAAGAATTTACAGCCATGTACTCTAAAGGCCATAAAGCTAGATATGGGATAGCTGTCACATCCTCTGCATATGTTGCACTAGGGGGACAAGCTCTCTGTGCTGAAATAGGTTAGTGGCTGACTGATTGCAATATAACATGTACCCTCAAGACTGAGGTGCTGTGAGTGAGACAGAATCTATTGCTAAGCTCCAAAGATATTGCTTTTGTCAGAAAAATAAAATTTCCCCTGAACCATATATCCTTCTATTTTTTATAGAAAATTCAGCTCCATTATGATCTTTGGGACTACCATCATATATGCGGTCCATCATTGACTGAAATGCTATGGGGCACATGACTATATTTTTTTCTTTACCTAGTAAGTCCTGATATTTTCATCACTTAAAAAAACCTTATAGAATAAAGCTATAAACAAAACCTTGCTTATATACCCATAGTTATTTTCCACTTTTCTTCAACTATCCACCGGGCTCATTAAAACAAAGTCCCCTGATCCTGCTGTAACACTGCCTACTTTATTCCAGAGATGTTTAATAGTATTAAGGTCCTTAAGATGTCTATCTCTTTCTTCTCCTTTCATAATTAATTTTGGGGATTTAAGGGTTTTACTCTCTATCACTTATTTTTTGTTGTTACTGCTTTGGCCTTAATGTCTTTTTTTGTGCTCTCTTTATATTGTAAGGCTTTGTACTTGTTTTATTTCTTCTCTTTCTTCTATTGATTCTTATCCTGCATATATTCAAATCCCTCTACTATCCTATAGCATTTGGTTATGCAGGGCCTTTATTTGTTGATTATCACTTGTTGTAGTAGTTGGGGGATATATATTTATATATTATATTTATATTATCTCCATAAATAAGGGTAGAAATAGAGTATAAAATAATCTATACTTGATATCTTCATATTCTCACTTTCATTTTGCTCAACTCATTGCAGACTAGCTTCTATACTTCACTAAAACTACCCTCTTCAAGTTTTCCAAAGACATAATTACTAAACCCAATGACTATTGTACATTTAAAAAAGTTATTATTGGACTACTTTGTCATGCTTTGCTATTGAGTTCTCCATTCCTAAAATTCTTTGACATGACTTGCTTTTAATTCTTCCTTGCCCTTGTCTGAGCTTTCTCTCTGAGAGCTGTCCTTTTTAGATGTCAGTGTTGCTCAAGTATATTTGTTAATTTTTATTTGCAGTTCATTCTCTCTGTGTATGCGTTTCCTACTGCTGATGTAACAAATTACCACAAACTTAGTGGCTTAAAACAACACAAATTTACTCTCTTAGAGCTTTGGAGGTCAGAAGTCTAAGAGTAGTTTCATCAGACTAAAGTCAAGGTGTCACAAGGGCTGGCGGCACTGAGGGGAAGATACGTTTCTTGTCTCTTTCAGCTTCTAGTGGCTCCCTGTATTCATGGCCTGTGGCCTTTTTCTCCATCTTTGAAATACATCATTCAAATCTCTATTTCTGTCATCACCTTCTCCTCTAACTCTGATTCTTCCTGCATTCTTCTTAAAAGGACCTTGTGTTTACTATATTGTGTCCATCCAGATAATCCAGAATAATCTCCCTATCTCAAATTTCTTAATTTGCCACATAAGGTAACATATTAATAAATTCCAGGGGGTAGGATGTGGAGATCATTATTCATTCAGTCTGTCACATTCTTGTCATCTCCTTCATGCTTAAGGTTTTGATTAAAAGCTAAATGCTAATGACTTCCATATCTGTATCTCTTACCCAGCTCTCTCTCTCTTGCATTCAGGATCCATATGTTTAACTACTTGCTAGACATTTTCATCTGGATCTATTTCAAATTCAATTATAATATATAGATCTTATCATTTTCACTAGACTGTTTCCTCTTCCTGTGTTTTCTATATCAGTTAATAGTCTCTATAATTGAAACATGGGGTCATTCTTAAATCTCACCCTTCTCTCAGTTCCCATATTAAATCAGTCAACATGTCCTGTTAACTTCTATGTATTTGTCTAATCTGTCCCCTCTAATCCATCCTCATTTCAGTTGTAACTGTCCTTTTTGGCAAAATGTGATGATAGCATATAATTCTTGTAAGTATTATTATACCAACTTTACAGATGAAACTGAAGCATAGGAAGATCAGGACCTTGTTCAAGGTTACATAGCGAGAGAGTTGGGATTTAAACATGGGTCTGGCTTCTTCTGCTGCTCTAATTGAATTCCTCATATCTTTTCTGTTACACAAATAGCTTCCTAACCGTTTTCCTTGGTAACAATTTTGGCTCCTCAAGTTGATTCTTCACATAGTCACATAATCTTTCTAATATGCACATGTGACTCCTCAATGAGATTTACATGTCTCTCTGTGATCTGGGACCTGTCTACTTCCTATTATCATAATCTATTGAGTCTTACTTTTAACTCCACACTCTAACAACTTTAAACTCCTTGTATTTCTTGGTGTACTTCTGCTGTTTCTTAATTCTGTGCCTCTATGTTGGCTAGCCCACTGCCTGGAATACACTGCTCTTAACTCTGCCTTCAAAGCCCCGTTTATTCTTTAAAACTCAGTTTAGACATCTTCATCTCTAAGAAGGTATTTATTTATTTATCTATTTATTTATTTATAATTTTTATTATGATGACATTGGTTAATGCAATCTAGTAAGTTTCAGGTGTACAACTCAACAGTAAGGCGCATATATATATATATATATATATATATATATATATATATATATATTGCGTTCTGTATATTTTAGATGTTTAAACTTCATTTTTTAAAAACTCTCTTCCTGGGTCCTTGAAGAGAAAGACTATGTTTTATGCTTCTTCTCTCTTAGCCTTATCTGGTACAGTGGCAGACACAAAATATTACTCAATAAATGTTTGTTGAATGAAGGAATGAATTAATGTTTTGTTGTATTTCTCAATAAAATCAGAAGGATTATCTGTGTTTTTTGCATGAAGCCATTATCTCTAAGTCTTTACACAGTCCTAGTAGAGGCAATTACCATGCTGAAGAAAAGTAAACTAACACCATTCTTATGCATTCCTGTTTTAATAAGAAAGTGTTTTATACAAAAGAACAAAGTAAAATAAATCATGAAATTAATGTTTAATAGAAAGAAGGGTGCATTCATTACCTTTAAGAAAGCATTTTCTATTTTTCCCCTTTTAATATAAATAAGTTGAAGGTATAATGAAGAGAGTATGTAAAGGGCCTTTATTTATACATTTAAATTCTTTGTAACTAACTAATGATAGAAGTAAAATGTTTTTCTTGCTTGTATGTGTATCAATTCACACATGAAAATACCAATAACTTGTTCCAATTGATCAATTTACTCATCAGGAATATGTCTTTTTTTTTTTTTTAGGCAAGGCAACCCTTCGTTGACCTCACAGATTGCAAGGACCTTGTTAGATTAGAATCCCTTTTTTTTTTTTTATACCTACAGTACCTGGTATTCCCAGGTGGTCTACCATCCAAGTACTAACCAGGCCCAACCCTGCTTAGCTTCCGAGATCAGATGGGATCAGGCTTGTTCAGGGTAACATGGTCATAGACAGGAGTATGTTTATTTTGTATCTTAGAAACCAGATACTAATAACTTGGAATAAAAAAAGTTTATTTTTCTTTGTGAAAAGAATGCATAGCTTTGTTTTAGAACATTGAATCTTGCCACAATCTAATATCAAGTTGTTATTAATAGCTATATTCTAGTGAATTTGAGTGATAATATAGCTTTGTCAAATTTGTCAAACATTTACTCATGCTTACTTAATTCTCATTGTATGAAGATGTAATCCATTTTGTACATTGACACTATTTTTTAGTGACTACTTCCTTTTAAATCTGGCCAGATTTCATAGAAATTATATTACATCATTTGTATAAAAATAAGGTGTTGTTTTTGCTAATGGAAAATTACTTTCAAAAAGTAAAAAAACAAAAAGCAAAGGTGTTCATTTTTGAAATAGAACACCAAATAGAGCAGGGAACAACTGAGGAAGAAATTCTGCTAAAATAATTGGAAATCAAGGACACTAAGAATCTATGATCTCATCAGCCTGGAGACAATTAATTTTATGATTCCTTATATAATCTCTTGAAAATACAAGCATAATGTAAACTAAGAGAAATGAAGAAGCAACAACAACAAAAAACTATGAATAGAGAACAAGTTGAGCATTTCCTTTTGGTGGCTTTAATGCTATCTGAGTTTCAAAAATTCTTTAAGTTATCATGTTAAAAAATATTTTGAAAAATCAATTGTGATATTTGTATGGACATTTGCATTTATACACTAACCAATTTATTTAAGTTAGTTTTTGAGGAACTTTTAAAATTACAAATGGTGGCTACTGCCTTATAAAAATGTACTGTGTGCATGGAAATTTGGGGCATGACTTTTGATTTCAAAATCATTTAAAATTTGGTTTCTCATCCATAAGTAATGAGCACTCTTAGTTGTGCTGTCTATGCATAAAGGTCTCATTTGTTAAAATGTTCAGTAATATATTAAGCAGTGCTGTCTCCTAGGATGCTCTTCTTCATATTGTGTACAGTTGGAGAGCTCAACTGTACACCACTTCAATATCATTCCAGTCTGGTCATTACAAATACTGTGTCTCCACTCCTGTTGGCTAATTTTTGTTTTAAGATTGTATTTATTGCTGACCTCATGATATTCCCTCCCTCCCCCCATACATTCCATAGTCATCTTTACAAATCTCAATATCCATGTAGTCATCTCTCTTTCCCTAATCTCCTTGCTTCTAATACCTCTTGGATCTGGCTGACAGTGCTTTCAAAGTATTTATTTGCTTTGGCACACTAAATGACAAGAAATTCCTGAGAGCCGATCTTTTCAGTTTGTGTGGATGAACATTCTCTTTCAGCTGTTGAAAATCAGAGGCAGTAAGCTCAAAATCTTTATCCGATAGAAAAGGGCAATATAGTAGATTGAATGTAAGACCATACAACATATTTGTATAAGTCAAGGTGGGATGATTTTTCTTGACCAGTCTGGTTTAGAACCTTCTTCACTGAGTCAATCAAGTTATTGTCTTAGGACACCAAAGGGAGGATTTTTGGGTCTGTTTCCTAAGTTTGAGATTCACCACTGACCTTAATACAGAAGCAGCACTTATAGGGTCTTTTGAGGGTTCCATTTAAAAAAGTAGTTTCTGTGGAGGGTAGCTTTTCTTATTGGTTTATTAATGACTAATGTGCTCTGGAAATTTGCCATTTTAGACAATAGGAAGCTGAAATAGGAAGGTGGTGTACTTTATTGACTTGAGTTATACTCTTGAACAATACCATAGGCAGATAATAAGTAGATAATATGCAGATAATATGCCCCAAGTTTAAATGATATAAAAATGGTTGTATGTGTACATGCATGTGTGTTTATGTGAAGGGGGAGATCACAAGGAGGTTGCCTACCTTAGTTTTAATGGCATGCAACTGAGGCAGTCTGCCCTGCTGACTTATGATCTTGGGAATAATGAACTGTATAGGTAAATGGAGGCTTTTCTTGATCTTTCATGGTCTTTTTATGTCACTTCCCAGGTCAAAAATTAGAATAATTTTTTTAATGACTGCCAAAGAAAGCTTGTAGTAAAGCCTTTCCCAATCTGGTCTTTACTTTCTTATTCCATTTCTCAATATTCCTCAGTATGCATTCTCTGATCCAGTTTGTATGGCATACCCAAGTATTTATAAATGCAACATACTCTCTCCCTTCTCTAAGCTCAGTTCATTCATTTTCATCCATTCAAATTTTACTCATTCTTTGAAGGCTAATTCAAGTCCCATTTTCTTCATAAGGTGGTGATATCTAAAGTTCATCTTTTATTTTCTTAAAATATAATACTTATTTTCCATGTGACATCTGATCTTGTACTATTTTGTATGGCCATTTAACTTCTGATATTATTTAACTTTTTCTTATGGTTATTAGAGTATAAATTCTCCTAAGGCCAGAACTATGTCTTGTCTTTTATAATCCACTGTGCTTGGTTTAATACTAAACTTTCATTTACTCACATATATATTGAGAAGAATGGGTATAGATGAGTTAACTTAACCATGATGTATATGTGTCTAACTGGATTAACGCAAACATATTCTTACTACCTAAGAAAACAATTCAAATGATATTTTCTATAAATAATGAGCTAGATTTTTCTTTCCATCCTCCAGTCTTTCTTAGAGACAAACTTCTAAAATGGAACTATGAAATGAGATTTTACAGTGCTAAGATCTCTACCTGTGATTAACTATGTGCCACTGGACCATGGACAGGTTCCTCAATCTTGGCATGCCTTTGTTTCTCTATCAACAAATGCAATAAAGTAGAAATTATAGGGAATAATGAACTCTATACTTGCCTTTCTTGTTCTTTTCAAACAAAGAATAATATTATCATACTAAACTATCAGCAAATACTGCCCTGGTAAAAAGATTATATGTATAAGAAATATCAAAAGCAAGTAATTTTGTGTCTTTCTAAATTATTTTGTATCACATTATGTATTCAAAGCTTAGTTGATAGTTAATGAGGTGAAACACTATAATTTTTTAAATTATAGAACAATGTACTACACATAAATCACACTTTGGGTAACATGTACACAGATTTATTATAACAGTAAATGACATTAAGATGCATACTTTTCATTTTACATTTTAAAGCTCTTACTGTCTATTTTTTCATTTAGAGTCTACAATCAAGAAAAAAGACAAGCTTTTCTGAGAACTTGTTAAGGGCTGAGTAAGCAGACACAGTTCTCAAACTATGAACCAACAGGTCCTGGTATGTTGTAGTGACTGAGGAGGATGTGGAGGGACATTTTAAAAATTTGAGGGAAACAGCAATACTAAGCATCTGTTGAAAACTGAGCAGTCTCTTAGCTCGAGGTAGTTTATAGTTTTAGCATTGGATTGTGTTACCTTATTTTGATTTATTTCATACATTTGTGAAGGTAAGTTTTTGGAAGTCATTATGATAAAAAGTGGGAACCATGGAAATCAGTGTGGAATGGAAAATAAGGGAGATAATGTCAAATCTCATCCTGAGGTTTGAGAGGCTATGCAGTGCCCAACTTAATTAGTTAAAATAATTAATTAAATAATTTCAGTTATTTAAGAATTTTTTTCCACTTTGTATTTTCAAATGCATTCTAAATTTTGTGAACACGACTGCCTTATAGAATGAATTGTTAGGTATTTTTCTTGGTCTAGGGTGCTGTTAAAAATTACTTGGAAAACCTGAAAACCAAGAAAATTTGGGAATTTTCTTCTCTAAGATAGAAGTGCAAAGACCTTATTGAATTGAGCAGACATAGTTCCAGTCTGCATAACTTAGGGGGAAACAGAGTCACTTGTGGGGTCTCGGTGTAGAGGACTTGGGTATTGGAATGACTGTCTTCACAGATACATGCTGCTTATCTGGAAACAAGGGTTCCTCTCATCATGTGGCCTTAATTAGACCCCATGAGAGTTTGAGAAATGTTTTTATTTTTGTTCACTTTGGCAGTATAGATGTCTGTTCATTTTTATACATCAAAAGAGGGATTAATGTTCATTTTTCTCACTGTAAGGAAAACATGCAAACATGAGTAAGTGTATGTTTTATTTTAAAAGTTTCACATCTTTTGGTGGAGAAATGTTTTAGAATTATTTTACCACAAACTTGTTTTTTTCAGTCTTGAACTAATCTATTCATTGATGAGATTACTCATTTCAATATCCACTTTGAAATGCTTTCCAGAAATGATTACAACATTAGTATAAATTGTGGTGTTTCTTAATTTCTTAAACAAAAAATGTTTCCTATTATTTATTTTAAGGGATGAGTACATTGCCATTTAATCATTATTAGTAACATTTTTGAAGGTTTATTTTATATCTAGTGACAAGGGCGCAACATTTCTTTCTCAATGTTTATAAAATTTTTAAGAATTTTAGTATTTACATTAAAATTGGATTTTAATGAACAGATTCATTATTTTAAAATAATAAATAACAAGTTGCATATTCACTATGAATTGAAAATATTTAAGTAAATGTCTATTAACATTAACAAGGTTACATCAAGACACTCTTATTGATAATTCATACTTATTATTGTTAGCTGCCAAGCTTAGTAAGTTGCAGACAGGAAGATATAATTTCTTTCTATAATATAATAAAGCAGACAGAAGAATTAGGTTATGAAAAGACAAGGAGATGGTGAACATCTAACCAAATACAATTGAGTTGAAATTTTTTTTTTATCCATTTAATTCTGTGGGCCATGCTCATGGCTGCTTTGTATAAGGAAAACATTTTAGGCAGTCACAGAAGGGATTTGCGGGAGAATTGCATTCTCATAAAGGATGCAATAGGAAGGAAAAAGAGAAGCTGATCTTATGATGTGCAAGGGGAAATTTTCCTAAGCATAAGATATGTCTGGAAAAAAAATAACTCTACAAGTAGAAAAATTATAAAATATTGGGTATTGGTGATACCATAGAGGTTTTACCCAACCCTTTTAATTTAGAGGTGAGTGTCCAGAGAGGTTAAGCAACTTGCTTTTGGTCACATGACTAGTTATTAGCAGAGCAGCTACTACAAAGTAGAGCTTCTGCACAGTTCAGTGTTTCTCTATCATGTTGTGTTCCAGAGAATCATTCCAATGCGTTAATTGTGTATATAATTTATTTGTAATGCAGTAAACCACTCACACAGTGACTTTAACTTGTCAGATTTGTTTTTCTTGTGTTTTTAGGACATATGAGGGTAGTTATAAGAGGCAGGCAGGAAACATGTTTCAGTGGAAATAGCATGGGCTTAGGAGTCAAAACTGGAATTCTGATTAATATTTATCAGCTTTATGACTTTGGGAGAGATGTTTTAAATCTCTATGCAAGGATTTTCATATTTGTAAAATTCGGAAAATATTCCCTATTGTGGCACTGTAAGGATTGAATGAAGCAATAAACAAACAGGCCCTGGTCCATTGTAGGTTCTCAACAAATTTTTACTTATATGGAGTTGGAAGGTAAAGGTTTGGAAATAATTTGGAAAGCAAAAGGTTTGGGTACAAGGTGTGAAGAAGTATTTTGGAAAATGATTAAATGCTACAATGGACAATTGAGACACTTATTGACAAAATATTATTATTAGATATATAAAGATAATACTGTGGTTTACAAAAATACACAGGGAAAGGTAAAATAATCTACCCAAATAATCTGTACCTAATACCTGAAAAAGAATCTCAACTTTAAAAAGTGTGTGCAATGCTAACGATGCTGGAGAACAAAAGGTTGGGAATTGTAGGAGGCATTGACTTTTAGGGTCTCTCCTCAGAGGATGAATTTTTGCAGTGTGTGGTTGAAAGTGCAAAGCCACTTAAAGTCACTTAAGGCCATGTAAGGGAGTATTGTCTGCCAGAGGCACCAAAAGACACTGATTACTTTCCTTCTTACTTGCTTCCTTGGATGTGGTGACATCAAAACAAGGCGGCCATCCTGCTAATTCATAAGTATCTTTCTGGTAAAAATTGTATTAAGTGTTGCATTAATTTTATTGCTTTTATTTCCTCCCTGCCCCCACCCAACTCTTGTTTTGATTTATAAGTCCCTTATTCCTTCAGGATGGTTTTGTGATAAAATATAACCATAGAATGATCAGTTAGTTGCATTGTCTTTCATGTGTCCCTTATATATGAACAGAATAGTTGATTCTCATTTTGATCTCATCCTTAATACATTGTTTTACTTACAAAATTATGCAAGAATATAAAGCATGGTATCTCAACTCTTGTTTGTTCACAGTCCCTCACTAAGAAAGTATGTTTGCCCTCTTTTAAAAAGAGAGTATGAGAAAGTAGGAGATGTAGACAGATCTCATTCAGGGAACATGTACATGGGGTTAACCTGCAGGTGAGGAGTAGGTGTATGGGTGTAATTTTCTAGGTTAGGAATCCAGAAAAACTTGCCCTAGTTAAGAGTTCACCAGCTACTATATTTCTCTAGAGAACTTGCTTTCATGTTACATGAACAGTTTCTGTGAGTTGCCAGATTTATGTAAAGACTGACTACAGGGAAACATTTCAACAGTCTCATGATATCAGGCAAGAGCTCTGCTCCAAGGAATGCTTAAGCAGATGTTGCGGGTTTTCTTGCTGGAGACTAGATAGATGAAAAGAAATTAGGAAATAGTTTAGAGCTCTGAAATGCAAAGAATTTTGGGAGTGAGGACTGATTGGAATTTTTATTTGAATTTGACAGAGGTGAATTTTCTTTAATTACTTCTCTAGGAGGATGAAAATCAAATTAAATGAAGCAAAGTAAGTGAAAGGAGTTTATAAATAGCAATATGAAGGTAAGGCATACACAATAATTGTTTTATATTTGAAGGGGAAATAGCCATCATTTTTCTTAAGGTGGAGAATTTACTTTCTTAAGAAGTCCTTGCTGGTGCTTAATCAACCCGGAGTGAATCCCAGTTACCCTTACAGACTTCACAAACAAAGCAAGTACATTCTTGCATTGCCCTTTTCCAATAGGAGACTGGGCTTTAAGGAATTTTTTTGAAACACAATATATCCAACAGGACTGGATTTGTGAGCATGAGTCTATGCAAGTTTCTTTTCCTAACATCAGAGCACAAAGTCTTCATTTTCAGTGGATTACTCTTTCCCAAACTGTTTGGATTCCTTTTACTAGTTCTAAGGCTTATTTTTTTTTTTTTTTTATGGAGCATAGATTATTCCTATTCTCTTCCTTTAAAAAAAGTTAATGCAAATACAGAACACAGCGTTCTTCATTGTGAGAGCTTTTGTCCCTGCTCCTAAACAGAAATACAAAAGGAAGTCCTTGAAAGTAATGCAGATGATAGACTGTCTATACTTAGGCCTTCATTTATTTACAGTTTAAAAATCAGTGGGAAAATAATGATCCAAGGCAAGCTAATTCACACTGAAAATGATAAGACTACTTCATTTGTCTAGATTCCATAGAGCCTTTGATTCAAATGGTTCACACAACGCAAAAATGTCCCGTAGGTTCAGAGTTCTTTCTGGCAATAAATTTCCATTGTAAACAGGAATACTCTTGGGCTTCTTGTAAATATTGGAAATAAATGATACTCATTGCTCAGCACTGTCATTTTGACTTTGAGATAAGAATTGGAATGGTCAGTAAAAGTTCTGGTTTTAAGTTCAGTACAAAGATTATTTACCATTACCATAATAGAACATTTGTGTGAGTGTGTGTGTGTGTGCGTGTGTGTGTAACAGTAATTTATTGAAAGAATGTGAAGGCCCTAATACTATTTAGTATCCTTAATAGAAGCTGTAAGAACTTGACAATTACATTATCATTACTAAAGACGAGAACTAAGAATTCCAACTTACAATGCTGTAATCAATACTGCACAGAAAGAATATTAAACAATTTCCCTAAAGTTCATAATGTAGTTTTCAAAGGAACCATCCATTGTATTTTAGAAAAAAAGACCAATGAAACCTTTTTTTTAGCATAATTAATGACTATTTTTTAAGGTAAAGAATATAATTGTGTCTCATTTCCATTGGAAACAAATGCACATAGAATTAAGTGAAGTAATAGGGAAAGCAATAGTTGATACATCCCATGATCAAAATTAATATAACAACAACAGCATTAAAAAGAGTCCTAAATTTCCTCTGCTAAGAAGAAAAACTATGCAGTTAGCAACTTACTCAGCAGGCTGAGAAAGAATACACACGCACACACACACACATGTATATATATATACACGCATATAAATGTGTATATATATACACACACACACATATATGTATATATATACACACATATATATGTATTTGAAGGGAAGCATGAGGACACATTTTTATATCTTTAACACCTATTTAAAATCTGAGAATAAGGCATGTCTCTGCAACAATTTGAGTGCATTTTTTCTAAAATATAAAAGGACCTCTTAAGCAGTCTTTATTTGGGCCCTCATAAACAATTGGGAAGACTTAGTGTTAAAAGCAAACTGGGGTTGGGGTACAGCAAAGGTTTGGTTTTTGTTGTTTTGGTTTGAGTTTTTGTTTGTCTATTCTTAAATAAACATAGTCCACAAACCACCTACCTTCACCTTGGGAAGACCAGTTCTTAAAAACAACAACAACAACAACAACCGCTTTGGCTTCTGTTTAACTGCGGTGCTAAAGACAGAGTTTTGAACTTTTCTTTTCAGGGAAGGGGAAGGTGCTCTCCTGTTCTGCTGGGACACTCCTATGTGCCCCTTCTTCCCATTCTTTACCTTAATGTCACTACAAGTCCGAGGCTTTTCCGGAGCTAAAGCAAGCGCATTGGCGCCGGGTGCTGAGAGCTGCTGCCATTAGGCAAGCTTTGGAATGAAGCAGCTCCACCGCAAACTCTCAGCAAGAGCTGTGCCTGCGCTGTGGAGCGTCTGCTCTTGTACTGGAAAAGCTTTCTCCCACTCCCCTTAGCTTTCTAAGCAGCATTTGCAGCCAAGTGCAAACATATCGCATATTTGGAGCAAAGAGCCAGGAAAATGAGGGATATAGGAGCACGCCCCCACCTTCCCCCAGTCCGGTCCCAGGGTAGTGGAGTCTGCAGAGGAACTGCCCCCCAGTCTGCTATGCCGAGAACACGGCCGCAGGTGGTAAGCGGAGCTGTCCAGCACTAGTGGGAAGACGGCTGGAGCCAGGAACCCTATGCTCCCAGCTGGGCTGACGCTTAGCAATAGGGCTGTCGCCCGAGCAGACGCTGTCCTCATTCACAGCCGCCCGGCTCTGGGCTCACTCCGAGAGCACGCGGCCTCCTGAAGCAGAGAACACTAGTCCCCGCAAGCTGCCCCAGCAGGATGGGTGCCAACATGTTGCCCCTTCCCTTCTCCTTGTAAGCGTTTCCCCTGGAATGGGGAGGTTGGACCGCTCGGCCTTTCTCCCTCAGAACTTCTTAAACTCAGAGGAAGGCGGGGAAAGGACGGATATGGACCCTAAACCCCACTTCGCGCTCTCAGGCTTTCCCGAGAAGGCTCCAGAAGGTCTCCCGTCCCTGGCCCCACACATTCTCCCTTCTAGCGCCGGCCGGGGCCCGTCAGCACCGCAGCCGCCTCTCCTGAAGGCGAGGGGTAGGGCGTTTGAGGTTGGGGCCCTTTGGTCTGATCCGAGCTATGGTGCGCTCCTCCTCGGAGGAGGAGACGGTGGGAGTGGGGAGGGCGCGCAGAGGACAGCAACAAAGTGTCCTCGTTGCTCCTGAAACGTGGCGACAGGCGAGGCAGAGACTCCCAATGAGTATGATGGCGACACGTGATACCGACGGAGGGAGAGCATGGGGGGGGGGTGCACATAAAGGGAGACCGAGGGAGGCGGGCAGCAAGGCGAGAGGGGCGGGAGGAGAGGGGCGGGGGGAGAGAGAGAAAGAGGGGCGAGATAGGCGCGCAGGCGGCAGAAGCCTCTGCCTCCCAGACCGCACGGGCCGCAGTCCTCCGCGCCCCGCCGCCCGCGGTCACACACTCGGAGCCTCCCCGCGAGCGGGAGCGGGAGCGGGCGCGCAGCGCACGGCGATGCACCGAGGCGGGCGCTGAGGCGGCGCCGCGCGAGCAGCAGCAGAGGCGGCGGCCGCCCCCAGCCCAGCCCGGCGCCGCCGCCGAGCCCGGGCCCCACTGTGCGGCGGCGCCCAAGTTCCCGCCATGAGCAGCCGGCTCCGGGGGCTCCGCGGCTCCGGGGGCTCCCTCCCAGCCGAGCGCGACCGCAGCGCCCCGCGGCCCCGACGCGCCTAACGCCACCGCTCGTGGGTCCCGCTGCCGCCGAAGCCGCCGCCGCCGCCGCCGCCGCCCGCAGTCCCGTGCCACCGCCTCGGCAGCCGCAGCGCCGCCAGCAGCATGTCTCGAAGGAAGATTTCGTCCGAGTCCTTCAGCTCCCTGGGCTCCGACTATCTGGAGACCAGTCCCGAGGAGGAGGGCGAGTGCCCCCTGTCCAGGCTCTGCTGGAACGGCAGCCGGAGCCCGCCCGGGCCGCCCGAGCCCAGCGCGGCCGCGGCCGCTGCTGCCGCCGCCGCCGCCCCGGCCCCGGCTGCCTCCGCCGCTGCCGCCGCCGCCGCCGCCGCCACGGCCGGGGCCAGGAGGGCGCAGCGCCGCAGGCGGGTCAACCTGGACTCGCTGGGCGAGAGCATCAGCCGCCTGACGGCACCCTCGGTGAGCGGGGACGGGAGGAGGGCCAGCGCGTCGGGAGAGGACGAGGATCGGGAAAGTTGGCGCGGTGCGAGCAGGGCGTGCGCACAGAGCCGACCGCTGGGGGGCGGCGCGGCCTCGCCCAGCCCGGCCTCGGGTTCCCGGTGGCCCCCGGGGGGACCCCGACCCCTGGGCTCTGTAGGAAGGGGGCATTAGAGCACGTGAAAGGAGTCGGACTTCGCACTTCCGGGGTCTCTTGATTCGGGGGACTTGTCTGTCCACCTCCAGCCTTGCACCCCACTTCACCTTGACTGCCCCAGTGCTCCTTCACACCCACCTGTTTTCTTTTCCCCAAACTTTCTCAGGCACAGTTCCCATTTCCATGCCTTTCATCTCCGTTCTCCCAAAGGGGCCCCTACCCCTTCCGGGAAACTCTTCCTCTCCTTTTTTCCCACACTTTCTTGGTCTTAGCGTGACCTCTTCTGACATCTTTGAATTCCACAGACCATCTGCATTGTGTTGCATCTTTTTTTCCTCCAATCTTCAGGAACTGGCTGTCAGATACTTTTTGAATTGCTTTCTGATGAAAAAAACTTCTCATCTCTTGTATTCTCCGCATCCCATGGCCTTTTCCCCTTATTCACTGGGCATTTATTTATTGGCTTAACCTTTTTCTCTGGGCAACCCTGGTGTCTGATTTTCTAAACCTCTCAGGTATTTCTTGCACCGGTACCTCGAATCTTCGCAATCAATTTTTTCTGAATTCGTCAGTGCTTCTCCCCCCCCCCTCATTTTTTCGTGCCTTCCTTACATTAGGACCTTCATAAATATCTGTTGAATGAATAAATGCCTTCCTGGCCCTCTGAACTTGTGCTTATTCTGGAATGTCAGCAGTTCCAGGTGTACCCCAGACTGTCCCTGCTTCTAGGCATCTTTCCAGAGCTCTTCTGCTCGTTCCTGCTCAGGCATTTTGGCTACCTTTGTCTTTCACCATTTGTTGGAATACTAGACCTCTGTTCCAGTCATTGTCTGTACGACCTCTTTTTCGAAGGAATCCACACCATTGCAGATAGAATCAGGAGATGTAGCGTCAAACCTCCATCCATTTTTTATTCTCTCCCTGACCTTTGATACAAGGACTTCAGCTCCTGACAGCACTTTTATCTACTTACCTACCCTTCCCTGAGACTTGTAATTCTTTAAAGTTTCCAAAGTGACTCTGAATATTAATCTTGTTTGACTACTCTTGACTCTCCCTTTTGAAAGTTCTCTTGCAATTGATGGTAGGAGGGACCTGAGAAGGACTGGGATCCTAAGGGACTGGGTATTGACTGGTACCAGGCAGTCCTACAAATATCCTGGTGGCCCTTTCATTAATGGAGAACGACTTTTTCTTTTTAGCAGTGAAGCAACTCTTCAGTCATCTTCCTTTTCTCGTGTATTTTCCCTTCGATTTTCCTTTCTGCCACTTCTTCCATTGATAATCTAGGAAACAAAACTCAGAATGGGTTGGCTACTGTTTGCTATTCTTCACTGAAAGTATTTCTCAGAGAGTATAATTTTAGGAACTATTTGATGTGGCAAGTTATTGAACATAAACCTTTAATTAAAGGAGTCCAGTAATCCTGTGCATCTCTAATTTTATGTCAGTACCTAAAACCACATTTGTGCAATATACTAATTCTTCACTACAACAGATTCATATCTGAATACACTGATTTTATGAATGATAATGATTGATTTTGGAGGAATTGTTTTTATAATCCTGGAGTTTTCTTTTTGCCTAAGAATCAGAATTTACGAATTTCTAAAAAGTAATGGCAGTGCCTCTGGTAATGCCAATTTAACCTAATACTATTTTCAACAACTTATGTAAGAAGTAGATAAAACAAACAGAACTCAGGTATTTACTACCAGAGTCAGAGGGAGGAAATACTCTCTGATTTTTCCCTTTACAAGTCAAATTTGAATGACTCTGGATTTTTGTTGGATAAAAAGCATATATTCAAGTAATGGTTTTTAGGATAAGAAATTTGAAAATAATTATGGTGATCTAATATATGCAACAGCTATATGTAATTTCCATGCTGTAATTCCTTTTCTATTTTGGAAAAATAAGTCTGTCAGCTGGAATGTTGAGAACATGCAGGTGAATGTAGTGTAAACTTATGATTTTTAACATCGTAGGGCATGTATAAATAAATTCTCATTGGCTAACCATGTCACCAATACACATAGTAACACAAAGAAAACAGAAGTTATATTTCAAAGTGGTGACTTGTTTCTGTGGTTCTCATCCCCATTTATTATTTTTTTTTGGCAAGCTAGAACAGTGCTTCAGAAAGTTCTAGTATGTTCATTCTCCTACACTGTCAGGATTCTAAACTCTGAAAACACTTGTGGAGACAAATTATGTCCTGTCTGTTCTCTTTTATTAGAGCCAAGTGACTAAAAAAAAATCTCTGAGAACCATCACCAGAGCTTAGATGGGGATTTATAGTTGTTTCGAGTATTAGGAGCTTTCTTGCATTCTGTTACACTATACTTCAGGAGAAACTATGCTTGCTGTGGAAGCTCCCTTGTTCTTAGTGGTCTCATAATGGAATGTGGTTTCAATTACTGGAGATCTGTTCTTTTTTTCAGAAAAATTGGCAAGTAGGAAAATGGAAACGAATTTAATAAACACCAGGATATTGCCAAATAATTACACTATTTGATCAATGGAATATTCGAACTCGGGTTTTTGATATTTTAAAAGTCACTTTTATATACATTGATGTTGGCTATAGAGAGTATAACACTTTATACCATTTCAATAATAAAATGAATTGATGAAATTTAAAAAATTTCAGGAGACCTGGTTCTCATTTATTGTACCTTGGACAACTAAACATTTCTATATCTCTGTGTATGTTATTTTAACGCTCCAGGATTCTTCTTACCTGTAAGATATTATACTTAGGCTTCCACCCTATTTTGAGATTCTACAGAGACATATAATGTATTGTCAAGCTTTCAATAAACTGTCACGGTGGCATATGAAAGAAAAACAAGCACATATTAGGAGTTTTAAAACATTGAGGAGTAGTAGATTACTTTTGTAAGTAGGGGCATTAAAGTACTATTTATTCCGCCCAATTATTAAAAAATATTTGAGGACCTACTATGTGGCAAGTATTGTGCAAAGCACTGGCAATACGATAGTCAAAAATGAAATAAAATAAAACAAAATCCGAGTCTTTGATATCATGAAACCTCTTTAATTATAGCCATTATTTTAAGGAAATTGTATTGAGGGAAAACATAAGAACTCCAATTGTCTTGGGGATGTCTAGTGTAACTTATTTATCATTCACTTTGGACAGTTTTGTTCACTGTTAATCTCTGGGGTGCAGCCAAAACAATAAAAATAACCCTAAAGACCTGACTGAAGATACATAAATCACTCATTAAGCTATTTATTTTGAAATAATTTACTTGGGAACACATATGGAGAAACAGCTGGGGATTTTACATCAAGGGTGAATTTAGTAACTCATTTATTTCTATTTTATTCTTATAAATGAGAGCTGCTTAGAACTCTATCACTTTGATATTGGTTTGGGGCTTGCTAATGGCAGCCTGTTAGTGAATATATTCCAGGAGACCAACTCAAGGGCAAGGCTTCCATAGGTTTCTTATCAGAGAACTGCTAGCTATTAGAACATTGCAGGTGGCTTTGAAGACTTCAGAAGATATAAGAGAACAGAATGGCAGGAAGAAAAGTAACAGAACTGGAAGGATGACAGATAAAGAGAGGAAAGCTACTGAGCTATTGGGTCCAAGAAACTGAGTGAACAGTGAGCAAAGAAAAAATGAAGGAAAGCTTGGATTCAAGTAGCAAAAAAGTAAAAATGGTTTCATTATTTTGAGAAAGCAAATTACATTGATACATGCAAATCTATGAAAAGGTGAAAGGGCATTAAAAGCACATATTTAGCCTCTCGATATTAAATACAATTAACTTTATGATATGTATAAACCTTTAAAGTGTGAGTATAACTGGCATGTAAATAATGAACAATATATAAAATAATTTGTGAGATGGGATATTTGATAAATTTATGTATCTTAATTGAAGTTTTTTACATCTGGATCAATTTGGTTAACAAAATTCTAAGTAACAGATTCATTACAATTAGAAAATTAGACAAAATATATTCTAATAGTTTAATGTTTTCACATTTGTGGAAGATATTATAATTTGAAATCAGGATTTAATGGCCAAGTATGCTTTTCTCTACTCATCCCTAACATGGAGAAATGACAAGGTAGAGTTAAAAACACAAAGGTTCAAAGTCATGGGTTTGAGTAACTCCTTGCTGAGTACCTTTCTAAATGGGAGACCCTGGAAAAACCAACTCTTACGTTCTCAGAGTCTTAGTTTCTTATTTTGTGAAATAGGAATAGTAACAATCTCATAGATTTTTTATGAAAGAGGAGCAATATTGATTGTAAAACTCCTCAAACTCAATAAATGATAATTTTGAGCTGAGATCTATTAATTTCAACCAAATTTGAATGCCTCCAAATGATCTAAACTTTTTTTTCCTTAATAATTTACCTGCTTATAACCTTTTTGAAAGCGTTCATAGGTTAACTGATGTCACGTACTTAAAAAAGAAAAAAGTGTGATAAGAATGAGTTTATTTTGTTGGCGCTGCCCAGCTGATCCATTAAAAAAATTAAAACTAAAGTCCCTTTTTGGCTCCCTGGCTATCACTTGTGTGTGTCAAAAGTGTACGTAATCATTTCAGATTCAAACATTTCTATCAAATTGCAGAATGCTATGTGGCAATTAGAAAACCACTTTTATAAATTTTATAAGGAAACAAGGACAAATATATTTAGTTGAATGTAGGTATTTCACAACAAATTGCTTTTAAATTAGAAAAAAATTAAATAGGTGGAAGAGAAATTGCTTATTTCAGTTGCTTGAGAATTTCAAATGTTCCCCATGCACTGCATTCAAACTAATTTGTATGTGTGTTCAAAGGTTTAGGCTGTGAGATGCAGCAATTACCTGGGTGATGGCATTTGTGTTTTGTGTACAGTGCTCTATTCTTGTTTGGCTACCAGCTCAATTGTTAGGCCTACATTTTAAAGCTAAATTTTGACAATGGGGAATAACATCCATGATTATTTATTAGTAGGTAGAGGTGATGAGTGATTGCATATTTCTTTTCAGTATGTAATTTATCTACCTTGAAGGACTCTGAGCTATGTGGGAAGAGTATTTGAATGCTATTATGTATTTTTCCCCTCTATATCATCGTTGGTCTTTTCATTCACCTTTGTTTTTTCTTATTGCCTCTATTATACAGAGCTCGAGGTAAAATAAAATACATATTTTATTGAATATGATAGTAAACTAAATGCATTATTTCTGGATATATGCATTATTCACCATTAGTTAGCAAGAAGGTATAGTGACCCCTTTTTGAACTTCACACACATCTAGGAAGAAAAACAGTTAAGTGGCATAAGCAAGGAGAATATTTGCAAGGCTGACTAGGGCCCCTGTTTAATATATCAGCCAGTGATGTAGCTTAAACTTTAAAATTCCTCTTTTTAAATTATCACTCTAACCTCAACACTCTTATTTTTATTTCATATTTAGCACACTACCTGTTACTTAATGGATATTCAATAAAATCAGAATAAATTAATGGATGTTTTTGTTTTATCATCTAATTACACTACTTTTTGATGTTTTTCTTGTGTTATATTTGGTTCTATTAAACAATATATTTAGATTTTGTACATGCAAGTATACAAACCTGTTTGACTTTTGTTTATATCTGCCATTTAAAGCAAAACTTAAGAATGAAGTTATGTTAAAAGAGAGCAGATGGGATAGTACCTCCTTCTGGAGTTCGTTGGGTGGCCCACTTGTATTTTGAGAAGTTAGGTAAATGTAATGACTCTCTTCCAGTCTCCTCTAGTTTCCAGCCTGCTTATGTTTTCTGCACAATTCTCTTTCAAATGAGAAAGAAATGTTTGTCAGCAAGTGGGCTACTGTTGCCAAAAATGCACTGCTAGGAGATGGAATGACATAATCTTGCTCCTCAAATACCACTTCAGGACAGAATCTGAAGATCTAGAATTATGTGCGATAAGCTCACAGCACCTCATAAAATTGAAAATTCCAGCCTAGAGTGATTTAGGAAGTAGGGGAGCTGGAAATATCTCTGAAGGCTGGAGATTTGTGAGGCTGTTGTGGAGAATTAAAAAAGAGTGAACATTCTTATAAATAGAACAGTGAGAAATCATTTCCTATACAGGCTTTATTTGAGACGTATTAAATAGTTCTTTATTTAAGCTAGTGGTTATCAAAGTTCAGTGAACATAAGAAATAGCCTCAGAAAATGGTAAGAATGCAGATTCCCAGGTCTCTTCCTCAGAGGATCTGGTTGGATAGCTCTAGAGAGGTGTCTGGACTTTATATTTTAAACAAAACTCCAGATGATTGCTAAGCACACCAAAGTTGTGCCTCAAGGTGACTGAATTCCACACCTTCAGGACTGTTGATCTAGATGCAGTGGGCTCTACAGACTGATTGTTTTGGAATGGATGATCCTGGCAGTGGCTCCTTCGGGGTGAATATATCCAGGCACTTATTGCTCTAATAGGGACAGAATAAAGGTGGTAACTTGGATCCACATCCTATGGTTGTATCTTTTGTGTTCAGAATAATCTTGCTGGTTGTGTGGTGGAAGGTATTTGAAGTTTCACTGTATGTAGTTTTCATTATTGTAGATTCTCTTCCCATTTTTCCTGAGGATGCTTTGTTAGCTTCCCTAAGTTTATGTTCAGTAGGTCACACATCATTGCTATAAGCATGCTGTGGCTCTTTTTCTCAAAATAAAAAAAAAAAAGCTATTCAGAAATGTTGGGGATGGTAAAGGAGAAGAGAGAAGGGCTATTGGGAGGGTCGATTTGACAGTACCATCAGCTTTTGTGTTTATTTGGAGTGAGATTGACAGACATTTCTCGAATGCTCCATCTACTGGATCATTTTGGAGCAATGATTTACTTACATCCCTATGAATTCTTTTTTTTAAAGGTGAAGGGCAAAAAAAAAAACATATATGGAGGCCAGAAATTTTTTAATTCCTAGAAAGGAAGCAATAGGAAGTTCAGATATCAGCTATATGGTCCTGTCCCTCAAACCCTACTAAAATATAATAATGGTTAGTAATTCTACATCCTTAGCCAATTAGTCTTTCTCTCATTCAGTAGTTATGTTGGTTAGGGGTCTAATTGAACTCTCTAAATAAATGGTGATTCAACATTTGAATAAATTTGCATTTGCAGGGAACTCTAGAATCAATCTGTCACGAGAAGAGACTCCTGTGTGGAAGTCCTGGTGTTACCTTAATTCCAAGTCCTTGAAGTCTATTTGACTCCTCTTTCATTCACTCTACTATATTTGTCATATGTAAGACTGCTGTGCCCAGTGGAAGAAATAAAAATGTTCTAAAACATACTTCCATTTCTTTATGGCTATGCTTCTTCACACAATGATCCTTCATGAACCCTCCAACTTAACACTGGGGGAGAATGGTCTTTCCGATTAGTTTTGTGTACACACACACATACACACACACACACACATCCATTCTGCTTTTTGTCGCTGCATTTTTACTTATAGAATACTAAATTATTGCTCCCCAAATTGATACTGTGTCTACAGGCACATTAAGATAATCATACTAACCAAAGTTAGAGATAACTGGCACAAAATCTACAGATTATTGTGAAGCTCCAATAAAATACCCAATACGGGAGTGTGCTGGCACCTAAAAATGTGTACTATCTCTTAAAGAGATGTGTATCTCTATAAGATATAGAAGTGGTATCTCTACCATGCTATTTTGTTAATTATTATTGCAATGTATAGGAAATCCTGTGATATTAAACATTCTATTAAATCAAAATCTGTATGAAAAAGCATTTCTAAATATCTATCCTACAGTAATTGTTATAGACATTGTAATGGTACTGGAGGGATAGAGTCCTTGGGAAGAGTGGTAAATTTAGAAATTGTTGATTTAAGAAATGGAGAGGAAAATTGACCAGGAATGGGTAGAGTATTATGGGATATTTTTTGAGGGTTCAGCTGATGTTGAAGATAATAAATTTGTAGCCTAAACTGAGAAGATAAGTATGACTTGAGGAGGTATAAAGTGGTAAAGGTGCTCATTGTATATTAAAAGGCCTACATATCAGATTGAGCTTGGGTTGTGTGGGACCAATTTGTGGGAGTGAAAGCTTATGCTTTGGGAAATAATGAGTGTGAAGGCCAAATGGAGCAAACTGTAACATTCAAAGGCATTTCTAGCCTTTCTGTATTGGACACAGATCTGATGCTAAACTTAGTTAATATATATCTTGGTTTGATTCTTTCACTCTTCAGATCATTCTTTTAGAATAACTGATTGGTCCCCCAGGCTAGTCTTCTCCTGCCA
This sequence comes from Eidolon dupreanum, assembly GCA_028627145.1. Classification (NCBI taxonomy): domain Eukaryota; kingdom Metazoa; phylum Chordata; class Mammalia; order Chiroptera; family Pteropodidae; genus Eidolon; species Eidolon dupreanum. Next base: position 63,200,927 of record CM053510.1, on the reverse strand, counting down.
AACCAGAATCGATAACTGATAACTAGTTAGACTTTGATTAACTAATTAGTAGTTCATCAAGTTCTGTTTGATTAATATTTATGTTGTTTTCAAAGTTGGAACTAATCCATGAAAAATATAAAGATATTCAGTTACATCATTCAGTGCATTATTTATGGAACTTAGTTGTTACACAATAAGGTTATCTTGGCTCAGACTTGATAGTTCATTGCTTCTTGAGTATGAGAGAGCCTATGGGATTTAGAGTAATGTGCAGCTACCAAAATATTTCCTATTGTATTGGAGAACACAGCCAATATTTTCTTATCTGAAAAGGTAAAAATTAGTTCTAGTGAATCAGACATTCTGATGAAGTAAAAACTATCACATATGCAGTATCAATTTGTGAGTAGATGAAATTCAATAAAATCCATTTAAGAGTTAAACACCTTTTATTTTGTTAATCAGTCTTTGATAATCCCAAAGACTCTCTTACATGTTTCAGTAGCTCAGTGTCATCATTATGAGTCTTAATTATCACCGTGCTATAGATGGTAGACATTTGGGTAAGAGGAGTGTTTTAGATAATCAAATGCTTCATAACAGGAAATTTCCTCTACTTGGAAACACTGAGGAACTAAATGGTTTTTGTGATTTGAATGAGTTAATATGCATACTTAATTTCTCATACTCCACCAAGGTGTCTCTTAGGCAAAGGGAGACAAATTAAGATTGAATTTTAACAAAAAGTTTCTTTACTTTTTAGGTTCTATGCATAATTTGGTTAATGTGCCTGTCTTGTTTTTCTTGTAAAATACCTCTGTGTGTGTGTGTAACTCACATGTAACTCAATGCTGCATTCTGGTTTTTGTTTTAATTTCACTTTGGGTAAATAACTTTTCTATTTTCGTTTCCCATCTCTGAAATCATACATTATAATACTAATCTCTCACTCAAAGGTAAATATGTAATAAAATGTGAACAATGAATTGAAGACATTGTGTTTACTATTATTAATTACTTCATTGTGCTACTATGCTGATTTCTTGAAGACCAAGGCTTTAGTTCAGATTCCTTTTCTCTCTACATTCTGGGAAAAGAACAGGTTTTGGAGTTAGACACTAACTCCTGTGTTATCTTGCACATTCTTAGATGAGCCTATTCTGAGGCTCAGTTTCTTATCTATAAAGTAATAATTTATAGGATTATGAAGATTAAAATTATACTGCACAGTTTTTGGAATATAGTAAACGATTAATTAATTTTGGTGCCTTTCTTCAACCCCTTCTTATCATTTATCTTATTCATCTGCATATCAGTCATCGCATATCCTGATACTTGTTACCTCCAGAGACAATCTTTGGCAAAACCTCTAGGTATTTCCTTTCTTTGTAATTCTTATTGAGTACTCTCATGCTTTTCATGGGAAATACTTTGAACATTTTTGGGTGTACAGCATTTTAGGTTAAAAGATCTCACAGAAATTCCCTCCCAGATATCTTAAAAACAAATGTGATCTTACTGGCTACTTATTTATTCACTCACTCACTTACTCCTCACATTCATCTGTTTGGACAGCATTTATTTAGCAAATGGGGACTTATTAATTCATTTAGCATGCACTCAATATGCATTAAACACACTTATGAAGTGGAGCATTCAGACAGAAATTTGACATGGTCTTTTTGGAATTAAAAAACATAAAATTGCATTTTAAAGATTACCAAATAATATGCACAATGGCTCTTTCCATCACTCCTTCTGTCTTTCCCCCTCATCCTACCTCAGCCTTTCCTTATTTGGCATGATGTGGAGTATATGTGGATGAAGGAAGGGTCTGTATGTGGAGAGATCAGTTTAAACTGTAGTGATGGTGATGATGGTAGTAATAATACCAGTGTTGTTCATCAAGTCCTTACCATGTACTAGACATGGTACCAAGTGCTCTATATATCGTGTTCTATTTAAAAACAATACTTATGCAACACTTATGACCATGGTCTACAAGGTACCAAGACCTCTCTTACCTTATTTCATTATACTCTGAGCTTCACTCACGGTTCTATAATATACTCCTTGCACATCCCAGGCAAGTGTCATCTTGCCTGAGGACTTCTGTTCTATTCCCCATGTCAAAAATGCCCCCTTGCTCCAGTTCTCCACATGGTTAGCCCTTTCTTAGCTTTCCAATTTCTTCTCATTATCACCTCATCAGACAGTAGCCCTCTCTCACCAACCAATCTCTCTCACATCACTGTTCATGACCATCATAGTGTTCACTATGTGAAGTTATCTGTTTTATATACTTATGTACTTGTGTATTACCTACCTGTACTTCCTTTCTGTAATTTAAGCTTGGCAACAACAGGAACTTGTCTGAGTTACCCACATTGGTCTTTCTAATGCCTAGAATAATCCTGGCAAGAGGTAGGTTCTTAATACATATTCATTGACTGGATGAATTAGTGTTATTCTGAGAAAAGTCTTAGCACTTGTAAAAGAAAGAGCATAGTTAAAAAAAAGTATAAGGTTGAAGATGGAGAATTAACAGGTGTTAGGCAAATACTACGGACCCAGCATTTAAATGTTTTCATAATATGTATCATCGAATTTTAAAAATAATCTTATGAGAGATTCAGAGAAGTTGAGTAATTTCCCTATGAGCACTACTAATTACTGATAGAGATAAGAGTAGAATCTTGCTATTTAGCTCCAGTCTCTGTATTTCTTCCACTATATTATATGTTTCAAGCCTCTGTGAGTGTAGTGGACATTGTGATATAGTGCCTAGATGCCCCTTTAGGAATGAAGGACTTATTCACCTAAATGCTAGGAGCACTGCTGACAGTCACCCTCAACCATCAGTCCCCAGTATGTATAACGTGAACTGAAGAAAGCTGCCTTGATCAAAGTCATGTCTCATTCCAGTGACTGATCAGCATGAGGTGTGAAGATTGGCCCCCACCCCTAATTCAGCCAGCTTTCAGGTTAGAACTCCCTGCAGGGTCAACTGAAGCCTCCACTGAGACTGCAGCATAGTCCAACTTCTTCTTTTATCCAGTTCTGCTTCCTTTTATACTCTTTCATGGGTATTGATCCCAAGTGCACTCCTTAATAAGCTTTCTGCATGCTAATCTTTTCAGAGTTTGCTTCTCAGGGAACCTAAACTGCAATAGTGAGTTTGAGAACTGTGATGACCTTAATAAAAGAACAAAACTGGGAAGGTGGTATTTGGAAGAAATATAACGATAACTTTGGATTTGGATTTTCTGAATTTAGGTGCAAATGGTCAGCTCTGGAGAGTGAGCTCTGTAAACTCTTGGAGGATCACCAGCCTCAGCATAGTGTCTGTCACGTTGTAGGCAATTGCTCAATAAATAAACTGTTGAAGATTTGGGATTGGAGTTTGAGTAAAAGCTCACGGAGGTAATAACTAATAGCTTGAAAACTGGCAAGCTCTCTGAGTGAAAGAGAGAGAGAAAAATAAGAACAGTAGAGAATTGAGAAGCAACGTACAAAAAGAACCTGAAGAATGAAATGTCAGGATGCTTTTTTTGTTTGTGGGGGTGGGAGGTGGCTGAAAAGCATCTGGGAGCAAGGGCGGTAGTTGTTGGTATTTGTGAAATAATGATGACAATTTAAGGATGGTACTCTGGAACCCAGTGTGATTGAGATTGCTGGTGGCTTTAGAAAAGCATTGTCAATCTTGCACCTGAGATAGAAACCTATTTAACAAGGTTTAATAAGGGAATATATGATGAATAAACGAAGGATATGATGGGCATACATTTCTCATCCAAGACAATTGGCAATAAAAGTAAAGAGAGATAGTTGGCAGGGCCTGTGCAGCCATATCTGAGTTTAATTAAAGAGGGGGAGACTGTTTGAAGGTAATAGAATAGTCAAAAAATCTGGGAGACATGAGATGAATAGGCTTTGAGAAACGATGGGGTTATCTAGAGGTATTTTTTAGCTCCTTTGCCAAGAGTGAGGATACTTCTTTTTCTGTACCCAAGGGGAATGCAATATGGCATGATGGGAGTATAGTGCAAAGGCAGCTGTCAGATTTTGGTTTTATTTATACCTGATTTATTACGGTCTTGTCTTGATTTTATCACTTTAACTCAGTGGTTGGTCAGTAATTTTGTATATCTAATGATTGTTCAATTAAAATCGCCATGGTATTTGCAGTTCTCTGGGTGTGTCTTAACTATGGCAGCCTCACTGACCATATGTCAAATGAGGCCAGAAATGTCGCTAATTCATCCTTCACAAATTTTATGCTCAAGTCATAAAGTGTACATTTTTTTCATTTGTATAATCCCCTGCAGATAGCTTTTAGATTGTTTTAGCAATATGAAAACCTCAGATTTTTTCTTATCCTTCTAAAGATAGGAGTTTATAAATTGAACACCAGGTGGAGGAAACTGTTTTTGAATTATGCTTGTATTAGCTTGCTCTCTTTCAGTTCTAAAGGTAATTTGAGATATATATTTTATATATACATAAGCCCTGTTCTTACTCTCACCATATCTGATATGACTTTGTTTAGTGTTAGAGCTCTTTTGACACTGAAAGAAAGGTTGCTAACGGTTGGATTCTCTGGGGATTGGAGCCAAATACGTAGGTCTCTACTTTGTTGTTATATTGAGTATAGTTTACACAGTTAAAAGGTGGTGTGCAAGGTAAAATAAGGCCAAGCAGGGCATACATAATCAAATATAGCTTCTTGGTTCTCTTCCTTTTCTTTCCTAGGTAAATTTTATTTGATTTCATTAAGCAAGAATTTTTGTCTATTTTATATACTGCAAATCTCAAATCTGTTAGTGCCTGGCACACAATAATTGATTAATAAACATTTGTTAAATAAATAAATTTATAAAGATATGTATTCTAACTATACTACACGAATGTGGTAAGAAACAAATAAGATGATAAATCAAATGCACTTTAGAAAAATAAAATCAATTACAGTAATAAAAACAGACAAAATAATCTACAAATTTAAACAATTGTTGTGTCCTATTATTTTCATTCCTTTATCATATATTTACCATCTGTCCACTATACATGGTTGACTTTACTGTGTACTGAGTTGGAACACAAGGTCTATAAAACAGAAAATGGCTATAGTCATCTGTAGAATTTTAGAAAATATGCTGGATTTTCCTTGAATACTCTTGTAATCTGCCATACCAGTCAATTTACATTATGTATTATGAGGAAAGAATAAGTTTTCCTGTGTGATCTAACTATATTTAAAAAAAAAATCAACATTAGTTCATTAAACAGATATTTGTTGTTGGCCTTTTCTATGCCAGAGATTTGAGATGTCTCAGTTATATGGGTAAAATACTTATGATTCCCCCCCATCCCATTTTTTTCTTGTAATTCTGTTGCGAACATTTCAGGAATGCAATTTCAGAAAGATTTTATCTTTCTTCCAACCTCTTTCTTGGGTAAAGTCTTCCCAAGGGAAAAAAAATAACTTTAGGAAGAAAAATTCACATTTTCCCAATGGCAAATTTAAGAAGAATCTGTCACTGTACTAGCAAGAAGCCTGTGATCTTAATTCAATGTTTCCGTAGACCTCAATAAAATAAAAAAACATCTGTTTAAGTGCTGAATGTCCAGCTCTTGTAGTGCAGGGTCACCCTCCATCTGTCTTCCAATTTCATTTTTCCCTGCATGATTGGTTTAATTTGTGCATGAAAGGTATCTTGATTTTTGAATATTGTCTTACCAAACATATGATTTTTAACTTAGGGAATTTATTTGTTTTGCAGAAAGGAAAGGATACAGAGATTCTTACAAGTTGTGTTTTGATCATAGTACTTATACATATAAACTTGAGTTTATTTTAATAGTGTTTTGAAATCTGTCTATTTTGTCTTATCTGTCTATCTATCATCTATCTATCTATCTATCTATCTGTCTGTCTACTTATCTATCTATCACCTATCATCTATCATTAATATGTCTGTTGGACGGATGTATATATGTATATATGTATTTATGTGTTTATCTATTATTAATTACATAGGATAGATGAGAAATTTGCCATTGGATTCTGAATTAAAAAATGCCATCTAATGTATATTCGGAGTCGGAATAATTACTCTCGCATCTTTTAAAAAATTGCCACAAGTAATGAAAATGTCTTTTCCTCTGTAAAAAGAAATCTGCCTCCAAAGGCATTTGTTGTAAGGAGTGATAACGATGAGATGATTGTGTTATAATAGAACAGACTGAGGAAGAGAGTAAATTTTAGCTACGAACTATTATAATTTCATTTGAAACTTGAGACAGATACGAAGGAATTTCTAGTATGGATCTTGGAGAAGAAATTTATTGTTTCCTCTTGATATAAAGATCGATAAAGGCTTTGTGGACCTGACAATGTTTGTAAGGTCTCTTTTTCCTTCCTCTTGTGTTAACTTATTGCCATTATAAACACTTTCAAAGAAAACCAGTCTTCCCTTTTGTTCTGAATTAAATTCTTTCTCCAAAAGTGTGCTCGTAAAGTACAAACCTAACTTTTCTGCTGAAGGAGAATGGATGGAATTTATCCGAGCTTGCAAAAGATTAACTTGTGAATTATGGTATATGAAGCTTCCTGTTGGTTCTTTAAGCACTCGGTTGGTTCTCTCCTTATTTGGTTGCATTTTTAGGATGGGAGTTGGGGAAGATGGAAGCAATGAAATACTAAAATTTTAAGTGTAATTTTTCACTATCAGCCTAGTATGTTCAACTATTGAGAAAAATCTAGGTCTCAGATACATAGATATCCAATTATTTCAATTATAGCAATGGGATATATCATCTTAATGGCATTAATGATGACTGTAATTATAGAAATCAACAATTCCATTGGACATGTTACTGGAAAAAACATTTTACTACAAATTATCCCAGGAGACACAATAATTTTTTAAGGAATACATATGAATAAGTTACTTTCAAATATAGGTCAATGAAAATGTTACCATTGTTAAGCTATAAAATATGAGTCTACACTGTGTCTATGAATCCAAACATAAGATCATACTAACAGTTTTGCCTATTAGATAAGATATTTAGATACTTTATGTGATTCGTAAATCAAATCAAGATACACCTGCTTGTCTATGACCATGTCACCCTGAACAAGCCAGATCCCATCTGATCTCAGAAGCTAAGCAGGGCTGGGCCTGGTTAGTATTTGAATGGGAGACCACCTAGGAAGACCAGGTGCTGTAGATGTAAAAAATAAAAAAATAAAGGATTGTAAATTGACAAGATCCTTGCAATCAGTGAGGTCAACCAAGGGTTGCCTCGCTTAAAAAAAAAAAAAATGATACACCTGCCTGAAAACATCTTAAAAACTTAAAATAACAAAGTTTATTATTTTGATCTTTCCAGAGTAACTAATAGATGTAAAAGCATATCAAAGTAAAGGATATAAAAATTTATGCTTTGGCATTTTATACTAATTTAAACTCTGATATGTTATGGGTTAAGGTTGAGAAAAAATTATGAAGTAGGAACATTTACTTTTGGTAGTCTGTATTTTCAATTGTGCTCCCTCTCTCTCTCTCTCACTCTCTCTCTCTCTCTCTCTCTCTCTCTCTCTCTCTCTCTCTCTCTCTCTCTCTTGATTCCTATATCAAAACCTCATGCTACAAAATTTGCTTTGAGTCTGTCAGTCTGTCTCACCAGACAAATTAGACTATGTACATTTTAATACCTTAGCATGTTAATTATGTTAAATTATTAATGGAAAATTACCTCCCTTGATTCTAAGCACCTTTGCAGGAGTGAAAGTAAGTTTTTTTTTTGGAGAGAATTGGTTAATGGTTGGAATTGAGATACTCTCTAAGTGCTCCTAAAATCGAATCCGGTGTCTGGCCCCGCAAGGCTCTGACATGTATTGACAGCTATATAGAAATGGTTATGTCTGGGTGCTTCTTTGGCAGCTATCAACAGATCTCTAGCTCTAGTAAATTATTTGATGTTCTCAATCTGTAGGAATAATATAAATATATTGGAAGATAAAAACAATATGTAGCATCTTTGAGTATGTGGCATTATATTAATTTTTTTTTATCATAAATGAGTTTCTGTTCTTTTAAACCACTATTACTACTCCTTCAGTGTTCATTTTAAATAAGGCTTAAAGGACTAAGTGGGGCTAATATTGTCCTTATGTTTTATAATGCTTAGAGATTCCACAGATTTTGCTATTTATATGTATAATTTATACATTAATAAGTGTTATCCCAATTATAGATGCCCCTGCATTAGGTTTGCTTTGGAAATTCCAGCTAAGAGCCCTTATGAATGCAAGAAAATTGAAATGGTTTTTAAAAATGGAAAATAGTGAATGACATCTAATCAGTATCTTTTTCCTAAGCATCATGTCATTAAAATTCCTGTTGTTTGGTGTGAATGTATGTACTTGGTTCCTGTGGGTCAATGTTTGACTGATATATGAGAAACCGAATGGCAGAACAAGATATTTAAAACTCATGTAGTGTTCTTGAAAGAATTTGAAAAAGAAACACTATGCCAGAAACATGTTCCTTCTTCTGTAGGCAACTGTTCTTAATATTTCTTTCTTACTCATATCCTTTTACTGTCTTCTTTTTCTAGTTAGTAATTTTCCATTAGATAACAAGACAAACAAATGGCTGAGAAATACTATAGGGGTAAAAATTTGGTTCTAATATGAGCAAGTTTTGATGTCTTTTGTTGGAGTTCTAAAATGAACTCCACAGCAATCCTTATTATGATGAGAATTTGTGAAGGATGGCTTATTTTGAATAGTTTTTAGTGTTAAGCAAATTGGAAGAGAATTTTGAAAAACCAGGAGCTTACACCAACTATGCTGATTTTAAATATCTGAGAACATAAGCCATTAGTGGTATTATTTTTTTCTTAATTCTCACTTCATGACTGTGAAAGAATGTGCTGACCTATACTTTTTATATAGAAAAGCCACAAGTGATGAATGGCATCTGTTTAGAGTTTACAAAACATATTTTTAATATATATTATCCTACCGTGATTTACCCAGGAAATGTATAAGGTAGGCAGGGAAAGGATTAATTTTAGGTGCAACTTGAAGGTAAAGGAACAAAAGCTGAGAGGAATAATAACTTGCCAAAGTCAAGAAACTAGTAACCACCCACATTTTAGTGCCCAGTTCTCCTGCTTCAGATCCTAAGCTCTTTCCACCATGACATGTCTCTCAATATGTCCATGAATTGTTAAAATATTATAGTATTGTCCAATGTAGACTCCTTATTTCGCATCCCATGTGTTTCCTACTCTGTGACTTGCCAAAGGGTGGCTGGTAGCAATTTCCTATTTGTTTTCTTGAATCTTGACTCTACTTGCCAATTGTTTAGTTCCTGATTGTGCTATGAGTCTACACAACACAGAAATGGCAAAGGGATCTTTCTTGATCAGGAATCTGCCTCTAGGCTGACCTATTTTGCCTGTCCACTGTCATGTTTGTATGCTCCAGGTTCCTATGGGTGGAGGCAGCTATGAGCAGAATAAGAAAAGCTACCATCCCTGCCAGCAGCTTAGCTTATGCTGCAGAGTCTGGGAAAAGCAATGCCCCTACTGGTGCATAGTTTGATTTCTGAATATAAAGGAAGTTATGATTATCATAGAAATAGTCACATGATGAAGGTATATGTTTCTCTTAATAGATTGTATATAATTGTACATACCGGGAGATATACATTTCTCAGTATAGTATAATTTATTAGATGAAATGAGGAAGTGATAGAATAGTTATTATATAATGGAGTGATACCTTGATTAAAAAATGTGCTCAGATAGATTTAAGTGAAAAAAGGTAAGACTTTGCACGTAATGGAGTATTAGTCTTCTCTTGTTGAGTTTTATCTTCCAAGAGAGTTTGAAGCAGTAAAACTGAGCAAGACCCACCTGGCTAGTATTTTGATGGCTTCTCTCTATTTTAACATGTGAAACTTTTAAATGCCAAAAACTTGTTCAGTGTCCTCAAATAATTAGACCCCCAGCCACTGACTGGCTAAACAAAATGCCCATGGCACTTTAGTTGGCATCTCAATGACAATTTACTTATTTACAGTGAGCAGTAACTGTGAAATGAGGTTTATTACTCAAAGTCTGCATGCTCAGCACATTTCTCACCAGTTCTGGCTACACGAGGAGCAAAGTCATAAACAAAAGTTTGCTTTAATATACTTAGGGCCAAAACAAAGTGAATTTCATGCCAAATTCTTCAGTCTACTTGGAGGCGCTCTCTGGTTGTAGGGAAGGCCTTGCCAATGAGACCTGACACTCCACATCTGTTGGTAAGATTCTCTTTTTAGTTAAGATGGTTGAAGAATTTCCTTACTTTAGGAATAATCTTTCTCAGTGTGACAGAGGACCCCTGAACAGTCTTAGATATAATGTTTCATGAACTATTCCCCTCCCTTCTCTTTCCTGTGGATTCCCTCTTCACTTTACCTGCTTTCCTCATGCCCTCCCTGGTTTCATCTCCTTTACATTGTTACTTCCTTGCTCTGTGGCCCACTTTGCCTGGGGCTATCTCCTGGGTCATGATTGGAGGTAATTCTCTGTCACCTATTTGCAAATTATTGTTTAAGCCATTTTTTTTAAGTGTTGACCAGTTCTCCGTGTTATGTGTTGTTTTTATAATTTAACTATTGGGCAGAAATATTACTTCCCTTGTTTCTGGGTTCTTATTGAGAAACACCTCACTATAGCTCCCAAGTACTGGAAACAATAGAGAATTCTTTGGAAATGCTCAAGTGGAGGCTGCAAAGATGCATTACAAGGCTAGAGATTATTTTCTGACATGAGGGCCATTGCTCTCCAGTATGGTACTCTGAAATTGAAATGGCACTAATTAGCTGTGCAGTGTTTCATTGGCATCTTTGGGCTGTGAGGCCTGGCAGCAGTCCTGGGTATTAGACATGGTCAGTTTAGTTCAGTTTAACAATTTTTTGACAAATTCCTCATCAAGAGATTTTTTCCCCCATAGAATCATCGTATGATACATATTTGTATAATACGTTATAGTTTTATTTCATTTTGACCTTAGAACAATCCTGAGAAATAGTTATGCTAGGAATATCCCTATTTTATTGAAGAAAAAAAAAAGGAAATTGAGGTTCAGAAAAATAAAAGGCTGTATCCAAAATCACATAGTTTAGCCAAGACTTACCTCCTTTCAGCTATAACCTTTTCTGTCTTGGTGAAGATAGAATGATGTATTTCAGTTTAGATGAGCAGATAAAAAGCTTGGCTTTTGGAAGCCGTCAGATATAGATGACACACATAGACTTAGACACTACTGAAGTGACTTTGGACAATTTCTTAACTTCTCTAGGTTTAGTTTTCCCATTTATAAAATTGGGGTGATACTTCTTCCTCTTATGAGATTTTTGTGAGGATTAAATGAATTGTTGCATGTAACATGTTTGGCCCAGCATTTGACATTTTTAACATTTAACATTGATTGCTGTTATAGTATTTAATCCGGAAAGTTTACCCTCATTGCACTTTGTAGACTGAGTCAGCCTTGTGCCATCTGTGAGATTCTGTTTGGTCTAATGGTTCCGGATTGGAGCCATGCCCCTTCAAATGTTTGCAGTATAGCATGATTCATTTTCCTGAGATGGTGACTAGAGGCAGTGCTCTCTTGTCTCATAGTATTTGTAATCAACCAGCCAAAATGGCCAAGATGGTGACCAGTGAAGTGTGTTTCTCTTAAAGTTTTCCTGTTAAGAAGTTAATGATCATACCAGAGGTGTTTAAATGACAATAACATATACAAATTTGGGAAAACAATATTACAACATTGTTTTCATATTCATTAAAGAAAAAATGAAATGAAATGAGGGATTTCAGTTAGGTACATGGAAGTATTTCCTAATAGTCACCAAAGTGAAATATTACCAATTGGGGCAGCAGCTTGAGGAGAAAAAAGCACAGGAGACTTAGGTCCTTGTTTCCTTGGTGGCTCTTCCAACTGAGGCAAGACACTGTGACCTCTCTGAATCTGGGTTTTTTTTCACGTATAAAATGTAGCTAATTATATCTGAGACTCACAAGGTTCTTATGACTGTCTAATGAGATGAAGGGGAAGAAAGTGATTTGTAAACTGTGAAGTATTATATAAAAACTGAAGGTGGTGTTAGTATTTTCTGGAGTTCATCGAAAACATTAGAAATTCTTGGATGACTTACATGTGCTCTTGCCTGAAAGTAAGAGAAGGACTAATAAATAACTCCTTGGATCCGTTTCAGTTCAAGGAATGTATGTTTTCAGCTTAAATCAGTATTGATAGTATTAGGTCTTGTGTCAAATCAAATTCAATGGCTATTTTTAGAAAGACATAAAATTAGAAAGAGGAAAATACTGGAAAGCAGAAGAAGTACTTTGTATGGAAAGACATAATTATCATATTGATTATATGTTAAGCATATTCAGTTACAATGGTAATAACTACTATGTTTTGCTAGCTAGAACATATTTCTAATAAGACCAAGGTTATCAGTTTGAATCTCTTTATGGATCAATTAGCATAATGTCAACCTTCATCTTAAGCTCTCTTGAGGTTGCTAAGATGTCTACTTGTGTTCACAAAGAGAGTGAAGTGGAGGTGGGATGAAATTGTGCACGTGTTCGACTAGTATGGGTAGAAGAACTCTGTATTATAATGCATCTCTAGCTCTGTTTTTCTTTTAGCACACTTATTTTTGCCTTTTGTAATTAATTGTCCAGGCTACCAGTTTTGTTTAGCATAGTACTGGTGTCAGTCACTTGAAACGATCTTTCAAGTTTCCTGAAAGGTGGTTTAATCACCAGTATGTTCTGACCCTCTGTTTATAAGTGCTTAAGTTCACAATGCTTTACTTTGAAATAACCCTGAGAACTATAAACTTCTTATAATTTTTTCCAGATGGGAAAATAAAGACTCCCCTCTTCCCCCTCCCCGCCCCGTGCTGACCAAGGTTTCTTACTCCCAGGTGAAGAGATTTTGACTAATTTTATAAAAAGGTCAGTAGCACAGCTGGGTTTGAAATACAGAGGTCCTGACCCAAAGTTCTATATTTAATTTGCAGCCTTTTTTTTTTTTCTGGTTTATATGTAGCAGTTTAGTCTGAAGCTGGGAAAATAAATATTATGTCTAGGTATTAGCAAGATTGATGATTACTACAATTATATCTCTTTTAGAAGTAATCTGGTTGTTTGAAGTGACATTATTTTTACTGGTTTTATTAATAATACCAATCATGTAATTTGATCCATTGGTGTCTATGGGCCTAGCTATGAAGATAGGGTGTCTAACATTATAATTTTGATCACTTTAAATGATGGAATTTGGCATATCATGTCCTAATAAGAAAAATGCTTTTATGTTGCAGAGAAAGTGGTGATCTCTATGTTGTGATTTGGAGGATGTTGAGAAGGGTTCTTGCACCTCAGTTTATCTTTACTGACCAGCCTATTTACCAAATTCCACCCTTGGTAGTTCCAACCTCCTTATACAATGTAGAGAAGCTCATTCATACCATCATCTACCTGAATGAGGACTGAGGATTAAGTTTTTGAGGAAATGGAAGTATGAGTTCTTCTGAGCACCGTTTGAGGTCAGAGTATTGAGAGGATTTGAAATTTTGATGAGGGAAGGAAAGAATATAAAACAATGATTTTTGGAGACCTGTTTTGGGAGTTTAGATGTGGAGGTGGAGATTTGGCCTATCAGAATGCAGCATAAATATACTAGCTGTTCAGAGGGTAAGAAAGAGGTGAGCCATAGGATGAGAGAAAACTATAGAAGAGAAAGTGTAAGTACATCTAAGATAAGACTTAATCCATGATTTTGTGTATGGCAATATGATTTTGTCTATGTATTCTTTGTTTTACAGGTTTGGTTTAAAGAACGTTAAGTTTGTTCTCAAAAAAATAATTAATTTGAATCCATGTGATTCTGTACTTTTATGTTGATATGAAAAAATGCTTTCTTATTGAAGACAGTATTCTAGGGGAAGAGATGCTTCTTTTTCTTTTTGTAAAAGAGGATTTCTTATCTCTCTAACTTTGGTTCTTTAGTCAAGTGGTGATAACGCCACTCTATTTCATTGGATTGGTGTAAGGATCAGTTGGAATAATATGCCTAAAAATGTGAATTGTAAGGCACTCAAACAAATACAAAGTGTTACATATTATGTGCAGTATAGGTTGGAGATTATGTGTTTGGATTCTGGAGCAGATTACCCGAGTTTCAACCCTAGCTTTGCCCCTTTTTATCCATGTGACATAGGACAACTTAAACTGTCTGTGTCTCAGTTTTCTTATCTTTCAGTGAGATAAGAAATCATATAACGTTAATGTGAAAATTGAAGGAGTTGTTATATGTATTGGGCATAAAGCACTGCCTCTCACAGAGTAAGTACAACAGTCACACTAGCTGTCATATCATTCATTACGTACATGTCAGAACAAAATTGAATGCTGACAGAAGTGCACTGGAATGAATTACTTGGAAATTAAAATCCTACATTTATGCCTCAAACAATATAGTTCTTTGTTTATCTAACAAATTTGTATTTGATTATAGGTCATTAGTGACAGATAATAAATGGCACTGTGTTGAATTTAGCAAGTTATGTGTGAACATTTCTCAGAAGCTTACATCTCTTGATATTTGTATAAACTCCTCTCATTAATGCTGACTTTTTTAGGTATGGCTTATAGAGTATTGGTCTTAGGTCCCACAGACTAGTTGAATTGGAAAATTTGTGAGTGATGCTCAGGTATTGTTATTTTTATAAGCTCTCCAGGTGATTTTAATGTGCATACAGAGTTGACCATTGGCTTAGAGCAGTAGTAATTACATATATATCTATATTATTTAGTTTCTGACATTGATATATAATTTTATCATGTTTAAGTAGATAAAATAACATGACTATTTATGGATGTTTCTTTAAAGGCAGACATATTGTTGGCATTATTTCTATAGCTTATGGATATGTGTTATAAAGCAGAAATGAGATTTTTAAAAATTATCTGTGGATTTTTTGTTTGTTTTTGGCAAGATGAAGTGCTGTGTATATCAAAAAAGAATATAGAGACACATAATGTTAAAGGTGAAAGGGACCCTCAATGCCTCTATTGGAAAGAGGACACACACTTTGAAGCCAATTCTGATAGCAGTTACTTATTCACTTACTAGCTGTGTGATCTCAGAATACTTACTTAACCAATCTGAGCCTCTGCTTCTTCATCTCTGTAAAACTGATGAATGTGTACTGTGTACGATGACAACTGTGTTTCATGCTACACACACACACACACACACACACACACACACACACACACACACACACATCTTGACTCCCTGCCTCTTGCCTGATCTCCGCACCATCTGGTATGGATATCCAGAGCAGGGACTGTGTGGGAGCCTCTGCAGGGCTGTCTGAGCTTGCAGGGCCAGCTGCTGGGAACTGCTTCCTCCCACTCCTCAGGGATCATTTCTCTGGCTCTGTTGGGACTGTTTCATGGCTGGCTTTTTGGATCCCATGACCTTTCATGAGCATAACATTTAGTCTGTGAGGGTCAGTTACTGCTGGCCAAATAGTGTTAATGGGACTGGAAATGAAGATGGCTTCTTGTTACCACATGATGGATGCTT
This sequence comes from Eidolon dupreanum, assembly GCA_028627145.1. Taxonomy (NCBI): domain Eukaryota; kingdom Metazoa; phylum Chordata; class Mammalia; order Chiroptera; family Pteropodidae; genus Eidolon; species Eidolon dupreanum. The sequence goes on along the minus strand of CM053510.1, from coordinate 63,185,260 downwards.
TTGGGTAACTTCTGTTTGAATCCCAGATAATATGTGTGTTGAACACAAATGGCTGCTTTTTCTTTTCAGCTGTCTTCCTATCTATTGCTTCTTTGTGTTGAACAAGGAATAAGACAATAAGAGGCCACTATCTAACTATATCTTAGTTTGGGGGAAGCAGAGAAAAATCACACACCTCTTTTGATTTTCTTTTTATGATGAGAATATTGGACTTTGTCTCCTTCCTCATCCTTGTCTCTCAGATCCTCCAGGATATGGTTATACAATTATTAGGCCACATAGCTCACCTTTTGCACTTTCTTTGTGTTCCAAGAAGGAGGTTCATGGGTTGTTTCTTATTAGTTACAAAGCATAATGCCTGGAATCCTGATCTTAGCTTTCGTGCTTCATTGTCCTTCCCACTTGTAGGCCTGGCTTTAGGTTTCTCCTCAGTCTTAATTTTGAGAATTCTGCTTTTGTCATCACCTCTCTGGACTGATTTGAAGGTTTCATTGGAAATATAAATTTGGCTTCTGGTTTTCTATTTTTTTTTTTGTCTGTCTACTGGAATCGGTACCATTCTCTCATTATTAGCAGTAGTGGTGAGTCTCTTGATTTTTTAAGTGATGAATATCTTGAAACATTATACTCGTGTGGTAGATGTTCTAACTTAAATCTTGTTCTTTTCTACTTGATTTGAGACACTTGAGGGCAGGACTATGTTTTCCAGTTGAGCATGGTAACAACTATCATTTATTAAGCACCTACTATGCACTAGAGACTTTGCATTGTTTCAATTAATTCCTATATGAATAATGTATACATAAAGATTCTTATTTCAGAGAGCTTACGTAAATTGCCCAAGGTCATCTAGTGAGTCACAAAGCTAGATTTTGAGCTCAGTTTGATCTTAAATCCTGTTTTCTAAGCCATTTTTCTGAATTCCTCCTTAAAGGAAAGATACAGATAAGGGGAATGGGATCTTGGCCTATAGAACGATAGATAGAACTGTTGAGTAGGGAACAGGTATGACATTGCATTCTTAAGGAAGAAGAGAGAAGGCATGCATGTCTTTATAGCCCCTGCTTTCCCCACTGATCTTCATTGGCCTATGTGGGCACTTAATAAATGGACCCTATGACTGTCAAGGCAGAAGTCACCCCTACAGAAGGCTTTGGCCCACATGTGGGTCTTTAATTCTTGCTTTTTATTTAGGTCAGAGAGACCCAGAGATTATGTGAAGATGTCTCTCGCTGATAGAGCCATGAGTTGAGCAATCAGGCAAACTCTGAAGAGGATTATAGTGAATCCGCTGAGATAAGACATTCAGAGGAGCCAGGTCTGTGTTGTAGTGAGCCTTGGCTTGGTAATGATCTAGAGATACTCTGCAGTCAGCCTCTAAGCTTGCAGTTTAGACCATGAGAATGTGCCCACTGGCTTTGGCAAGCAACAGGAAGTATATAAATGTTATGCTTTACCAAGTTGAAGCTTTGTTGAAAGTGCCCAAAGAACATTTTCCTTTTAATGTATTTGGAAACTATAAATTTAACTCCTGCTGGGGAGTAAAAGTAATTGCTTCACAGAAGAAAAAAGTCAGCTCTTTAAAAGGCTTAACTCCTTCCACAAACATGTGCTTTTTAATGACTGGGAAATTCCTGGTACAGGAAAAATAATGTCCTTTTGTACAAATGAGGTCATTCTGGTCTTAACTGGCCCTGTGCACTCTAGTTTCTGCTTTCTGTTCCATGTTTTGTGACCAGAGGTTATTGGAAGGATAATCCCCCTGTGGATATTCACTGCTTTTAGGGCATGTAGCCAAAGAGAAAGTTATGTTTGCTCAGAAACTGCCAAGCTAGTGCAAGAGGCCCAGATCCCAGGGGTACTGAGCCAGTGACTGATAATGACTTGGTTTATGTTGGCTGTGTGTTGGGTTTTAAAGCACCTTCTTCCCGTGCTCTCAGATTACTGTGCCCCTTTCATCCTTTTTAGTTTTTCTCAACAGCGCCATTGCTTCCCCATTCAGGAATGATTTTTCTTTCCTAGGTACATTCTATTTATTCTTCTTTGATTTTATCTTGATGAGTAGAAACATCTGTGTCATTTTGAGGCCTCATGTTCATCTTTCTAACCTGGTAAAAATGAGAAACAGCTTTTAAAAGAAGTTGCCATGTGCTTCTTTCTTTGAACACTGGGAGGCCGATTCCTTCTAAAATTAGTTTCTGAATTGGCTTGGCTAAAGTGAAGAATGTGTTTGAGGTCTTACATTTGTTCAGGCTAAGAGTTCTCCTAAATGGTAGTGTAGAGTAGATCCCAGTGGATGCTCTTAATGTAATTGAAGTTCTTTACAACAACTATTTCCGACAAAGGAGGATGTTGAAACTGTGAAGTGTTAGGGAGGGAGATTGTTATGTCTATCCTGGACATTTTCATAAAAAGGTGAACATGGAAGGGGTTCAAGTGAACTATAACAATAACCTCTGTAGTCTCCTCTAAATTAAATATTTTTTAAGACAGCCACTGTGAAAGATTAGAGATGGGAAATAAACTGGTATTTCTTAACTGCTTCTTAGGTACCACACTGTGCTAGATTCTTTCTGCAAATGACCCTTTTAGACCTGTCTGGGTTCTTTTCTTTAATGAATGGCAGCCTACTAGATCGCCAAACTACCTTCCTGCCACACATCTTGAAGGGTCTGTGCCAAAATGTATTCCCCTAAAGTTCATCCATGGCCATAATAGATCAATGTTTTGATAAGCCTTTGGCATCTTTTTTTTTTTTTTTTTTGTGCTTATTGACTACAACTTTTTATTATTTTAAAAATCTATACTCTTACCACTGAGAATCTGGTTTTTATCAAATTTGTTAACAAAATCTATGTTCTGGGATCTTGGTGTCACTTTCATGGCCCTCTAGGTCTGAAACTCCCAAGTTTAGGCTCTATTGCCTAAGTAAGTCTAAGAATAATTTTGCAATCTGGGATTAAGAAACTCTATCTTCAGTTGTCATGGAGAGGAGAGGATTATAAAATTCAATCATGAGCTATTTAAGTATTTGCTTCAGACCCCATTTCTTGCCCAGGGAACTTATGGCCTCCCTAAGAGGTTCCAGAACCTTTGCTTGAAATCTCTGGGATTGTTAAGAAGGTCAGGTTTGCCCTGGGTTTGACCCGCATATGCTTGATACACCCCCTCCTCACTGCCCCAAGGCCTAGACCTGTATAGGCAGCCAGTTAGTGTTTTACTGAACTTAATAGCTGGTACAAAATAATTGGGAAAAATATGGCTAGTAAATGCTATCGTATTTGAAATTGGGACATTCTGGGTAATTGCTATGTGCCTCATATTATTAGTTCCTGTGGGGAAAATACACAGCAAAATGCATAATGGGTTAATATTGTAAAGCAAAACTCTTATGAGATAAATCAGAAGCTACATATCTGAGCATATCTCTGATGCTCAGAATAGGAATGGCACTGATTTACTGATAATTTATTTTTATTATTATTATTATTCTATAGCCTCAGACGATTCAGCAAACTCTCAAGAGGACATTGCAGTATTATGAGCATCAAGTTATTGGGTAAGTAAAAATGGATTTTGGTCATTACTGGGGGAAAATTAAAGATAATTACTCAGACATAGCTGTTGAGCATGTGGTTTTTTGCTATCCAGGTCAACCTTATTTCATAGGGACTACGTGCTCAGTGTGAGGTAGGGGCTTGTGAGGGGCCCTGGGAATGACTTCCTTTGGCTTGTGTTTAACCCTTTTAAATGAAATTCCTTTTGGCATTGCTTTTTATTTCTTTTTTTTTCCTTCTTGCGTTCTTACCTTCTCATTCATTGAATCTCATAATTTTGCCTTAATAATGTGATAAGATTTAATGATATCAACCGAGAAACTTTAAATGAGATTTTAGAATCCTTCGGTAAAGTTTAATCACAATCTTTACAAGCTTAATAGGGTTCAGTGAGAGGTATTGTTCTAGCTAGAGTCACATGCCACGTGTTTTTCTTTTTTTGTTCTCAATTTCTTGACATCCTTGTGATATTGTGTAAAGTAAGACTTGAGGTCAAAAAACAGTAATTCACAACCTCACCAACACATAGAACTTTTAAGAACTTTATCTCTTTTGTAATGGTTGAGGATGATAATAACTAAATCAAGGTTTAGATGTCATGATTAAATAAGATCATTTCAATGAAAGTGTTTTGTAAACAGAAAGCTCTAAGTGAGTGTAAGGTTTACCTTTGGCTATGGTGGAAAGCAATTGGCAAGTACAAAATCCTGAATTTACTTTCTAATACAATTTAGCTATTTAAATTAAATTCAATGACAGTAGAGAAAATACATATTTTTAATTCACCTTGTTAATCTTCTTTCTGTGCTACATTGATTTATCTTTGTAAAATTTTAAGAGCTTTTCAGGAGTCAAGATTCAAACCCTGGTACCACTTAAAATGCTTTTGGGATTCATTTAACATTTATGGCTAGTACTCAAAGCCATGTAGATAAAGAATATATTTTTGTTATGATTTTTTTTAACAAAATGAAAGGAGGAAAACTTAGTGGAAAAATAATCTCAGTACCTAGTACAATGCCATGCACTTGAAGTGCTCGATGATTATGTTAATTGTCATTTCAAAGGGAATTGCTTTGAAACTTTGTCATATCAATCCTCAAGAGTAAAGTGTTAGGAAAAACATATTATTTAAACTCATGAGATGGCTTTTAGTTTGAGGCCATTAGGGATTTTAAATGGTTTATCTTAATAGAGATAAAGAGTATCAAGTTAATCTCTCCCCCCATGTTCTAAAATAAAACTTAATCACTCTCATTTCCTAGTGTGGTGTTTGGATTAAATTAATCAATTTACTTAGACCCATTCCTAGTATGTGGTAAGTACTACACTTTTGTTCTTAGGTTTATCTTCGTCATTGTTATTAATATTTTTATGACAAAGTCAGAATCAAATGCAAATCATTTTTTAGAGTTATGAATGCTCTGTTCTAAAAATCAAATAAAAACTTATTAAATAGTCTCATTTATGAACCGTGTCTTCATTGCAAATTGAAGTGAAATCTTATAAATGTGATCAAAATAAATAACCAAGAGACATTACCATAATCAGCAGAAAATTCTCTTTTATCTAAATTATTGCCTTAACTCTCCTCTTCTCTCTGTCTACATAGAGGTAGTGGTGGTGATTCTTTGTTCATTGCCTACCTGGTCTTTCATAGTTCTGTTTAATTCAGACACAGTATAAGGAAAACAGACAGGGCATGCGACTCCAGTATCAAGGATGTCTTAATGTCCGACTGGTTCCAAATAGATGAATCAGCATATTTTCATTTGGGTATTGGCTGCCTACTGAGGACTTGAAGTACCTTTACTCACTGCTTTTATTTGTACTCATGCTGATGAAGATAGAAAGGAGGAGTTGGCAGACTTTTTCTTTTCCCTTCAGTTGTGATTTCTGTGCCCAACTCCTCCTTTTGCCTTTTAAACTTCATCTTTCTGCTTTCTCTTTCTCTTTACTGAAAAAGGAGAGCATCTGTTGCCACTAATATTTAGATTAAAATATATTCACGACTATTTGTTGTTTCTCTTAAGAAAATGCAATTAAAGGCTTTTTATCTTTGTGAAAAGGAATGTGTTTCTTAAAGTTAAAAGGATATCAGGCCATTGAGTATAAGTGCTGGCAAGTATTATTTTACATACTTCTGGGAAGGTTAGAGTGGGAAAGAGATGCTTTTCCTAATCCTTAAAATTTGGCTTTGCCTAAGGCTTGTCTTGAGGTAATTCAGCTTTTAGGTGCCTTGGGTTGAGGCGATGAATCCAGGCAATAATGGAGTAGAAGCTAGTTCTCTTTTAAATTTCTTGATTCAGCCTCTGACCACTCACCTTCCCATCCTCCCTTTCCTTTTCCTTGAAACTCTGCCCTTGGATCTGCTTTATTTATTAGAGCCCCAGGATTGTATGATTCCGCTCCTTAATGAATTTATATAGCTGTAGCCCATAGAAATTCTCTGAGGCATTTTCAGTCTCTAAGATCCAGACTTGAACGCGGGGAAGAGCTGTTCAGAGGTTCATGCAGATGGAAGATTGGGAGGGAGAAGCCGATGGAGCCTCATGTTAGGGAACAAGATAGCATCTCTGTACCTCAGCAACTTTATCTTTAAACATTTATTCTATTCTTTAACTTACCCATTCACTCGTTCATTTATTCATAGACACCATTCAAGTTGGCAAAATGAGTGCTGAAATAATTTATTCATGCAATGTGATAAATTTTCTCTTTGTCTCCACTGTCGCCATCATCTCTCACCTAAAGATTCCTGTCTAGTTTTCTGGCTCCCGTTCCTGTCCCTTAACATATTTTCACTACAGTGAAGAGATTAAAAATTAGATCATGCCACTTTCTTACTTTAAACCAGTGGTTCTCAAGTGTAATGTGCATTAGAATCACCTGTCAGACTTGTTAAAACTCAAATTGCTAGGCCCTACCTCCAGAGTTTCTGATCAGGTATATCCAAGAGGGGCTCAAGAACTGGCATTTCTAAGTTCCCAGGTTAGGATGATGCTGCTAGACCAGGGACTACACTTTGAAATTCCTTTTTTGAGCCATATAATGACTAACTGTGATAAAATGAAACCTGAACTCTTCCTGAGATCTGTCCTCTGCTTACCTCTCTGATTTCATTTCACTCTCCCTATTTCACTCTACTTCAGCCATCTGTAGGTATATAGTGTATAAAAGAATAAATTAAGTTTGAGAGGGGGGTGTAAAATGAGGGGTTGAAATAATCTCCAACACCCATTATAGTTCTAAAATTATAGTTCTGGTATCCAGGACCCTTTTCTTTATAGCCAAATTATACTGGTTTATCTGCATGGTTTTCCATTTATGCTTAATGTTCTGCCACTGTGTGTCAGATTGACTTTGTAGTAAGTGTTGACCATTGTATAAATTCTGCACAAGCATTTTTACTTGGATAGCTTCTTGTTCATATAGCACAGTCTTCTTCCCTCAACCTGAAATGAGAAAAAAAGGGCATTGAGTATACATCTTAATGCCACTTTAACTCAAGTTTCTAGGGAATGGATTAGGTTTTTTGGCAATGTGGGGCAGAAAGAATTGTGAGGAACCAGAGGGTAGGTAGAAGACAGGCAGGGTTCCCTTAGGAATTTAAAGAAGTTCAGTATTGAGGAAAACTTGATTTATGTTGACATTTGTTTCTGATGTCATCCTTGCCATTATCTTTTGCCCTTCCTTCTTTCTGTGCATCTTTGTTGTATAGTATAGAGCAGGGGTCTGAGAAATGTGCTTTGGAAGTAGACACCAGGTTTACTAAACTTAAAGTCAGATTCTGCCTTTGAATGATCTTGGGCAGGTTACTTAACCACTCAGCCTCAGTTTTCTCATTTTTAAAATGAGAATAATTGCAAGGTTGGGGTGAAGTTTAAATGAAATGTTAATGATAATAATGTATTGTCATATTACATAAAGTAGTTAATACAGTGCCTCATACACAAAGATAATCAATACAGTTATTGAATCATTATTATCACTCTTAGTCCCTGACTTCTTTGCACCCCAATTTTCATTGACTGCTTTTCCATTTATCCTCCTTGTCTATCCTTTCTCTGTTCTCCTTAAGGCTTTAAAAGTTTATAATCAGTTGTTTAGCATCAGGAGCTAGACAGGCCCAGCTCAGGTACCAGCTACAGCTTTCTTCTCGTAGAGTTTAGATTATTTTTTAACCAAAATTTATGCCTCTAGACTGCCTAACCCAACTGATCTCACTCATGTTTACCATATATTACTCTTACTGTTCTATAGCTCACAACAACACACACACACACACACATACACACACACACACATAAAATGGATTACTATGGCAGTATAGACAAAGCAGATTTCTTTAAACTATGATTGGAAAATACATGATAATCAGTCTTTCTGAGATGTAATGTTCATTCATTATATACTTTAAACACTAAAGTATAAAGAAATATGTATTCAGAATCATGCCATTTATTTAATGCTTTTTGCCAGAATAAGCATCATTGTGCTAGTACTGTGGGTAAGACTGCTGCCAACCTCACATTGGCCTGGGACACCATTTTCTATGGTCATCTAAAATTAAGTTCTATTACTCCAATTATCACTGTGGGCCCTGTGTTTGTTTTATACAGCCAACCTTCTGTTCTCTTTTTCTTTTGACAATTGAATAGGGATTAAGCTAGAATAATTTCAATAGAACATTAGAAGTGAAATTAGAAGTGGGTGAATCCTGATTATTCTGGGAAACAAACTTCAATGATATTACTTATGCTCCCATGGTCAGATTTTGTGGCTGTAAATTATGTTATCTAAAACATGATCTAGCTTCTTTTTCATCTGTTTAGGAAAGCTAACTATCTACCTTATTGAATAAAAACAAAGTTCAAGAAGTTAGATGAAAACTAATATCTCTGGATTGTTCCCTGTGTTTGAGACAATATATTAGGCACTTTACATCTGTTATTTTATTTACCTCTAAACATATATTTCATAGAATTATGGTACAGATGAGTAAATTGAGGGTGTGAGAGAAAATATTTTGTCCAAGTTCACTCTGGTGAACATGGTAGAGCTTGATTTAAAAATAACACCGTATTTGTATTTAACACCTGTGCTTCCCATTCCACCTTTTATTGAGTGAATCTTGCATTCTAGAAACTGTAGTAAGCATTTTGCCTAACTGGTTTATTGGAGTCTGAATTCAGTGAGGTATGCAAACATAAAACCATTTGATTTTTTCTTTCCAATCACTTCAGACATGCTAGGATGAGTCCCCTTCGACATTAGCTTGGGCAGATTTTTCAAAAACTTTGAGGGAGTATAAAATACACCACAGACCAATTGAAATCTTCAATCTCATATCTAGTCTCACTCTTATATTTCTCTTCTCCTAGGTGAGGCTAGGGCTGAGGAATTTGGAGTGCAGTGTAGAGAAGATAACGATGTGGTTTTTTCATTCCTCTGCTTCAGGCCACTTCTTTCTAGGTCTCTTTCTCCCCTTAGGTGTTGTATCAGGCAAGAATGAAATGGAAAAAAATGGCAGAAGGCTTTTTTAATTCACTGGTGGTTGTGATAGTTGTTTCTTGGGTGTGATGCAAGTGTGGGCTCTGCTTTGTTTCAGATGCCCATGCCCTAGATCTGAGAAACATACTCCACAGTCTTGCTAGTGGAATTCCTGCCCATGGCTGCAGTCTCTAGATTGGGAAGAGGGGGGAATGGGACATCTCAAGCTTGCCTCGGTTAGTGGTACCTCTCTAATTCATGGGATACTCTTTCTTTTTTCTTTTTGCATTGCCAAATTGTGGGACTGTAGTCTGCTCCTAATTAGCATCTATTTCTTTTCCCTGTTATAACTCTTTCTGGAAATTTCTTCCTCTGCCCAGTCAAGAACAAAGGGATTATCCAGGATTACTTAGCAGATGTTCACTGAGAAATGAGACAAGCAACCCCCAAATTCAGTCAGAGTGGACATCTTTCTCACCAACCGGGCTTCCACAGGGAGTATACCCGTTGTCTCCTTTTCACATAGAAAAGGAGGAAAACAACAACACTTTCTTCCTAGGCCAATTATTAACTCTTCTGAAGATTTCCTTTTGGATTTTTTCTGTTCCTTTGCTTCTGTAAGGTAGCGGTGGAGTAACAGTGGTAGTGGCTGTTTAGTCACTTCTTAAGTTCTGAAGGAGATGTCTGGTCTTTTTGGCTGCTCTTTTGGAATGTGGGAGCATTTAGCTCCTGTTGTTTTCAATTTGGTGTCTTAGCTCTAATTCAGAGGCAACTGGAAAAGTTCCAGTTAATATCTGATTACATAGGCATTTTGTCATTTAGTCCTTACAAGAACTCTAGGAAGCATCTCCATTTTATGAGGGAGGAAAGTTAGACTGATAGAGATTAGGTTACTTGCCCAAAGTCTCACAAGTATAAAATGGTAAAAAAACATGAAGGGGAATAAGAGGTACAAATTTTCATTTATAAAATAAGTCATGGGGATGTAATGTACAGCATAGGGAATATAGTCAATATTGAAACAACTTTGTATGATGACAGATGGTTATGAGATATAGTATAGTGATCACTTCATTATGTATGTTAATGTCGAATAACTGCATTGTACACCAGAAACTAATATAATATTGTGTAGTAATTATATGTTAATACATAAAAATGGTAGGACCATGACTCAAATTCTGTCAGACTCCGAACAATTTATTTGCTTACTTGTTATCCATATACCATACTGCTATCTTCTTGGCTGTTTGTGACAGAGGTTAAAACATATTCACTTAAAAAAAAAAAGTCATATTTACTTTCAACACAATGCCAATATACCAGATTACTACTATTACTTATCCTTTTTCTAGGCAGCTTCTTTATAGAAACAGATTACCAACAGCCATGAAACATTCAGATAAGGAAACATTAGTTATACAAAGCTGGTATATTTTCTGATTTTCCTTATTTATTTATTTTTTTCAAACGTAGCTTTCTTATTAACAATTGTCTCTAATTCCAGGTCTACACTATTGATGCTGATGTTAATGGTGGATTATGTCAGAAATTGTCTTAAAGCTTTGATTATGTTAAAATGTTATTATACTAAGAGCATAGACTATGTGTGCTTATGCGTATGCATGTGAGTACATTCACAGATGATTTAAAAAATGTCTCCATGTGCTAATTTTGTTTTCTTCTTAGTTATAGGGATGCAGAAAAGAATTTCCACAATATCTCTAACAGATGCTCCTATGCAGACCATTCCAACAAAGAGGAAATTGAAGATGTCTCAGGAATTCTTCAGTGTACCGCTAATATACTCGGTATATTAACTATATACTTATATGGTTAAGAGAGACTGAGTGAGGGGGAGAGGAAAAGTAAAGGTGTAAATGTTCTAATTTTTTACAAATGAGAGGTGTGGCAACTATGGAAAATCAATACTTTGTCTTCAAGAGATTTAATTTCAACACTTGAAGATGTTTAAGAGGAAATTGCATGCATGATGTTTACCTGGATATTGAGAAATATTGTAATAAAAATACATTCCAGGGAATCTTTTCTTATGTTGGTATGATTAGCTTCCTGTAATCCATATTTCTCTGGCTCTTAATCTGTCCTCTCAAAGCCCATACTCCATTATTTCTATTACTATTACTTCCTTATTTTTGGGAGGTCCTGTTTGGGGCTGGTGGGTGGATCATATGTACTCATAGTGGACTCGGAGGCAGTGAGACAGGTCATCTACTGAGGTCTTTGTGCCCTGCATGTGGCAGTGTGTGTGTTTACTTGGAAGATATTAGTGTTTATGACAGGGTGGCTGTTTTTGGATGTCCCCAAAATTACTAAGGGATGCTGTTGTAAACTGCACCAAATCTTACAGCATTAAGGTCCCATAATGAGCCATGTTATCGTACTACCTTACTATCTTATATTTTTGGTGTGTTAGAGCTGTGTTGTTTATATGCAAAGTAGATACTAAAGCAGGAATATATTTTGCCTTAATGTCTTACAGAGGGTTTTAGTGAAAAATACCTCTTTTAATTTTTTTTTTTTGAATCATCCTTTTTTTTTATGACTCAGGTAGGAATCTATGGAGTGGCGGAGGGTGATGGTAGGGAACAACAAATCTTAGTGACTGACTGACTATACGGAACTAGAATCATGTCTCCCTCAGAATCTGATAATTGAGACTGGGGCAAACTTGTTTGCTTTTCTTTCCTTTAGAGTAAGTACCTTCCCAGGAGACATCAGAGTCCCTTCTAGAAACAGATTTCAGGTGACCTCAACCCATGAGTCTACCAGATTTTTCTAAACATATCTGACTCCCAGAGGTAAACCTGACTTTTACACTCAAGCTGGGACTGCAGCTATCCGTGATTACATTTTTATCCTACATAACTTTTGTAAACACAAAATATTATACTAAGACCATGGAACTTTTGTGAGAGGATGCATAGAGATATAAGTGGTTTATCTGTTATCTATAATAGCATGCAAAACACTAATGAACAATGAAAAAGAAGGCCAAAGATTTACTCATCTCAATCTTAGTACAGCTATAGGAATGTCATACTACCTAAGCAACTTTATTATTAAAAATATGAAGGATGATAATAAAAGGAGGATGGAGATGGGCATTGCCAAAGAGCTGTTTTTTTTTTTTTTCAGTTTTCTGATATTGTATTTTCAACCATTCTTCCATCAGTAACATCTGTTTCTCTTGACACATTGTGATTTTCAAGGGATGGGGTGAGATGATGTTCTGCTAAGAGAGATGTATTAGAACGTTGGCAGAAGGATTTTTAATATTTTGGAAAATTTCCCTTTACTTATCCAGTTTCTGAATACTTCCCTGCCCCTCATATATCCTTTCCTTATCCTCCCCACCTAGAGCTTTAGCAAGTCAGAGGGAGTATGAGGCATTCAAGATAGATAAATATATGAGGGGTGCTGATGACATCTGAACCATGACTTGCAAATGAAATACAAGGAAACTCTAGATCAGAATATTTCACAGGGTAACCACCAAGTGACACTGTGGCCCAGCACAGCTTAGTTGCCTACATACAACACAACATATATATATATATATGACATACTTTTGAATTGTACACTTGAAATTTATTTGATTTTATTAATCAATATCAACCTAATAATTTTTAATAAAAAAAGTTGCCATGAGATGCAGATTAAGTATGAGTGGAAAGAACAGCAGGTAGTGTGCTATCTGATGACATTAGGGAATGAGTAGTTTTAAGCTAGGTGCTTATAATTTAGAAGGTGACTGTATAATAGGGTTTGTATTTCCATAAATATTACATTTTTCTAGAAAAGAGATATTAGGTCTCATTTTTTCCCACTGAGTAATTATGAGTTGTTCCTTAAATGTAAAAAAGCACAGTCTGGTAGAATTTAAATTTCTGAGGAATAAAACAAAATGCCTGCCACCTGTTGACCAGCTGCTGCATGGATCCAACAGCTTTACTGGTCATAATCAATGAAAGCTTTGTTTTTAACACATCACTGAATTATGATTAATATTGGCTTGCTTAGATTTCATCTTTTAAAAAATTACATTTAAATTCTTCTACACAATCATGTATGAGAATGCAAAAATCAATCGACTCATTGGACAGAAAAACACTATATGAGAAAGGAAGCCTTTTTTTGAGTGTGGGGGTTTGGCATGGAGGGATAGTTCCCACCAGGTTAAGACAAATATTGATGCCTAAAAACCTTCTCTGTGGATGCTCGAGGGCAATTTTCCAACTCTGTGGTTTATATTAATCACCCTTGGGGAGTGTGGTTAGAACATTGGCGGGCTGGAATTGGGGAAACATATTTTTCTCACCTTTACAGGTTGTGATAGAGACTGGTAGTGTATCCAGTTGTCTGTATGTTATTTATATTTCATCTATTATCAAAGAGAGTTAAAAGTCATGGGTCAGAAAATATGATTAAAATAGCAAATTTTACTTTTTTCAAAATAACCATCTTTACTGATTCTGTATGAACTCCTGTAGAGAGTTTGATTATTTTCTGGCTCCTCAGGTTGAAGTTTGAGGTTAGTGATTGGCATGGTATAAAAAGAGGAACCTGACGAGAGATAGAGATAGAGATAGAGATAGAGAGAGAGAGAGAGAGAGAGTGAGAGAGAGACAGAGAGACAGAGAGAGAGACAGAGGAAGAGAGAGAGAGAGGGAGAGAGAGGGAGAGGGAGGGAGAGGGAGAGAGAGAGTGCTTGTTGAAGAAGACCATGATGCCTGTGTCATGCCTTTGTTCTATAGCTGCTTTCCTAGGACTCCCTGGAAACACATGCTCATTACAGAGTGGTCCGTGCCTGGCTAATAATGGGAAAGAACTATTTCCAGACAGCAACATTTTTGCCATTTATTTTTATTTTGTTGGCTTAGAAACCGGTTGTTGCTATTTCTGTCTCATCATTTACAAATTAGGGATATTAAGTACTGACTGCTTCTTGTCATCTATCTCTCCATCTCATTTTGGTGCACTGGCACTGTGAAAATGCAGTATACTACTCTGTGATAACGTAGTATAGCACTCCAAAGAGGCTTTTAAACTCTGGAAAAAAAGGCTATATGAAAAAAGATAGTTGTGAACCATGCCTTCCCTGCTGGAGACTTGTAGTGTTAAATTTATTGCTTTATTTGGTACAAGTCTTTTGCATACCAAAAGATCTTCTAATTTTAGTTGTCTGAAAAATGTAAACCTTTTCCAGCCATAATCTACAAAGCCCATTTTTAGCTCCAATTAAGTAGCAAAAATGTGTTTCTACGCTTGTGAGTTGTGGCATTGAGTATTTTCTTGGGAATTGTAGTGGTTGAATGGATGACAGAGCATCTGTGACAAAGCACAAAAGGGTCTATACCATGTTTGTTGCTGAAGTGTTGCCACCTGTTCCTATAGCATGGATTTAGGAGATGTTGCAGGGACAGAGACAGAGAATGAGTAGAGAGAGTTAAGGGAGAAAGACGGTGAAACGCATAGCTCCCTTTGCCATAAAACAACTTAAAACAAACAAAGGTTATGACTACTTCAGTTTTAATATTATTAAAGGGGTAGTGGTCTGTTTCAGTGTAGAGCATTAAGAGCTATAAGATAGAGGAGATGGTGTGGGAAAAGTCATTCTGCAGTAAGATAGGAATCAAATAAAAGTGAGAGCTCTAGGTAATTCATTTATGATGAGTTATAGCAAACTAAGATTTGCTGGTTTAGTAAACCTCCATTGTTTATTAAGTATTAACAAAGTATAGCTTTATACTGCCTTTGCTAAGTGCATTTTCTCTCAAAATAATCAGGAAGGACATGAATTGTAAAAGAATATCCATTAAAGTTTTTTTCTGTTTTAAAGGTCTTTTGTCTAACAAAACCTTAGCCCATTTAAAGGCAGAATCAGAATAATGTTGTCATGGGATTTTTTGGGGGGGAAAGTGCCAGTGAGGAGAAGAGAGGAGATGATTTTTGGGGCTTATACCTCACAATATTTTCCTGGTATCAGGGACATTGAAATACTGTGAAAGCAGAACTCTCCATAAAGTACCACAGATTCTAGAATTGTTAGCTGGTACGGAGCTTTTTGTTGTTGTTTGTTCTTTATAAGCAATAATTTGTTGCTTATATATTAGCTTGCTTGTCCTTTTTGGTTTTATTGTGATTTGGAATGTGCATTTAGCAGCCTTTTAATTGGCCATAAAACTGAAGAATTAGTCAGCCTTACATAAGGTTAAAATTACCTTGGGGGTTTGCTCAGAATAACTCTTAATCATAGAGTTGTTTATTGAATTGGAATATGTTTACATATTTAGCATCTTGGAGAACTAGTTGGTTGCAGTAACCCTTTACTGTTTTTATTGATGAATTAAGATTGATAGCAATAAATAAATTCTGCCAATATAGTTTTTGTTATTGTAATTTCTTAAGTGACCAATTTTCTCTTGCATTAAAAGTAAATAGTGTTAGTATTTTACTGAAATGAATTGGAGTTAAGGTGGTTGGAGGGGCCCCGGTTTGATAACGCTGTTGTCATGTAGTGATTTAGAGCAGGGAACAAGCCAGACTGTGCTTCTCTGCTTACTAGCTATGTGAACTGGAATGAGTTACTTAATCTTTTACACTTTATATTTCTCATTTGTAAAACGGGGATAATATAATTACATATCTCCTAATATTGTTCAGAAGATTAAATAAGTTAATTTATTTAAAGTACTTAGAGCAGCCTGATCTATAACAAATGTTGCCTAAGTGTTTACTTTTATTATTGAACATTCACAAATTAATGTTTGCATCAGACCTGGGAGGTCAATTTTGCTCTTTTTTTTTTTTTTTTTTTAGATGAAGAAACTAATACTGAGAGCCGTTCACTTGTTATTTTGTCAGTGATGACAAGCTACAAAAGCATGATTTAAACCTATGTCATTCTGGTTCCTAACCCCGTGTTCTTTCCGCTGCTTCGTGTTGCCTTCCAGAGTTGTTGGGCTGAGGTTGATTTTGCATCACTCCTCTAATCCTTATTGTGCAAGGCTTTCTAGTTCTCTTAATTATGAGAATTGTCATGATATTATGTTTTACATAGTTTATTACTATTTCAAAAATCTACTTGGGATACTTGCTTGTATGTGACCAGCAGTATCAAAAATGTTTACAACTATTTCTCTTTGGTATTGAGAAGAGTGTAGTTTCATTGTAATTTGGATCATTTTCAGTTTTGAAACGGCATGTTTTTTATTAGATTTGAGGTGTTGGCAATGCAAATTAAGGGTGATGGTGTTTGCCATCATGACACAAACATGGTTTCATAGTTTTGTGTTGTAAACACTATACCAGTTCTCTTGGCTACAAGATTTCAAGCTGATCTTGGTTCATAGATGGCTTAACTTAATTTTAGATGTCGTTGGCCTGGCACAGAGCTTGCAAAAAGCTGTGTTTCTGATGCCACTGATATTTTTAATGAATAAGTTTAAGAATGTTGTCACCGTATCTTGTTTAATAATTCCTAACAGAGAGCTTAAATAGTGGTTCTATGTAAATTGGAAAGAACTTTTGTTTTTTGCTCTCTGCCTACACACTTTTCCTGAAATGATTAGGTGTAGTAGGTAGGCCTAAAAAGGAATGAGACCACTGAGTGTGGACACTGCCTCCAATATGTACAAAATGAACATTTTAATAAAAACTGATACTTAACTTATACAGATTAGTTTTAGAAGATACAAGTATATTGTGCAGAAATGTGGAGTGCTTTCTCACCTCTCATAGATATTCTTTTTCTTTTAGAAGCATTTTTTTTTCTGAAACTTATGATGAGCCTTTTCCCATTTTTCCTGCTAAATTTCTCCACTTTGCTTTAGCTTATCTCCTTACTGGGAAAGCATGACAGTCATTTTTATTACTCTTTTTTTTGGTATCACTTTATCTCTATTGCATTGTTTCCCTATGACTAGTAACTCTGTCCGACACCTCTTTTTCGTGTGGGAGGGCAACATCTCACATTCTAAATTCGTCAGACTGTCTATTATCCTTTTTTCTGATTTTTTTTTTCAGTAGATAGGATTTTACTTTTTCTTCTAAGTTTTTTAAAATAAACTTTTAACTTTAGTGTGGTTTTAGATTTGTAGAAAATTTGTGAACAAAATTCTCATATATTTTACCCCATTTCCCCTATTAATGTCATCTTTACATTAATATGGTTCTCAGGTCCCAATTAATGAACCAGTACTGATACATTATTATTAACTGAATTTCATGCTTTATTCAGATATTCTTAATTTTTACCTGTCCTTTTCCTTGAGAATCCCACTCAAGATAGCACATTCGATTTAGTTGTCATGTTTCCTTAGACTCCTCTTGGCCGTGGCAGTTTCTCGTAGTTTCCTTGTTTTTGATAATCTTGACAGTTTTGAAAAGTACTGGTCAGCTCTTTAAGTTGTCTCCTATGCACTTTGACATATGCCCATCATTTTGTGTGTGTGTGTTCGTGTACCACAGTTTGCTTATCCATTCACCTATTGAAAGACATCTTGGTTGCTTCTGTTTTTGGCAATTATGAATAAACCTGCTATAAAAATTCACTTACATGTTTTTGTGTAGATACAACATGCAAGTACACATGTGTGTTTTGAGCACTTCGTTACTTTCTAACACTGTAAGATATTCCAGACTCATTTTGTTTATTTTCTGTCCCAGTCCTAGAATCAGTCATTTCTTCAAGGGGTCCTGGGTTCTTTTATTGGAGAATGGTGTTAGAACCCAAGAACCCAAGATCTTGTTGGGATATTGTTGCTTCTAGGCTGTCTCAGTTGAGAGCAAGGAAATATGTTTGTACTAACTTTTGTCTATTTGCCTATCTATAAATATTTCTGTACATGTCCATTTATATCTATATTATGCTAATATGAGCTCATATCTATGTGTCCAACTCTAATGTATTACCATATGGATGGATCATTCTTGTCTGTAAACTCCTACTCCAGGCAGTGAGAAATTTAGCTCCCTTTAGCCATCTATCTACTTAATTATTGAATTCCAGTGTAATGTAGTTGTTTCAGAATTGTTAACATTCCCTTGGGAAGCAGTTTTGTCAACTACAGTACAGTGTTTATGTGCAGTTTTGGAGTACAGAGTTAATGTATGGAGTTTTGCAAACTCTACTCATTTCCCAGGGTACGTAGGTCAACACCTTTCTTCTCCACCACCTTCACTGATATTTTTTCATACATTTGTAATACAGAGTTATTTCTATATATTTAAAATTTGCATACATTAAGGTTTTTTTTTTTTTTTTGTACTGTACAATCCTATGGGTACCGATAAAGTCATAGTGTCATGTGTCCACCATCACAGTATCATGCGGGATACTTTTCATTGCCCTAAAAAAATCCCCTGTGCTTCATTTATTCAATCCCACCTCTCTCTTTACACAAGATCCCTGGCAAATACTGATATTTTTGCCATTCTATAGTTTTGCCTTTTCCAGAATGTCATATAAATGGAATCATACAGTATGTAGCATTTTCACATTGGCGTGTTTTGCTTAGCAGTGTGCATTTAAAATTAATAAAGGTCTTTGTGTGGCTTGAGAGCTCATTTCTTTTTTTTCTCCTCTGAATAGTATTCCTTCATATGGGTGTACCACAGTTTGCTTATACATTCATTTATTGAAAGACATCTTGGTTGCTTCTGTTTTTGGCAATTATGAGTAAATCTGCTATAAAAATTCACTTGCACATTTTTATGTAGATGTAAATTTTCAATCCAGTTAGAAAAGTACCTAGAACTGTAATTGCTGGACTTTGGTTAGCTCTGTAAGAAACTATCAGAGTGTCTTTCAGAGTGGTTGTACCATTCTCTTCATTCTCTTCAGAAATTGGTATTATCAGTTTTTGGATTTTAGTCATTCTAGTAGATGTGCTTTTTCCCTCGAAATTTTAATAAACAAAAATAGCACCTGCCTTCTCCTTACAATTTCAACATGCAAACTATAAAAATTTGGTTTTCCTGTGTTATTCTGAGTGCTTTTCTAAGATTTTATGACTTAATTTAGATTCTGCTTAAAAAATTCATAGTCAGATTTTTAACATAAATGATCCATGGTACTGTTAAGTAGAATCTTTTTCTTTGATTTGCTAAAAATAAGTTCCTGGAATGGAGTTAGCCAGCATTATATAGAGCAAATGAAATCTTTTAGGAATTTGGGTGTAACTTCGAAATGGCATGACTTGTAATCTTATTTTTTGAAGATGCTAAAAGTATAAGATGCCACAAGCAGTCTTTGTTAATATCATTATGCTCTCCTAGTCCCCAGCTTGCTGTAGTATAATTCCTTTCAACACTGTCAGTGGCCAGTGAGTCAACTCACTAAACTCTAACTCTTATTACTCAGTCTATTCTCATAAGCAGATTTCTCAAGCCTCTTAAAATATCTCCTATTGCTCTTTTCTCAGGAGATGGGTATCACTTTTATTTAATATCTGCAAAATTCCTAACAGGGGAAAATTATGTCTGACTTAGAACAGAAGAAATAGAAGCACAGATAGGTCAAGCTGCTTGTATAGGATCATGCCATTAGCTTGTGGGGGAGGGCAGGAAGACTATGAGGCTCTGATGTAAGAGTCTGCTGCATTACTTATTGACCCTCCTCAATTGCTTCTATTACAAAAGCGTAATTGTTATTTTTGTTTTTTCTTTGAATTAGAAAGTTTATTTTTTCCTTAATATATATGAAAAACGATTATGGGCCCATATTATTTCATATGTTCAACTCATAGCTCATTTTTGTTGCCATCTCATGGAATAAATTCATAGCGATTTCACCCATTTCCTTTTTGAATTTAAATACTATTTTTTGCCTTTGCTCCTTTTGAATCTTTAGCTCAGATGAACACACTACTTCCCTTCTTCCTCTTACTTCTTCTTTTTTATTTGTTGACTGTTATTTACTAAATTAATCATTTCTTACCTGTGAGTCAAATTTGTTTTTGCCCATTTTGTTATGTTTCTGTCTTCATTGTTCTTTGCTACATAATTCTAACCTTGACTCAACCATACATTTTTAATAACATACTGTTTATATAGCCTGAAAAATTAATTACAGTTTTAAGTAAGATTAGAGTTAAATTGAAAAATTCTCGGTTCTAAGCTAGATGAGTTGTCATTCTTATTAGCCTTGAGTTCAGCTCTTCAGTCAATTTTAGGTGTTTTTAATAACATTTTTATCACAGCTTATTAAAATTAATTTGGTGAGTAGAATATTCTGAGTTACAATAAAGATGTTATTCAAATTAAAGCTTTTATATATGATATATATAAATGGTACGTATGAGACGACATGGTTAGTATCTTACTGTCAGTCTATTTTTAAAAAGCAGAAGTACTAATATCAATTTGTTTTTCATTAGCCCTGTATAAAAGATTCCCAAATGTTTTATTTTCCATGTAGCAAACTATGGACAATTATGTATTGTGGATGATTTTTCTAGGTGTTTTGGAGTTCTCTTTCCCTATTTCTGTTATCTATGATGGTAGGTAGTTAAAGTGAGATGAGATTCATTTCAGATGTTGTGTAACTGAGCCAATTCCTGACTTATCATGTTTTTTCTCTTTATTTCAACCAAATCTGGTTTTAACTTTAAGATGAGAAATAGTAATTTTCCAGATATTGTGATTGGTAGTAGGAATTTGTAGTTTTAAGCATAAGCTCCCAAGATAATTGTGGTGTGCAGCCATGATTTGTTACCTTAATTTAAAGGCTGTCCCGCTTTTGGGCAAGGATGCTTAAGAAACTTTAGTTTAATTCTTATGGAATTTGGTACCGAGTTATACTTACTGCTACTTGAGGTTCTAGAATCTAGATTTCTTTTTCTGCCTTATTTCTGAGAGTGGGGTGCTTCATTGTACACCACTCAATTCTTTTTACTTATTCCACGTCTCTTCAGGACTTTTAATTCTGCTTCTGAACCCTAAACAGGAACTGGGGCCCTGCTTCCATTCACTGCCCTTTGTCTTCTGGATTCAGGCTTAATGCTTGCTTCCTGCTAGATGTTCTGTGTTCTAGTCATGCTTTTTTTATGTCTCTACCAAATCTCCTTGATGCTGAGGACTGTGGGCTTAGGCTGCCACCATCTGCACCATACATTTATGATATCGTGTCTTTTTCTGATTTCCTCCTGTCTCTGTGTAAGTGGGCATATTTAGTTCCTGGTAGGTTCCATATCTAGTTCCGGGTGGCTCTCTCCCTTTCTTTGTCCTATGTCATTAACTTTGCACAGATGTGTGGTGGATTTTTGTTTAACTGATGTAAGAAATATTGGGTTACACATAGTTTTAATGCAATGCCAGCTTAAGTAGTAACATTTTTCTCTCCACTACTACTAAGACTAGAAATCCTATTAGTCACCAGAGGACAGAGTTAGCCTAGGGGGAGGAATAAAGTGGGCAATAGAGTGAGTTTGTAGCTGCTGTGGGAAAGGAAAGTTTATACTTGTCAGTGAGCTTTCATAAAGCAACATTATTAGAGGATCTTTACAAAAGAGAGGCCAGAAGGATTTCAGCCAGAGAACGGCAGAACAGTGACAAATGATCCTGCTTCTCATGTGTTGCTCCACTGAGTGATTAGTACTTAGAAAAACTTTGGCTGAAAATAGCCCAGTTTGCCATAATTTTTCTATTTTTCATTCTGTTCCTCCTGATTCCATGTATTCTTACAATATTACAACACCTCTTTTACCTTTTCATTCACTTTTAGTGCCTCAGACTGTTTTTCATTTATCTCTTTTTTTGTTTGTTATCATACTTTTTTTTCATTATTCTGATTCTCAATCCTACATATTAATAAAAAGGAACTGCAGATCTGTCAGGCATTTAAAAGTTCATTTCTCTTAATTTGTCATTACTTTTTGCTTTTGTGTCATATTTACGCTTAATTTTTTAGATGACACCTTGAGTTATCAAGAACCTCTAACTTGTTTCGAATCTACAAAACTTCTTTAGTTTAAAGGTTCTAAATGATCACTGGGGCTTTAACTGAACTAAATTTTATCATATTAACTATAGGAAAAGGTTTATTGATCCAGAGATATGTATATATAATGTTGTAGAGAATATTTGCTTTATTGAAGAAACTAAGTACTTTTCTAGTACTTTTTTCCATTAATATATGTATTTATTGAGTATCTACTTTTTTCAGGTACTATCCTAGGGATCAGCAAAGAGAAAAACAAAGTGGGGAGGCAGACAACAACAACAAAGAAAGTACACAAATAACAAAAAAAATGATAACTTCCTAGTGATGTTTTATGAAGAAATATAATGGAATAGAATATAAAAGAGAGTGACAAGGGCTTAAATAATAAATATGTTAGTGATAATAATTTTTAATTAATTTAAGCAATTCTAACAGTATGCCTACAGTGCTATAGTGTTTCTGTTGTTTCAATGTTATTTCTGGATTCGCATCATTTATCCTGATATGGAGGAAGTTGATGAAAGTTCTGGTTTCTTGACTAATGTTTGAGTAGCAGTTGCCTCAAGAATGAGGCAGCAATGCTGAGTCATAGTATATTGGGCAGGACAGGGTTTTATTGTGTTTATCCATTTCACAAATATTTGTTGAGTACTCTCTAGCTCTAAGGCCTGTGCTGGTTCTAGAGATTTGACAACAAGGCAGACATAATCTCTGCTCTCCTGGCACTGTGAGTCTTGAAGCTCATGGGAGGTCATGTGACATGAGGAATGGAACTTCTCTGCTTGGTGGACAAAATCGAAGGTTGCTTGTGTGTGGACACTGGAAAACAGCCATCCCAAGAGAAGTGGGAGCACTACCCCAAAATAGACTGAGAAATTTGAGATTCAAAACTCTTTTATGTGGTGAGAGGGAAACCCTATCATAAAAAAAATCCAGATATCAAATGCATCCTTAAACTTCCTCTACTCTCATTCTCTGTCTCTCTGTATACATACATGCACATATACACCTATATACGTAAGTACATCTCTACACACACACATATATATATATACATGTAAGTAAATCACACAGTGCTTTACTATTTATAAAAAAACTTTCCCATATATTATTTTATTCCTTGTTAAACTCTACAGTTAGCTACTATTATCCCACTTTACAAATGAAATAATTAAGGCCAAGATCGTGAGTTACTCAAGATCACAAAGCTAATAACTGATTGAGATTAGATTTGAATTTAGCTTTCTCAGAAAAGGAGCATAGGTCTTTTTTACCATGTTAAAAATTTCTGTTTCTGAAAATAAATGATAATTGTAAAATATCTTTCATTTAAAAGAATCATTCCTGTTTCTTACTTTGGCCAAGTCCTTGAATTTAAAGATATTTTATCAATAACTTTTACCAGTGATGACTCTGGTTATAGAAGTATTTTTCTATCTCCAGAGGAAAAAAGATCCAGAGGGCAAGTAGTTTGAGCTGATAAAAATGGGAAGAATCCAGCTTATACTTTTATTATAGCAAATTTTATTATGTGCTTCCTAATTGTTTACTTATCTTTCTCTTCAATTTGCCTGTGGGTACCTTTCATAACCACACCAACAGGGCAGAGTGCCCAGAAAGGTAGGTACCCAAGAAATATTTTTTTAAAGACCAAGAAAGACTGAGAAACTATTCTAGAAGAAGGAAAACTAAAGACACAAGACAAACAAATAGTGGATGATCCTTTATTGGATCTTGAAATAGGGAAAAAAATAGCTATAAAGAACATTGGGACAATAAGCAAAATTTAAATATGGAATGTGGATTAGATAATAGTATTGTACTAACGTTAAATTTCCTTATCTTTATAATTGTACTTTGGTTATGTAAGGGAGCATTTTTGTATTTAAGGGTAGAGGAACATGATGTCTGCTCAGATGTGTGTGTGTGTGTGTGTGTGTGTGTGTGTGAAAGGGAGGGAGAGAGAGAATTATAAAGCAAATGATGTAAATTTTTAACAAATAAGTGAAACTTGGTAAAAGAATTTGGGAGTTTTTTGTACTATTACTGTAACTTTCCTCTCAGTGAAATTATATTAAAAGGAAATATTTCTAAAAATTACTGAGTAAAATTATACTTAAAATAAATCATAAGTCTAAAGGAAATTTCTGTTTCTACTTGGTTATAACCATAATTTAAAAAATTTCAAAAGTAAACTAAACTAACAAACATAAATGAGTTTTAAGAGCTTGTAATCTATTTTTATACTTAAGTGATTTTGCTTTTTCTAACACTATCCATGAAGACACCTAGTTCTATATAATCACTGTCCAGATTGGAGCTCATCTATAGAGCTTATTTTCCTCAAGTTTCATGATCTTACTTATAACCCAATTTAGTGATATGGACCTTGAAGGTGAAATTGGATTAGTGGCTGAACATAGTCCCACTTTGTTTATCTAATATTCCAGGGCACTTGATATCATAATAGGTGATAAGTTCCTCCATGTTTCAGATCATTTTATTTATCCTTCTGCACATAGGAAAATGTTGTTCAAGAATAAGAACATACATTCTAGAACAATAAAAGTGATAAAACTTCTGCCTCCTTCTATTGCTTGTTACCTGTTTTTTTATTACTATAGTGAGTGATATCTATACTGGGACATATTCCTTTCTTTAATTTTTTTACTCCTAGATTATGACATTTTTGGATTTCCCAAATACTCTCCCTGAATTCAAAAGGCTTATCAATCATTGACATAATCTCTTCTGCAGATTCTTGAGTTTTTGATTGCTTCCCTGACATTTTAACTACTCAAGGTAACTTAGTTTTCACAGTCTGTCATCAGTCATTAGGTAATATTGCAGTGTGCTATAAAAGTGTTTCTATATTTAGCAATAGTGCTTTCTGCTTCTCTATATGGCAATGTGTACAATTAGTTAAACAAAATCTTCACTTGAAGGAGGAACTCACACTAAGTAGCTGTTTAGTTTTTAAATTGAGCTAATAGGAGTGTAAAGTGAACTGTTTAGAAGATGATGGAAAATCCTGTGACTGTAACTATATATGGTTAAAATTACCACTGCTCAGATTTTTAAATTAATAAGAGGTCCAAGCATCTACTATATGCTGCATATTCATTTCCCTTCTTGTTGAAATAAACAAATGAAGTATCAGTTTAAATAATAGTGTTCATGTTAGATACATATTAAATTCTTTAAAACCTTAATTGTGTAGAAATAGTGGGGTTTAAGTGAATTATCCTCAAATTTCAAACTTTGGGACCATAAACAAACATACGAGGTAGATTAATGTCATCTGAGGTCCTCTAAGTTCTCCTTAACTTCCCTCTCTCACTCCCTCAATCCCTGCATACACTAACATATACACTTTTATGCTGTTGTGGACCTCACAACCCTGATCTTTTGGAGACAAAATCTTTAATTAAATGATAGGATGAATCTAGTTGCTAATAGGAAGCAAAAATCCAAGTACAGTGGTATTCACAAACCAGTGTCCCTGCTTTCACAGTGTATACATGTTAGGCAAATAGAAGGGACTTACGGGATAGAATAAATTTTGGCATTTCCAAATAGGAGCTTGATTGCTCTTGGCTTCAATCTTATTTATGTTAAATCCTTGGATAGTTCTGATGAGTGAAACAGGGATGTTAGTAGTAAGCTTCACTGGAGTGTAGGATCTGAAGACAGCAGAATTTAACTTTATTGGCTCATTGTTTAGAAAGAAGATTGCCCACATTGTGAGATTTGCACTTAGAACAACAGGGCAGAGTGCCTAGAACAAAGTTACCATAGTCATAGGCTAAGAAAAACCTCAAATACCTATGCCTTCTAGGGTACCAGGCCAACTTTCACTGTTAGTGGGATAGAAAAAAATGAACTATGTTGACCTTTGACATCCTTCTGGAAGCTAGAAAGGAAATAGCAGCAATGTTCTGGCAAGCCTTGGGAATAAGCCCAGAAGAGAAAAGCCAGCATGTTGTTTTTTTTTTTTACACTTTTAATTATGACTTTTTTCTGCAGTGTACTAAAGAGGTACTTAGAAAAGAATGTGACACATCTTTCATTGTGTGTCAATTCAAGATCTTACAGCTTTATTACCTCTTTTTCCTGTCAGGTACTAGATTTGGATGACCTTTTGGATAATGCATTTTTGTTTGCTTTCGAATATTAAGAAAGATCTCTCATATGTCCTTTTGTTTTCTTTAGGAGTTAAAGAGTGTCAGGGAAGTAATAAAAGTTTTTGGCAAAAAGAAGAGCTCTAAATTCAGACAGTTTTGTTTTACATCTCTTTTGGGTCAGGTAGCCGTAAGCTTACCTATTAAATATTAAAGTATCCATAAGTATAAAGTAAGCGTTTGGTATAGTTTCCTTTCTCCTGCTTCTATTTTTTTCCCTCCCTCTCTAAAAAGTAGATTGCCCTTCTCTTTGTCGCCTCTGCTTGTGCCTGCCCAGTAGGGGGCCGCTCTCTTTTGGAGATTCCAAGGGAGGGAGTATGAGTGACAGGGCGCAGATCGGAATGAACAAGTTTTGCTCTCAAGGCTTTAAGAGATCTGCCTAATTTGAGAAATGACTCTTGGGGAAATAAAATTTGAAAAAATTTTTGCAATTACAGTAGACATATAATATTGTATTAGTTTTAGGTACACAACATAATGATTAGACATTTATGTAATTTGTGAAGTGATCGTTTTAAAAGATGAGGACAGGGAATAATTTTTATGTTATGTCTATAGGATTTGCCCTTGTATCAAACTAGATATACCACATACAACTTCACATCTTCCTTTCTCGTCTGCCCCGAATTTAAGGATTTGGATTTTCACTAATATTTTACAATCTCTGGCATGCCTTTCTGTGAATTTTGTGGTGTGTGTCCTGGTGTGTTAATAACAAACTTTGCTTATTGTTTTCTAGATGACTATGAGTGCTTTTCTTAATTATTACTTTATTTTACTCCTCTGTAATTTTTCCTTTTTAGTCTCTCTCCTAGCTTCAGCATAAAAGAGGATCTAACACATGTCCACATGTGCTATCACTTTTACCACCACCATCACTTTCATCTTGGAATGGGAACAATTTAAGAACTTAAAGCCAAGGGCTTCTCAGTATCCACTCCATATTTTCTACATTAATGTACATGTTCTACATTTCTACATTAATGAGCACCCTTGAATTTTAATTAAAATTTAAAGCAACCCAAATATTCATTTATTCATTCATACATTTATTCAATAAATATTTATTTTGTACAGGGTGCTGGCATTGTTGTTTCTGATTTACTTAGCCAAATATAGTAGAATTAGCTACAAAGTTAATTGTAGACTGTCCTGTTCTCTTT
Organism: Eidolon dupreanum; assembly: GCA_028627145.1. NCBI lineage: Eukaryota > Metazoa > Chordata > Mammalia > Chiroptera > Pteropodidae > Eidolon > Eidolon dupreanum. The sequence continues at coordinate 63,157,899 of CM053510.1, read as the reverse complement.
GGGCCTCTCAAGCATCCTATACTGTGTCTTGGGTCAAAGATACCATAATGTATAAAACAATCTGTCTCAATTCCTTAGTATCCTGGTAGTATATCTTACTACTGGACTTATGTTTACAATACTATATAATCTATAAAGGCTTAATATCAGTAGACCTAAAACCTTCATACCTTTATCTTAGTAATGGCCCACACTTCAGATTTTTAAAAAGAAATAATTCAAAACAAGAAGAAACATCAAATAATGGATTGATGTTTATTGAATGCTTGTTATACTGACAAAATGTTGGCAACAACCAACAGTCCAACTACAAGGAAGTGTTCAATCAAAGTACGATGAATCTTTTTATAAGAACATCAAACAGCTGTTTCAGTGAGAAACTGTTTATGATGTTATCATGGCTATGATTCCCCAGGAAACAGACCCTGAGATGGAGATTTATATTCAGGAGTGCTACTAGGTGGTACCCTCAGGATCGATGACCCAACCAGGCAAACCACATTAGATTTCAAGGCCTGAGAATAATCCTTTGTGGCTTACAGCTTCATTCTCTGTGTTATCCTTTTTCATAAAAGGTAACACGTGTTTGCAACTTAATAGTTTTACCAGACTGTTTCCCCTTGAGAATATAAAGAAAGTATAATGATGGAAGAGGGAGAAGTTGAAACTGCTATGCGAGGCAGTCACAAAAAAGGTTTCAGCAGATCTCTTCAGAATTGCCCACACAGAGGCAAAGAAGCCTTTATATTTCAGCTCACTAACTCCCAAACTAACCATCTTTGCATATAGGCTGCCCTGGGGAGAGGACAGGACAGTAGGCCAGGTAGTTCGCTTCAGTCAAAGGCAATTTTCCAGAGCAAGATTAAACCTAGAGCTTACAGCTGTAAATTTTCCCAGCTTCCGCAAGAGATAAAATGTTACGTGAAAAGAAAAAGCCAAACACAAAGTGTTTTTGTGTGTATGATGATATTATGAATTCAACAATGTAAAATGTGTGTGGGTATGTATAAAAACTGGAAGGAGACAAAAAATGAACACAGCTGTGCTACAGAAGTAAAAGAATTCATAAGGACATAACCGTTTTCACCAAATAAACTGTGAAACCAAATTATAGTTTCCTTTTACGAAAATGGAAGAACTTGAGTGTATATTGTTTCCTTCTCTACCAATTTTTAAAGATTACTATTTTTATTAATTCTTTCATGTCTCAGACTTTCCTTTCTATTCTATATGTAGAATATGTCTGGTTGTAGTGTTACAAACAGCTCAGTATTCCTGTCAGATTCACTCTGAGATAGTAACACATATGAGTAGTTGCTCCGCCTAAGATGCTGGCTTCAGCCATTCCTAGGGTAGCCTCACTTACGAAGCAAAAGAGACAATGGTTATATGTTCAATCCCTACATGTGCCAATGATACTTTTTTTCATAGCCTTAAATTGCTTCCCTATCCATCCCAACATCTTAAATATGCATGATCAAAGAGGAACTGGGTGTGAAAAATGTGAATGGAGCACGACAAATAAATATGATCTGGAAAACCACTTGAAGTGTGTAGTCTAGTGAGGAGGAATAAATACAGTTATCTATTTTCCCAAGTTAGAGCACATATACCTAAAAGACTATTGCCCTGGAATAAAAGCGTCACATTAACCCCTCCTATGTGAAACAGATCTCTTATATCTCTCCTGCTTTCTTGTTTCCTTCCAAATCATAACACGTAATGTCCTTCTAAATTGCACATACCATGTGTCTATTTTCTAAGGTACACATTTTCCAAATCCATATAGAATTGTTCTCTAGAGCTGCCTTTAATGCATTTTGAATCAGTTCTTTGAAAAGTTAAGGTGAGAAGACTAAGAACTATTTTCAGATACTTTAAAAGATTTCTGTGAGGAGACCAGGTAGATTTGTTCAGATCACCACAGAGGATGTACTAGAACTGGTTGAGTAAAGTTATAGGAATAGATTTTGCCATGATGGAAGAAGGAAGCAATTTTGTGATTAGTAGAGACAGTACTGGAAGAGCAAGCAAGCTTCAGGAGTGCCTCATCCAGGTGGTGTTTAAGCAGAGGAAAGATGACTATCTGTGAGAAACACTGTGTTTTCAGGGAAGTTAGGCTGAGTTACCTACCAGTGAAGTTCCAGTACACTCATCTTCATGCATGACATTATGTGAAATGATGTATCTACAAATTCTCTTTTAAATAAACATACAGTCACGTGTTGTCATCCTCTAGAAGTATAAAAGTATTAGGACTGCTTATTTGTGCATGTCGTCACGTGCTGTCACATGCACTGTAATAGCTACATCATGGATGCATGACATTGTGCTACTTTCTGTCACACATAAAATCTGATGTTATTTGGCTAATGGAATACATATTTTAGGCTTTTGACTAAATATCTATTACCTAATTCAACAGGAAGGTTGTAAAAAAATTTTTGGATTTTCATTCTTATTTCTTTACCACAAGACAACTTTTATTCCAAAAGTTAATCTCTTTACAAATTGGACAGAGGCATAGCTCCCAAGATTGGGTTGGAACAGTTGAGGAGGGTGAATCACAATTTAGTGACTGTAAAAAGCGTAACAATTAGAGGCATTAGAAGTGATTAACAGCTCTAAGGAAACCCTCTGAGGATCCATTCTTGTGGAAATTATGCTCTCCTGCTGCCACTATTGTTGCCTCCAATTTGAATAGAACCAGTCAGCAGCAGCAGAAGCCAGAATCCATGTATTTGCCAGTAATAATTCCCTCCCCTACTCTCTTAGCCATCAGGTAAAAAGGTTGGTAAAAGTGCAGGTAAGAGAAATGATGAGAGTACATCTCTGTAGAAAGATGCAAAGCCTGTGAGCCTATGCCATATTTTCTCAATGTGGCAGATTGCATTTCGGATGCACAGGCCAGGTGTGGGCACAGGGCTGAGGTGGGTGCTCATGCAGCTCCTCTGTAATTAGCTTGTGTTTGCGTTCATTGAATATGCACCACACTGCTGCTAGGCTGTTGGCTCTGTGTCTTCCACAGCAACTTGCCAGAGAGCTGGGCGAGGAAGGCTGGGAAATGCGATGAGCTTTTAGTCACCTGACAGGTGGTCAGAATCTGACAGTAAGCAGAGCACAGAGCCCTGATAAAGCTGCCTGATTACACATATGCTGTCCTGAGTCAGTCCATTTTTGTTCCCACCTCTGGCTATTTGTTGGCAAAAGAACAAGAATTTGTCAAATAATAAGCATTTACACCTATTAAATTAGTCATTTAGCATAACTTCTCAATGCTACAAAGGCCTGCCATCAAGTATCGAAGACTACGAAAAACAGCAATGGAAAAACTGCACCTATACACATTATATAAGAGAGTTTATCTACTATACATATTATGTAATATATACATCATACGTAGACAACTGGTCAGTCACACACAGCTGTATTTATTTGTTCATTCATTAATCCATTTATTCTTTTATCTATTTGTTCAAAAAATTAACTACAGACAAGACACTGTGCCAGGGATTAGGGTGAACAATAGTGGTGTTCATTTAGTTTCTCAAACACTCCATGTCAGTTCCTTTTCGAGGACCTTTGAATAATGTTCTTTTATTCTAGAATGGCTTTCTTTCCTCCCCTTTCTGCTCTCTCTTGGCTGCTTAGTTGACTTTCACTTATCCTCAGCTGTGTCACTTTTTAAGGGAAGATTTTTTTGACCCAGTTGATTACATTAGGTCCCTGTTATACGTTCTGACAGCATTCTGCACCTTATCATAACACCTGTTATCATGTGTTTTCTTTGTACAGTTGTGGGATTGTGTGCAAAATTACTGGATTCTATCTTTCACATAGCTCAATAAGGGTGAGACCCATGTCTGTTCTAATCTCTCTAGTATGCCTAGCGTTCAGCTCTGAGACTGATACAGAGCAGGTGTTCTCATTTTGTTAAATAAAGCAATGAATAAGTGGTGAACAAGACAATAACCTTTATCTTCAAAGAGGTTACCTCCATTTGAGTGGGTGAATAAGCCAGCAGCTATTGTGTGATAAATGCTAGTAAGAACAAAGTGCTTTGGAAGCCTAGCATCTGTCTCAGTCTTGGAGTATCAAGGCGAGCATTCTGGAGGATTTTAGGTGTAAGGATCTTCAAGATGAGTCTAAGCAGATAACTAGCTAAGTGGGGTAGGTAGGAAAACAGAATTCTATCAAAAACAAACAAATCAAACCCCAAACTAGAATATACAGAAAGCCTGGAAGTAAGAGAGACTGTTGAGCATGTTCAGGAAACTACAAGTGGTTCACCATGGCTTGTGTACAGAATTGAAGTGTGGCAATTGAGAGAGATGAGGATGAGCCCATAAGTAAAGGCTAAATCAAGCTCTGCTGAGACTGGACTTTTTTTTGAGGGCAGTGGGTAATTGCCCATTTTTTTAGATGGCTTTAAGCAGAGAAATGATTTCAAAGGGTGTATAAAGAATGGATTGCAGAGAAATTGGAAAACAGAAAAATTAGTCAAGACGTTGTTGAAATAATTCTAGATTATTGATCGTGGTGACCTAAAACATAGTACTGATATTTGGAATAGACTAACTGAAGAATGGCAGGGAAGTGCATCTCTCTTACGCTCGCTCTCTCTCTCTCTCTCTCTCTCTCTCTAAGTCTCTCTCTGTCTCTGTCTCTCTCTCTCTCTCTCACACACACATACTCACACACACACATATTTTTTTACTAAAATAAAATTGTATTCTATGCACTATTCTGACAGTTTTAACTTAGCTTTATATCATGGAAAATCAAATATCTTTATGTCTTTTTTGTATGTTTTCCAGTTTTGGTTAAGGCATACAGATAATTTCCTAGATTTTCTTCTAAAATACTTATTGTTCTGTTTTTTTTTTTAATTGATCTGGAATTTGATTTTTTTTTGTTGTTTTATTGTGTGAGATGAGATTCCATATTATTATTTTCCAGATCGCTAGTGCCGTTAAGACATTCTTTTTCCATTGAATTAAAATACTATTTTGTGACATATTAAAGCTTATGTACACAGATTTACTTCTGAATTTACTCATTCTCTGTTCTGACCCAATAATCTGTGTATTCTTATGGAAATGAAAATTTTAATTGTAGTGCATTTTATTTATGGTAATATCTGGTCTCTCCCCACTAGTCTTCCTAATCAAGCATTTTGGAGCTATTCTAGGCATTTATTCTTCCATGTGAATCTTAAAATTACTGTATTGGTAAGAAGACTTGTTAAGATTATAATTGGAAATGCATTAAATTTACCTATAAATTTTGGGAGAATTGATGTTTTTATAATATAAAGTCTTTTTATTCTAAAATATGAAATATTTCCCAATTTGCTCAGTTTTTGTATCCTGTATTGTTTTAATGGTTTTTTTTAATATAAGTTCTATGCTTTTCTTATTAATTGTATTCATATGATTTATAGTTTTTATTGCTACTTTGAATAAGATATTTCCCCATTCCTGCTTCTTGATCCTCACTGCTAATATACAGAAAAGGTATTGATTCTTTCTATATTTATTTTTATTTAACTGTTTTCTACATTTTCTTATTAATTCTAGTAGCTATTTTCTATAAAATATATATCATAAGTGTTTTGATTAGCAACACAAACAAACAAAAAACTGAAGTAAGAAAGAGGCTCGAGATGAAAATACTTCTTGGTTTTCTAAGTGTATAGTATTTTATTTTCGTATCTCATAGCATTTGTTAGACCCCCCAAGATAACATTGAATAACAATTGTGATGGAAGCATATTTGTCAAATTTCTGATTTTAGTTGAAACATTTTTAGTATTCTACTATTTAGTATAAGCTTTGCTTCTGGTTTTTGGAAATCAGCATTTATTATATTTGAGCAGTTTCTTTATATCCCTGTTTTACTCAAATTTTTTATTAAGGCTGTTGAATTTCAGACTTTTTGGAACCTACTGATACGATCATATTATTTTCCTCATTTAATTGTATAAATGTCATCATTTATACTGACAAATTTTCTACTATTGAATTACTTTTTCATTTCTGATATAAACACCACTTATTCATGATGTCTTATCCTTTTATAAATTGCTAGATTCTATTTGCTACTATTTTAGTAAATATTCATATGATGAATTAGTCTTAGTATATTATGTCAGGCTTTGGCATTAAAGTTATGTGAGCTTAATAAAAGGAATTGAGTAGTGTTAATTTTTTTTTTCTATGGCCTGGAAATATTTAAATAACTTTGGAATTATCTAATTGTTTTTAAAGGTTAGCCAGAACTTAGGTTGCCCAGAGATTGGGATCAATTTTTGTCATTTGTATTTTGATAGAAAATCAAATTTGATAGAAAATCAAATGTGTATCCATTTACACATTTGTTGGCAGAAGTTGCATGGATTTTTTTTTATTCCTCTATTTCTTTATGTGTACCTGTATCTTCTTTCTCATTCTTAATTTAGTTTACATTTTTTTCTCTTAGTTTCAGTTTTCATCAATTAATTTTTAAGCTCAATATAATTTTCTTAATTGCAAGCTTATTTATTTTTCTGTTGCTGGAAATATTTATGACCTATTTTTACTTGAGTATGGATTTTGTTGTGACTCATAAGATTTTGAATGAAGTAGTCTCCTCTTTATTGATTTCTAGAAGTTGTAATTTCAATGTGATTTTTTCTTTGATCCAAAAGAGTGTATTGCTTAACTTTTAAATAGATAAGATTTTTGGTCACTGTTTTGTTATTTTTAAGTAATTATTATTATTTTTATTACTATTAGAAAATGCGATTTGCAAAATCTTTACTTAGGAATATATTATGGGAATTTTTTGGCTAAGAACTTGAGCAAATTTTGTAATTTCTTCATATACATATAAATACACATACATATGTATATATTTACATACTCATATGCACATATTTGTATATATACATGTTTTGAATGTTTGCTTTTAAGATTTTATTTTAATTTTATTTTTCCTTTACCTTTTTATTAGTTTTCATTTTTTGTTATTAATATTTATTTATTTATGAGTACTTTTTTAATGTTTGAGGTTTTTGGTTCTGAAAAGGGCTAGAGTTTTTCACTTCAAATTTATTTTTATTGAGTCTTTCTTTTATTGACTGTTTTATTATACATACTTTTATTTCTCTGTGATTTTGCTTTTTTGTCTGTTAGATCCATCTGATCCTGAGAGAAGTGTATTAAATTTTCTGCTATAATTGTAATTGTAAAGAGTTCATTCATTCATTTTTAATATATATAACAGCTTTATTGAAATATAATTCACATACATACAGTTCATCCATTTAAAGTTTGAAGTTCAGTGGATTTTTAGAAAGTTCATAGTTATACAGCTATTAATCACTACAATCAATTTTAGAGCATTTTTTATCACTCCATAAAGAAATTAATACTCATTAGCAATCATTTTAATTGTTTTTGCTGTATACATTTAGCAGCAATGTTGCTTAGTTTACTCGTTTATATTTCCTCGACCTTTGTAAATTATGATCTTTTTGTATAATGTCTATTTATCCTGATGAGCACTCTTAACCTTAATTCTACTATGTTTGATATTGATACTGTTTTTCCCTTCTTGCTTTTTTCTTGTAGTTTCTTGGAATTTTATTGTCTACTGCTTATTTTCAACCTTTTTAGAAAAGGTTTTTGTAAGTGTAATTTTTATAGACGGGGTGAGAATTTCTGTCATTTGATGGGAGAATGTAATTGTTTACATTTAGTGAAATGCATACTTGACTGATTTTCTTTCATCTTGATTAATGATGATTATTTATTTTATATAATTTTTCTTTACCTTATTTTTGCTGTTTTGAACATGTTGAAAGTCAATGTAATATGTATGAATTTCATTTTGAAATTCTCTCTATATAGGAATTCAACATATAAATTTATATTTTACCTTTATAATTTAAAGGTTCTGTTCTATTTTCCCATCATGTTATTGGGTATCTTCCTTTTCTTGCTACTAAAATTAGAACCATGTGTTTTTCATTATTTTAAAGCAAAATGTCACTTATTTCCCTCGTAAAATGTAGTTTTTCCCTAATGACCCAGAGCCCTTTCAGAAGGGACTTTTAGAATGCTGCTGCTATTCTCCCCACCCTGCTCCTGTTTCTCCTCAGTGTCCCAACTCCTGGGTTTTGCTGAGATTGTTTAGTTCCAGATTATGAATAAAATGTAACTGACATTTGTCAGTAGTTTCCTTTCTTCTATTTAAGTAATCTTCATTTACATTTATATTACAAATTTTCAGATTATGTTTCATTATCATATGTCTATATATCTATAACTCCATTAGAGAGGGAGAGAGAGAGAGAGAGAGAGAGAGCGCGCTTTCTTACTGATTTTGGCTGAAACTTGTGCCTTTTCCATCAGTAGATTCATAATTTCCTACATCTCCAAGAGAAATTCTTTTTATTATTAGTTTACTCATAGTTCTTTCTCCATTGGTTTCTTTTTCTCATATTAGATCATACTATTTTTAGAGATTTTACTTTTTTGCGAATTGTCCTACTAAATCTGTTTACAGTCAACAGAAGGATCATAGACAAATATCTATAATACAATGGAATATGTGCTATTTCACAAGAAAGGCACAAGATGTGCTTTACTCTTTGAAAAGAAGGAGTAACAACTCATAATGTTGGAGTATATTTTCTGATGCTTTGCTTTTTAGATGTAGTTTCTGAGTGAAAAAAGTATTCCACAATACTCAGGGTGTGGCTTCATCTCCATTATGCCACATTTCTCACTATTAAATTTTATATCCTATGTATATTTTAAAGCATACCTTAGCATATTCTCAAAATATACAAACTGTAAACTTAACCATTATGAATATTTTTTTTGCCTGAAGCACTTAGTATGCTTCTAATATACTTATTCTTTTGGGTATTCAAGAATTAATGTTAGAAGGTTTCCCCTATTACTATGCTTAGCAAATTCTTTGTGAGATCAAAGATATAAAAACCTCGTTTTTTAAATCTGAATATATGTCCTGTTAACTTTAAGTATCTAATCAAATTTTAAAAATATTAAGGACAATTTCAGTTCAGCTATGCTTAGAAGTAGATATATGAGATATGTTGTGTTCTTTTTGTAGCGAGACAGAGATGCCACAAATGCAGCAAAAAGAGAATTATAAGCCTCTAAAATAGTAGAAAATCACTGTTTAATCCTTTATACATTAAGAACAAATATAGTTCAGTGAGTATAGTTCAGTTTCTTACTGAACTATAAAGTACTCAGAAACTACAAAGGTTTTATTTCATTCCACCAAGATTCAAATGAAACTGTATTGATATATCAGATTCAAAACAATATCCCTTAAAATTACAATTTGGGCAGTAGAATTTCTTTTCAACCTTTGTCCTTTGTTATTTTTTAGATATACATAATATTTACCCTTAAATCTCTTCTGGGGGATGGAAACCAACTTAGTAGATTGGCATGACACTAAAATAATATTTTTATAAAAGTGTCATCTAGGTTTCAGATTTAGTTGACAAATGTCTTATGGTCTTGCTAGATGAAATAATTGTTTCTTGACAAATACTGTATGCTATTACTTATATGTGGAATCTAAAAAAGTCAAACTCAGAAAAAGAGAGTAGAATGGTGCTTACCAGGGGCTGGGGTGGGGAAAATGGAGAAATATTGGTTAAAGAGTATAAACTTTCAGTTAGAAGATAAATAAGTAAGTTCTGGTGATCTAATGCACAGTATTGTGACTGTAGTTAAAAATAATGTATTATATACTGGAAAGCTGTTAAGAGAGTAGATCTTAAATGTTCTCACATAAAAAAGAAATGGTGATTATGTGACATAATCCAGAGGTTAGCTAACACTTTGGTGGCAGTCATTTTGCAATATTTAAGTATCAAATCAACACGTTGTACATCTTCAACTTACACAGTGTTAATATGTCAATTATAAATCAGTAAAGCTGGAAAAAAGTAATTGTTTCTTTAAAAAGATAATCACCTTAAAATATTGAAATCTTTTCAGTTTGGACTTGAGATATGGTTACATTACTTAGATATTAAGTTGATGAAGCTTAAGTAATTAATCAAAAAATAATGATGGTGTTTCTACAGTTCACAGAAGTAAGTAGTTTGTAAATATTTAGCTCCTCAGTTGAAGTTTAAGCAATTTGAAGGTATGGCTCTTGCTTTGGTATTTTTTCATGTTAGAGACTGATGCTCTTGCTGGGTGGTAAGTATGGTCTCTGGACCTAGAAAGACACTAAGTTCTCTCTGTTATTAATAGATATCACCTTAGAAAATCTAGAACCCCAGTTAGCGCCATATCTTTGGTGCTGTAACTCTCTTTATTCACTTAATTATCAATAGGAGAACATTTCTCTTTCCATATAAAGGTCAGATTTGTTATAATTTTATGTAATAAGTAATTTTAGCCTTTAGATAATACTGTGGATTCAGCTAATAAAAACTAGCATTTCTGTTTCTGCACTTCGCCACACACTCCGCAAAACCATTATACTCAGTCTTCTGCCCCCAGCCCCTCCACTGAAACTGCTCTGTCAAAGGTCCCCTAAGTTCTGACCTATCCAGTTTACAGTTCTCTATCCTTATCTTACTTGACCTTGCTGTGGCATTTGACGTGTTGACTGCTCCTTATAACTCCTTTCTGTTGACTTCAGTGGTACATGATTTTATTCAACATCCAGCCAGTATTGAGCACCTATGACTGTCAAGAGAAATGCTAGGCACTGATGATATAATGAACAAGATGTGCATCCCCTCCCCCCATACAGATATTTTACTCTTTTGACACCGTGCTTAGTAGACAAGATTTTGTATTAGACTTCACTTTGAGACCTGGCTTTGCTACCTAAAGTTGTGTGAACCTGGGCAGATTTCTTAACATTTCTCACTTGTAAAATGAGGACAATTAAAAATATCTACTTGATAGGAAGTTTTTAAAATATTAAATAAAGTAATCCATAAAAAAATTGGCACATTGCTTGGTACTCATTTTTCTATTCTTACTGGTACTGCCTAATTAAGACATTGCAACATTCCTCTGGCTGCTGTCTTTGACTGTGGTTTTGGCACCACTAAGTCCATCTTCTACATTGCTGATTAATTAACAACTCACCCCACTCCCTTAACTCCTGCTGTTCAGCCATTATCCACTTACTACTCTCCCTTCCCTGACCATGTGAGGGTCTTCCACTTCCCTGGTTTATCCATATTCCATTACTGTCCATCTGCTAGATACTTGTTCCTTCCTTGTTGACTATTTATTTATTTATTTGTCATGGTGACATTGGTTAATGAAATCCAATAAGTTTCAGCTGTACATTTTAACAGTAAGGCATATATATTTACACTGTGTGTTTACCTCCCATAGATTTCTTTCTGTCACCACATATTTGACCTCCTCTTTCCCATCAACCTTCCCCTTCCCCCCTCTCCTCTACCCTCTGGTAACCATTAGTCTATTGTTCATGTCCATGAGTCTCTGTTTTTTCTGTTCGTTTGTTGCTTTTAGGTTCATATCCCACATATAAGTGATACCATGTGATTTTCAACTTTTTCTCTTTGGCCTTGTTGGCCTTTTAAAACCCACTTCTCTAAATCTTTCAAATGTTATCTCCCTGAAGAGAAAGTCAGACTTTTTTTTTATACCTCAATAGGTGCTCCAGTGTGACTCTACTATAGCCCAATCACATTGTAATTTAATTATCTCTAGGGGCCCATGGAGAAAACAATGTGTTTACTTATCTTGATATCCTTAGATGTGGCACAACTGCAACTTCAAAAACTTGATTATATTTATCAAACATACTTAGATGAATGTTTAGTTTCTGTGAATGAAGTCTAAGTCTCCATGTGCCAGGCATTAGTTATGCTGAAATAAATGGGATAGGGTCCTTGTTCTCAAAAAGTGCACAATATAAAGTCAGATGGACAGCAGGTGAAGGACAAAAGATTTATGTCGTGAGTGAACAGACTGTTTCATTTATAGCTGAAAATGTCAGCATTTAGCCTATTCATTTCTTTAAAAGAGGTGAATTAACAGTAACTTAAAATTCTGACATTTTGTCTCTTGAGGAAATGTATTCTTATAGACTCAAATGTCAAACTGTCATAGCATCTTGTGATATGAAAAGATGAGCATTGTCTATATGTTTCAAATGATTTACTGTAAGTAGGGGGTTTGCATCAATCGTGGGTGGAACCTTAGAGTGAGAGCTGCACCAATTGTCTGAGCTGAACTGGTTTCTCTGTACTTTCTACATTTTGAGATAAAGTTTAAAATGGAAGTATTAACTATTGATTCGTAGCATATTTGCCAGAAGTTGAAGTGATCTTTCTCTAGTTTCAATTTTTTAAACTCAAAATTTTTTTCTTATTTTCTGATTTTGTACAGTTTAACAATTGTGAGAAAAAAATTTATTAGTTAATTGAATATTGTGGTTTGTATAAGGATATACAAATACTGTGTATAGTATTTGAGTGTAATGTTTAAAATAATTCAGTTTTTCTTTATTAATACAGGTCACTTTTGCATCCTGATAGTCATTAGTGTCATTATTTGAGAACTAATAATCCTTGTACCTTAAAGTACAGAAGTGCTTGTTTAAGGCAGCAAGGATTTCTAGTTATACTCACAGAGTAGTTTTCATTTTGTTGTATCTGGTGAATTTACTTGTTACTTTTTGGATGATTCTTTGGGATTATGGCATTGGAAATAAAACATAAACTTACTGTGTTGTATTTATACCTGCGTTCTTTACTTAATAACTGTGAAGGCACTTTTAATGTTATAAAAATGAAAATTAGAAGAAATTCTATTTTTCTTTGCTGTGTTTAAAGACCCTAAATCTTTTTAGATACAACTCTTGAAGTATAGAAGCAATCCGTGGAATATTTTCAGTGGTACGTGAGATTTTGTAGTTCATCAAATAGAGAGATTCCAAACATTTTTATTTATTCTGAATTTAGTTTCTAATTAGAATTTCATAATTAAAATTTTTTATAGTAACAAATAACAGTGTGCTTGAGGGCACATTAATTTGTATGTGTTAGAATATTTATTTATAGTGTAATGATAGTGATATAAGGATTTGGGATAGGAAGAAGTTTTAGTGAAGGAATTTTGAGACAGTAATCAAACCAGGAAAGTGTGATTTCATAAGCCAAGAGAGAAGGGAGATTTAGGAGGAAGAGATGATCAGCAGATCAAATGAAAGGAAAAACAACAAATAAGGTTAACTAAGATAAGGACAAAACAGTATGTGTTGGTTTCAGTAATTATAAAAATGGTTTCAATGGAACAGTTGGAGCAGGTGCCAAGTTGCAGGGAACGTCATCAATCTTGTTTTCTCCCACACTAGCTAACTGGATAGATAAATGCTGTCATTATCAATTCTGGCTGGTATTAGTGTTAGTGAATGCAATATATGTTGAAGGGCAATCTTGTAATGTGACAATGTGAGATGAGTGGTGATTGATGTTCTTATCTAAATAGGTGACTTTCTCAGCTTGTCTTGAACATCAAATCTATGAAACTAAAATTAATGTGAAATGCTTCTTAATTAGGGACTCTTTTTCACTTAGTTTTTTACTCCTTTTCATTTCACATTGATTCTAAAAACTTCTTTATCAAACTGACCTCTTAACTTGGCTATCACAGTGTTTATACCCTATAGTAAGCTTTCAAAAATATTTGATTTTTTTTTCTGCATTTGCAAAATAATGTCGTTGACTCTGTTTTATTATCTCACTTCTGGATGAGGTGAACCCTTAGAGAATAGTAGGTAGGAACAACAAACCAAGCCATAGGCAACCTAGACTGCTCTTCACGGGAACAGGACACTAGTAAAGTGACTTTTGGTCTTTTTCCCAGTTCTGCCTGATTTTCAGGACCTGCTGGAGCAGAATAGGCAAAGGAATGTGAATATGTAAACTACTATACGTATCGATTTCAGCTGTTGGCGAGGGAAAAAATCCTCTACCTTTCTAGATTCTCTGGCTGCTCTAAGAATTAAATTGACATGAGACAGACAAGCAGAAGAAAACCCAATTAATTATGTATGTACTGGGGTTCTATAAAAATATGGGGCTTGCAGACGGTCAGGCAATCGGGGGTTGTATGCCATTCTGAACTAAGGAAATGGGGTAGGAGTCTAGGACTTCAAAGGAAGGACGGCAATTCACATGGAGATGGAAAAACAAATGTTTATGGGGCCATGCAGAGTTAAAGGGATTTAGAGAGGAATTTGGTCTCTAAGCCCTGAGGAGTTCTCCCTGCAACACCTAACCTATATTCTTTGTAGTTATTTGGTGATAGCTCTTCCTGGACCAGGCCTTTTATCTAGATTCTTTTAGGCAGTTAACAGTGAGGTAAAGAGTCCTTCCTGAGTCTTTTGTTTCTTAAAAATGATCAACCTAAAATAATCCTAATGCTAAAGAGATGTATTTTGAGGTGGCAAAATTCTGCTCTCCTGTATAATCAAAGCCAAAGGAGAAGCAATAATGACTCTAATAGAAGCTTTCTTTAGCATACAAACTTAACTCTTTTATATCTGTTGTATTCTTCTTTGGACAATAATTCCCTCTTTTTATTTCCTCAGATCATCCTCAAGGGTGGATCTACTTGGTCACATGTGCCTCTGTTTCTAATTAACTGCATAATGCATTGTGTGTGCCTGTGTGCGTGCGTGTGTGTGTGTGTGTGTGTGTGTGTGTGTGTATGTGTGTGTGTATTTTTCAATATAATTCCATTAGTTAAGGTAGAGTTTGTTTGCCACAGCATCTGGGAGTGAATATGAGCTTAGAAAACTTAACAAAGACCTTTTAACTCTATTTCTACTTCACTCTTGGCTCTTCTCACTTCTGTGGGTGAAAGAATTCAAAGCATTCTACAGTCCTGACATTTTTAATTTCTTGTTTTGTCTGTCTCTCCCTGGGGTCTAGTTGACCTGCATGACTTCCCCGAGATTACTAACTTAAGTTCTTCTGTTTACACTAGATAACCTGATGCCTTTCCCTAGTCATGTGCCATACATTCCTTTTCTGGTTGATATTTCCCACTTACCAAATGAATTTTGATAAGTAAGATGATAATATTAGACAGACAAAATATAAAGACAACTTTATAGTTGCTTCTATAAAGAGCCTTTAACAATGAGAGAAATCATTAAGAAAAATATGTTATTTTTGCCAATTATAGCAAATGTATTAGAGTGTTAAAAGAAAAGTTAAAGAAAAAGGATGGGTGGAGCATAGAGGATTTTTAAGGCAGTTGAAACTACTCTGTATGATACTATAATGGTACCATACTATACATTCGTCATAACCCAAGGATGTACACCAAGAGTGAACCCTGGTGTAAACAGTGGACTTTGGGTGATAATGTTGTATCGATGCAGGTTCATCGATTTTAACAAGTGTACCACTACAGTGCATGATATCGATAGTGTGTGGAGGGGGATGGGGGCATATGGAAAATATCTTTATATTCTGCTTAATTTTGCTATGAATCTAAAACTGTTAAAATATAAAGTATTTAAAAACAAACAAGAAAGTTTATGCTCATTAACATCTTAGAAGCATCCAAAAGGTAAACTGAAATTTATATTCTCAGACTCAAAAAGAATGAATTAACCTATCTGAGAAATTTGTGAACTCAAGGGAAATATCTCTCTCGTTTCACTCGCTAGCTGCCTCATTTGATAAGTATTAAAAAGCTATAAACTTAATTATTTATATTATACTTCTCTAACATATGCTTCCCATTTACCTCTAGGTTTGAAGTTTGAGGAAATTCAAGAAAAATTTGGTGAGGAGTTCTTTAATATTTGCTTTGATGAGAATGAGAGAGTCCTTCGAGCTGTAGGTGGCACATTGCAGGACTTTTTTAATGGCTTTGATGCTTTGTTGGAACACATTAGAACTTCTTTCGGAAAACAGGCCACTCTGGAGTCACCATCATTCCTATGCAAAGAGCTCCCTGAAGGTACTCTTATGCTCCACTACTTCCACCCTCACCATACTGTGGGGTTTGCAATGCTGGGGATGATTAAGGCTGCAGGAAAGAAGATCTATCGGCTGGATGTGGAAGTGGAACAGGTTGCAAATGAGCAACTGTGCTCTGATAGTTCAAACTCAGGCAACTGTAGCTGTCTTACTTTCCTTATCAAAGAATGTGAAAATACTAACATCACGAAAAACCTTCCACAAGGAACCTCCCAAGTTCCTGCAGACCTCAGAATTAGCATCAACACCTTCTGCAGAGCCTTCCCTTTCCACTTGATGTTCGATCCCCAAATGTTAGTCCTTCAGCTAGGGGAAGGCCTAAGGAAGCAGCTCCGATGTGACACGCACAAAGTGCTCAAGTTTGAGGACTGCTTCGAGATTGTTTCTCCAAAGGTTAATGCCACCTTTGAAAGGGTCCTGCTGCGACTGTCTACCCCATTTGTGATTAGGACCAAGCCTGAGGCTTCTGGTACTGAAAATAAAGACAAGGTAAGTGACCATGAGCTTGAGATTGGTGACAGGAACTAGAAGAGTGCATAATTATTTCAGTAAATTACATGCTGGCTGTACTTGTAATTATTTAGGCAAGAGAGCTTAAAGTGCCATTTAGAAAATTACTGGTCCCTGGATGTATGTAATAACATTTGGCCCTATTCCCAGCCATTTTGCATAGTGTCTGCATCTTCCATTAATTTATTTCAGCATATAAATTGAAGACATTTATTAATACAAGCCATGGTAATTTAAAAAATGATAGGACTCACTAAAAAGCTGATATTATAAGCCCATGAATATTTCCACTGACTGAAGTCAAACTGAGGGAAATGGTAAGACTGATTTCAACATTGTGGGACTTACTTGCCTTATCCTTAGATAAATATAGGTAAAAAGCAGGCTACACTTCGGATATGTTCTGTTCTAAATTTCTTAATCTAGGAACATCTAGTTTATATCCTGTTTTTTTTTTTTTCTTTGTCTTATAATGCAGAATAATATATTTTCTAAATGTTGGAAATGAAGTGACTATCTCAGGATTTCTACTAAATTTTAGTATGGAAACAGAGATTCATTTCTTTAGAACATGTTTACTTCTCGAGAGAATACAGTGGACACTAGAAATCTTTATTGTAAATTTCTTTAACTCCCTTGTGGGAAAGTCTGGGTTATAAATTATAAATGAATGATGAAAAGACAACAGAAATACATCTTAAAATAGTTTGCTTAAATAGTTTTGAACAAATCTATTCCCTCGGGTAATATATTTTTTTAGAAAAAAAGTCAACATTAACATAAAAATAAAATGTAGAGAAAATCGGACATTACTATTTTAAATTCAGTTATGTACACTTGGTGATTAAAGGGAAAAATAATGTTAATTTCCAGAGTAGACTTTTGAATGTACATTCAGTTTTCAGTTGCGCTGCTTTTCAATATTTCATACCAAGATAAGTAAAGTTCTGTTAAGGCTATCCAGCTTGTTCCCAAGCATTTTGGAAAAGCTGTTGGCTTTCAGAAATGAACAGGTTGCTCTGGGCTAAAAAAAAGAAGAGTTGCAGAAATAATTAAAAATTCAGTGAGTGAATAATCTACACATATTCTGGAATGTTTGCAGTAAGAAAATAAATGAGGAAATAGCCTTCTATAAGCAATGTCAAAAACAGTTTTGAGGATTTTATACAGCATTAGTTTCATAATTGATTATTTTTTCTGATTTTGAAATTCAGTGGAAAAATTTTAAACAAAATATTTGAGAAAAATGGAAAGGTCCACATTTATCTGTATGACTGAATCAGGTGATTTAGGAAGACTCATTTAGTAATGTTTTCATCATATAAGTTCAATGACTTGAAACATCTAAAGAAAAGCCTGAAGATTCCAATTTGGCACATTTGTATGTTTTAGTCTAGATGAATTAGTATTATTCCTATTTGATTACACATTTTAAATAACATTTTTCACATGTGCAATAAACATTCAATAATTGCTACCTATTTAGAAGCTCTTTAGATTAGAAGAAAGTTGTTAAATGTGTATTTTTGTCTATATTTGCAGTTGCTTTAAAACTGAAATTATTCTATCTTCGTAATGTGGGGAATATTAAAGCTTTTGATTCTGTTTTGGCAAGGAGGATTTGAAGCATCTTTGGCCTTTAGAATTGAGGTTAATATTGTTGAAGTAGCATATATTATCACCAATGTTAATTGCTTTATATTTTTTGTAGATTTGCAAAAAATTAATTCAATTTAAAGTTACTGCTTCAAATTCACCCCCCCCCGCCCCCATTTCTTCTGGCTTGTAATTCTGTTTAATTCATATACCAGGGTAAGAAATAGACATAATGAAATGATGACTCAAATGTCAAGGCCCCCTGCCAGTTCCAATAATAAGGGACTGTGCTCATTGAGAAGATACAATTATAATTTAAAGATGTTAGTGGCAGTTTAAAAATAAAGCAATAGGCAGGATTTTTAGTTAGAATAAAGATAACAATCTCCTCATCCTTATGCTTACATTTGAGCTTATTCACTTGAGTTTGCCAAATTGGGTCATTTGGGAGGCTACTGTTGATCCAAATGGAAACTATAGTCAATAAAGTTGTGGCATGGAGTCATAACTAGATGAATAACATTTTTGAATTATTATGTTGCCAAATTCCAAATTTGTAGTTTCTTAAAACATGGAAAGAAGAAAGAAAATCAGGGTTAAAAATTATGATTCTGTTTATATTCATTATTTTCCACACTATAGCTGTTCCTATTTATAAATAGCTCTATGTTGTCTGGAGTTTCTAATTTTTTAGTGGACTTTAATAGGAAGTGCTATTTTTTAATAATTTGAGATATTTATTTCTTAGTCTAACAGTGAAGGCTTTCACGATAATTTAGCTGTTTTGGCTGTTCACTTAATACCACTGAACCACCAACCCTGCGATCAAAACAAACAAACAAACAAACAAACAAACAAACAAACAAAACGGAAAATAAGAGCTATTTGTGCAGCCGAATAACAGTAAATCATTTGCAGAGTGAACTGAAATGCTTTTTCTAAACCGTGATCTTTGCCATTTTGTATTATTGTCATTTAATGGTTTACTGCTTGACTAAAGGTGGAGCATGCTTGTAAGCAGTTTGATGAGATATTAATGACACAGAAAGCCACCTCCCTAGTTCCAAAGAATTTACATCTTGATTCTGTAGTAATGAGTTATAAAGACAAAAGGGTTGGTTATCAAGGAGCAAGAATGTCACTGAGAAGCATCTGATGCAATAATTGTGGCCAGGCTTTAATTTAATTTTGAGGTAAGAAGGAACTCTTCCAGATTGCTTGAGCAAGCTTTGATTCTCATGTTTTGGTTCTCTCTACATCTTCTCTAAGTGATCATTCATGCCTTACATATTCTTCTCTCTCTGTTTTCTTTTTTCTCCATATGGCATTTCTGTATTTTTATCTTTCCTTTAGCCCAGCTTCCTTTTTATCATCTTTCCTTATCAGATGTCAGGCACTAAATATGAATGAATTGGTTCATTATTTAAAAAAAAAAAAAACAGATTCAGCATTGGGAATTAAGACTGAATTGGGAATCCTTGTTAATTTCTGCTGTGTATCTTTCAGGTCATTCAAATCTAATATTGTTTTGAGAACACAATTCAGGTTGTTACCTGAATCTGTATCTCCCGGGCTGCAGCTTTTTTTTTTCCCAAATAAAAGTGTATTAATCCTAGAAAAAAAATCTGATCTTGTTCTGAGAATTTGGAATTTTATCACATAGATCTTTTGAGGCTTTATGGTGAGTTTGAGGAAAAGTTTTTTACAATACAATATACAGTTTAGATGTTAATATTTGATCATATAAACCTAACTCTTGGATGTAGATTCCAAAGCTTGTTTGTATGGAGGGGAGCATGTTTGTAGGTAGGGCTGTTAGAAATCAGAGTAATGGCACATAATTTCTTTCTCTGCATTGTAAGGTCATGATGTGTGGGGGAAGTGGCAACAGACTGGGAGAAAGGTGTCTCTGACAATCATGATCTCAGTAAGTCCCTCTAATCTCTGAGCCTCAGATTTATTCATTTAGAAATTAAAGAACCTAGATTAATAATTAATATTTTTACTCCTTTGTAAGTCATCTTTAACATATGTAAATTTATATGCGGTCAGTTGATTCCACCTTATTATTCAATGATTTCAGATGCGTTTTTAAAGAGGCAGAGAGGAATTTGACTTTTCAGCCATAAAGAGTGCATCTTATTATCAGACTAAGTTAAAATAATTCTCCAGAAGCTTATGCTGTCAAATAACTCAGAAAGTTATTTGTGAGGATTAAATGACATACCCCATGTAAAATTCTTACTATATCTTTGGCTCCTGGGTTGTGTTGAATAAATATTCATTATTATCACTTTTACCACTTTTATTATTATTGTTCCTTTTCATTTGTAACATTCCTCCTACCCGTTCTCCTCCTTACTTCTTGCCATATAGAAGTAAGTACTGGAGGCCATTAGGTTTAATAATTTTAGAAAAATATCAAGTCCACCTAACATCTTCACAAAATGACCCAGCTTCCTGTCTTCTTAGTAAAGACTAGAAGACCCCATAGGCATTTATTCTATAGGAGCTCTGCTTGGATCTACTTTTTATATAGACTATCATTGTTTTAAAATCCTTAGTCTCCTTTCACTAAAGTTTGGAATCAAATTTTTATTACCTGTGTCTACTAGTATATTTTATGTTCACTTGTTATAGCACTTTGCTGTGCTAGTGGCTTCGAAAATAAAATGGACTCATTAACTTAGGCACAACCTGAAACAGCAGTGGATTTTGAGAAAAATGAGCTCTTTTGACATTTTTTCTTAGTAGCAACGCTTCAAAGAACTGTAATAACATTATGGAAGGAGTCCAGCATTTGAAATACATCATCCCTACAACAGAGCAATAGCACTGTTATTCATCTTCACTTTTGTTCTCAGGGTTGGAACTGAAGAAAAATATAACAACACATTTCTTTTTCAATCCCCAGAAATATTCTCGTATTTGTCTCATTAATTAGAAGCTGCAAAACAAATTTTGGGAAATAATTTTCAAAGAATAAAGGGAGAATTAACCTCTGATTTTCTCTGGTCAAATCAATTTTCAGAATGCTCCTTTATCTTTTCTACACACATGCCCATCTTTTTCTGACACAATGATTGAAAAGTTTAAAATGTATCGACAAATCTTGCCATACCATAATGGTATTCTTGAAAGCCAAGTTTTGGCTGGCCATCAAGAATACATTACTTGACTTCAACTTTAATTTAATTTAATTTGGAAAAATGTGAGCTTTTCTTCTCTGTTTAGATCATAATATTAGAGAATTTCAAATACTTAACATTATTTTTAGTGATGGACAAAATGACATTAAGGCTTTCTCTATAAATAATATTATAGAACATAGACATAACCTCATTCAAAATTATCTGAATTTTCTTGGCTCTTGTAATTATAAATGCGATATTTAATATTAATTTTCATGTTCATTTTTCTCTAGAAATGCTCCTTGACCATAAGCTGCCTTTTAAAGTAGATTAGACAAATTGACATTTTGATGCAGATATTATGAAGTTCATCCTGGCTCTCTTTCTCAATTTTTTTAAAATGATTATAATGTTAGAATTACTGTATAGTACTGTGTTACTATATAGTCATTGTATAGGCAGATGGTAAGGTAGATAATTACATGGTGAGTTATATATTCCTTATAGTGATTCTCATGCTTAAAGTGCACATTTTGCTGTGTTTTTATTTTTGTTAGTTGGAAAGATTGTATGTAGCCCTGAACTTACAAAGGAGGTGCCTCCTACCAGAGATCAGATGTTATTTAGTTCTAGTGTTGTAGGTTCTGAGGGGGAAAAAATTAGCCCCTTTAGTTAAAATTTGTTCAGAATTTTACTTTAATTGCACCTTTTAAACTTAGAATCATTTTGTTTTAGCTGGTAGCTTAAGTATCAGTAAATTAAAAGCTAAACTGTTTGAATGCATTATCTACCTCACCATTTTTAACAGTGCTCTCTTTATTTACATTAATATTTTTTGTAAATGTATAGTGCAATGATTTTTAGTAAAGGTATATAATTGTGTAACTGTAACTGTCACAGCAATACAGTTTTAGAACAGTTGATTACCCCACCCCGAACTTTCTCAGCCCACTTGCAGTTAATCTCTGCTCTTATTCCCAGCCCCAGACAACCACTGACTTACTTTCATCCATATAGAATTGTCTTTTCTAGATATTTCTTATAAATGCAGTCATACACATATATGTCTTTTTTCTGGCATAATGTTTTTGTGGTTTATCCATATTATTGCATGTATGAACAATTTGTTCATTTTTAGTACCAAACAGTATTCCATTTCATAGATATACCACAGTTCTTTTTACTCATTCACCAGTTGCTGGACACTGGATTGCTTCCAAATTTTGACTGTTGTGAGTAATGTTTCAATGAACATTTGCATACAGGAGTTTGTGTTGGATACATTTCAATTTCTCTTGGACAGATTCCTAAGAGAGGAATTGCTATGTCATATGGTAAGTATGTTTAACTTTTTAAAGAAATTGCCACACTTTAACAAAGAGATATGCCATTGCACATTTGACCAGCAATGTGTGAGGGTTCAAATTTCTTCACATCCTTACCAATACTGGGTATTGTCACTCTTTTTGATCATAACCATCTTAGTAGTTGCAAAGTGGTATTTTGGGTTTTAATTAACTTTTCCCCAATGACTAAGATGTTAAGCATCTTTTCCTGTGCTTATTGGCCATTGGTATTTCTTTGCTTAAATGTCTAGTCAGATGTTTTCTCCATATTTAATTGTGTTGTTTGTCTTCTTATTACTGAATTGTGTTTTAAAAAATATACATTCTGGATATTATATTCACTTCAAAAGGCACTTTATTTTAAAGAACAATTTTAATTTTGATGGGACCAATATTTCTTTTTTTGGGTGATGCTTTTGGTATGATATCTAACACATCTTTGTAACTCAAGACTGGAGAGATTTTCTCCTAGAAGTTTTATGATTTCAGCTCTTAATCTAGGTTCGTGATCCATTTTGGGGCATATTTTGTGGATGCCATGAGGGCATAAGTTTTTGTTGTTGTTCTTTGTTTGTATATAGACATCTAATTATCTCAGTACATTTTGTTGAGGAAACTATCATTTCACATTGTATTGCCTTTGCAACTTTGTCAAAATTCAATAATCATAAAATTTTTCTAGCTTTTCTATTTTTTTCATTAAAAAAATTTAACTTTATGTTGATAATATAATGTTTTGAATACTGTATCAAAGTTAAGTTTTGCCATTGGGTATTTTAAGTCCTCCAAGTTTGTTCTTTTTCAAAATTTGTCTTACCTATTCTGGTCATTTGCATTTCTACATAAGTGTTTGGATCCGCTTGCCAATTTCTGAAAAAAGCTTCTAGTATTTTGATAGGGATTACACTGAATTTATAGATCAACTTAAAAAGAATAGCCATTTTAACAATATTGAGTCTTCCATTCCATGAAGATATCTCTCAATTTTAGATATTTTTTAATCTTTGTCAAAATATTTTAGTTTTTAATGTACAGACCTTGCACTTTTTTGTTAATTTATTTTTATTTTTCTTGATGATACTGTGAATGAAATGTTTTAAAATTTATGTTTTATAGCAATACAAATTATTTTTGTATATTTTTCTTGAGTCCTATAATCTTACTAACTCGTATTAGAACAGTTTAATATAGAATAGATAATACAGTTTTTAGGATAAATTTTTAGGACTTTTTACTTACATGGCCATGGAATCTGAGGGTTGAGATATTTTTTCTTCTTTCTTTTAATCTTACCTTCCTCTTTCCTTTTTCTCTCCCTCCCTTTTGTAGTTTTATTTACTTATTATAAACCAAATTATATATAATTGTTGTAATAATTGCATGTGTAATATATAATTGCAATTATATGTTATATGTAATTATATATAGACAATTTTTAAAAGGAATTAGGAAAAGATAAAAATGTAAGTGTATTCATATATTCTCATATTTATCCACATATTTATCATTATTAGTGCTTTTAATTTTTTCCATGTATTTATGTATTTTCTTTGAACTTCAAGGAATTCCTTTAGTATATCTTGTACAGTATGTTTACTAGCAACAGGTTCTATTACTCTGTTCATCTGAAAATGTCTTTATTTCGCTGTCATTTTTGATAGTTTTTCTGGATACAGACTTCTCGATTGATAGTATTTTTTACCAGCAATTTGAATATACAATTTGCTCTCTTTTGGCCTCTATTGTTTCCAATGAGAAATTAGTTGTTAATTGTATTTTTATTCCTCTTTGTTTCTCAGAAGGACATAGAACATAAATAGAGCTATATCCTTTTGTGGTGGCTGTACATTCTAATATATTTTTTCAATCTGTTATTGTATTCCTTTTATTAATTTTTTATCATAAAATAATTAATAATTTGTACGAAATTTGAAAATGCAGAACCTTAAGGCAAAAACATCTATTTTATTATTAATACCCTAAAACATCCAATGACATTTGGTATACCTATTTTTACTTTTCCTCATAAATCTCATTAGTTATACAGTTGTAGGTAATTGTATTTAGAAAAACCTCTATTTTTCTGATTAAAAAGTAATATGTGCCAACTGAGCCTTTACCATTTTTTTCAGATTTTAAAAAGTAGGGCAGTTAGCTATTTCTTGTGTCATATTTTCTCTGATTACTTAATAGAAGTCTAATACATTTTGGCACATCTAATACCCCCATCTTTGTTACTTCCTATGTAGTAGTCTTGTATAATCTTCAATTTAGTCTCCTGTAAAAATATTTATGGAGAAACTTCTGTTCAGAAACTTCTGTTGTATAGAAATATAAGTCTAGCCTTTATCGATCTATACTATTTACATGTTTCACTCAACTTTGTGCTGTTATTCATAGCTTAGGTTGAAATGACAGATGTATCTGTACACTCAGAGAGTTTTTCTATATGGCCATATGGTAACCCAGCAGTTGCAGTTGAACCACAAGGCCGGTATGTACCTTTAGACTTCCTTTTTTTCTCTGAGCAACAACTGAATTCTATGGACCAATCAAGCACTCAAGAACATCAGAAAAACATTATTGACATTCAGTGTTGTTATGACAACACCACAGGATGCATCACCTAAGAGAACACACAGCAGTTATATTAGTAACTTTCACCCTATATTCACTTGAGGACTCCAGATTCTGACTGTTAATCCATTATCAATACGCTGGGAAGATAGCTTAGGTAGTCATAGTAACAGCCTTCTGTTTTCCTGAAGTATATTCAAGACAGAAAAAGATATTATTAGAGGCATGGCAACACAATACACTAGATTTCTTATCTCCTTTTGTCATTATGTTTTTGCTCTTCAAGGATTCTGAGATTTGGTAGGATTGGGTTCCAGAACTCAGGTCACAACTTAATTTTTTTTCCCCCTCTTTAATTCCTACTCCCCTGCACTTCTACCCCTGACCAATGGATGTTCCTACCCCCACCCCCCACTTCCACCCCTAATGTCCCCTTAAGAACTGGATCTCTGAAGGCGGGGTGTCCCCTCCCACACGCTCGCAGAGCACACACTGGGGCCTGGCTCACCTGGGGTATGGTTCATGGCTCCACCTGGGGTGCGACCCTAGGACCTTCTGATGTAAAGCAGATGTGCTAACAACTACATTATGGAGCCACCCTCACAACTTAGTTCTTAATTACTATAGCAACTTTTAAATCACGACTTAAGTTTTCCTTTTTAAAGTAGGTTTTATGATGATGTGTAATTATTATAATTTTGAATGAAACAATGAGTCTTGGTTGGCCATCTTTCTTGAACAAGCACAGAAAAAGTGTTGAAAGACAGCATTGTGTGTGATTAAGGATATAGTCTCTGGATCAGACCTTTCCAAAGTCACTCAAAGCTGAGTGACTTTAACTTTTTAAAACTTTCTTTTCTTGTCAGCCTCATGGCCAATGGTCCTCTCTTGTTCTCTCCCATTTTCCTTGCCACAAATAACTATTACAATCTTCTGATTTCCACAGATATATTTATGACTTCTTTACCAGCAAACTTATCTAACATTCCCTAGGTGGTTTTCTTTAGTTTTGATTAAAACTACTCCCTTTGTTAAAATTTAATATCATTTATTCCTAATGTGGTTTAATATTTTAAAAGACATACCACACACATACATACACATGTGCATGTGAGATCTTTCAATATTCCAGGTACTGATTTAAGTGCCTTACATGAAAAGATTCATAAGAAAGAAGTAAAAACTGCTTTCAATATTTGGATAGTTATCAAATAGAAGAGAGATACTATTTATTCTATTTTAATGAATTTGTGGACTAGAGAGGTTTGTAAAAGCTGTAATTCTATTTAGCAATCCATCTTCTTCCAAAACTAAGTGCATGATGCCCTTCAAAATTCAACTCAAAATATCTTTGAAATGCCACTTATATTTGAATTTTCCAAGTTTAGCAGCCAATTTCCACTCTTCAAAATGCAATGAAAACTTGATTTCTGTGATCTGTTATAAATAATTAAACATAGTAAAAACTGTCTTTAAAACATTTTCAAGTTATAGGATTGCTTTATGAGAAAACTATTTATTTATGCTTTTCAGCATCTATGAAATTGGACCTTTAGAAAATCCTGAAATTGTATACAAGTCATCAGTATATGTGTCTTGAACAAGATTTATTCAAGCTTATTTAGTTATAGAAAATATAAAGCCAGTGTTCACACTTTTAATACGTAGGAAGTTAAAGACTCTGATCTTTAATTAGATAGATCTGCTTTTATTGTAATTGAAATATATAATCCAGAACCCTTGATCATTTTTAACAGAATTATTTATTTTGTAAGAGAATGTGCAGAATTGACCACATTTTGTTTTTCTGGAAAGAATCAAAGTATTTATGTTTGAATCACTCAATGATCTTGGTTGTTTTCAGTTTTCCATTAACTGAAGACAGTGTGTGTTTTTCATGGAGGTTCCAGGGAGTCAAAATTTATCTCATTCCAGGAGACAAGCAGAGGAAGAAAGTTGATCCCCAAACTATTTTTCTCTGAAGGAGAAGTCGAGAATTGTATTACTTGTCAGGACACACTTATCTGTTATGTTGATGGTTGATATTAAGAGTGATTATGATAACATGTATAACTCCTTAGTGGGATTGAGATTTCAAGTTTACACAGCTCAAAATTATGAATAATGAATGACTCTATTGACTATTCAACACCAGCTTCAAAATCCTTCCTTCCACTTTAAGAAAGGTATGAAGGAATCTATCTCCATCTACATATATGAAAAACTTGTGTTATGATCTATAGTACCTTGCATTTCCATATTTCATAATTTAGATGTTATTATGAATGCAATAAAAAGTGTAGCTCTAATTAATTAATTAATTAATTAATTAATTCAATTAATGAGCGTTGGAAAGAAATCCTAAACATTGTACACTGAGATGATTGCATTTCTTAGGTAGGTTATACATTTTTCCTATCTTAATATCTTTATAAGACTAATTATGACAACTGTTTTCAGTGGTTTAATTACCATTCTACTCTGCTCTGTGGTTTTAGAGACTTTTTCCATACTACAAGTTATTTATTCTGTGAAAGAATATAGATGTTATTTTATACATAGTATTGACATTCTATATAAACTCAAAAGGATGTAAAGTTTTATGAAATTAAAGTCCTTATTCCCCATTAATTTACAGAAAGAAATATCTCTAATAAATTATTTACAGGTTCTGATTTCTATTTCTCTATCATCTTTTTGATCTTATGGGACTATGTATTTTATAGATTTGATATTTCAGCCTGTCAGTTTTCCCATGTAAGTAGATACTTTTTAAAAACTTTTATTTTTTTGTGGTAAGGACACAACAAAATATCCACTCTCTAACAGATTTTTTAAGTGTACAATACAATATTGATAACCACAGGCACGATATTATACAGCAGATCTCTGGAGCTTGTTCGTATCTTGTCTTACTTAAACATTACTCCTATAGATATGACTTTTTAAACTTGAATCTACTACTAAATTACAGAAGGGAATAAATAATTTTGTCTTTAAGTGATAAAAAGGACTCTAATTTTCTGTTGCTGATAGGGAACACTGAACAGTATAAAATGTTTAATTTTCTTAAAGAATATTATTTTGGAAATTTTACATATAGTTTGGTCTCCTTAGCTTTACTCAGACATTTATTTTTAAGAGAACCACTGTTCTCTGGTGTGACTTTGTAAGCTTCACTAATATTCAAATTCTAAGTTAACTTCTCACCACTATCACATAACAATTTAAAGTAACTTAATTTAGCGGAACATTTGTGATCATGCTCCTCAGTGTATGTCATCAGTTTTGGCTCAAATAAACTCATAAAATTTCTCAAAAAAAAAAGTAATTAAATTAAAAAATGTGTTTGAGAGTATTCTTAAAGTTTAAATATAAAGCATATATACATCTGCTCTGTTCCTTTTAACCATTAATTTAATCATTCAAGGGGAGGAAATGGTTAAGTGGGTCTAGTATGAAATGTTCTTTACAGCCTGTACAAGGGTCTGATCTGTTTCCTGAAGGAGGAAAAAATATTCTCATAAATTTCTAAATATTTTTGTTATATGTACAAAAATTAACTAGAGTACTTTATTATTTCCCCATTTTTTTGCTCTTAATAATTCTTGGCTCATTGTATCTAAATTATATTTACTTTTACTTATCATACTATCATGGGTGTGAGGATTTCCTGGGTTTAATTTTGATTGTATTCCCTTCACTTCCTGTCCTACTCAGGAATGGCTATCACCAAAATTTGTGGTTTATTTCAAGATTTTAAATTTGTTTTATTTGAGGTACTCCACTCCTCAATTTTATATCTCTCCTTTAACATTTTTTTTGTATCTAATGTTTGGGTTGGCTTTTTTGGTTTGGCAAACTGGATTGACTAAGATGCTATTTTTAGCATATTGTAAGTTTCACTATATTTTTCAAAAGCATACTTTATGATTAAGAAGAAGCCTTCTAGTGTTGATGGCATGGATTCTAAAGGTTGTTGATCAGACCAATCATTGACTTATTTGTAAACTATTACATTTTATAGTGTAGAAGATAATTTTCTTTAACATAAAATGTCAAAAATAATTTTATTCATCTTGTCAAAATTAGAGTAGAAAATCATTATCATTTAATTATTTATCATAATCATTTTCTCACTAGAATTAATCAAAACACTAAAAAATCCATTTCTATTTAACTTAAATTGAGGCCTGGAATGCCCCGACATCATCTACCTTTTGGAACTAAGGACAATTTAAAACAGGTTTCATATGTTGTAGTATAGAACTGACTGGCAGTGGGAGAGAAGAGAATGTACTCTAAAATCCTACCAGTGAGTTACAATGGAAAATGTGTTTTATATGTCAGTTATTGTGAAGGATTAATAAAATTAATTGAAGTTTAAAAATGACAAAAACTTCTTTAAAATTGGTGAATTCCAGTTTCTGGTAAACCTCTTAGTACACACACACACACACACACACACACACACACACACAATGATCTTAGAGACTGAGCTGTTTGAAAACTTTCTCACGATTTTAATGGACTTTGGGAAAATAGTTTGTAAATGCCTGACAGACTACATAGTTGTTTCTTGCTACCCTTTAAAGATAATGATTATGATGGTAACAATGATGTGTACTTACTGAGTGTTTAATGCCAGGCCCTCTTCTAAACATTTTTAAATATGTTATCTCATTTAATTTCTCCACAATTTTGTGAGGTAAGTACTGTTACTAAGGCCCACTTTATAAGTAAGGAAACTAAAGTACAAAGATAGTAAGAAAAATTTTCCAAGGTTATATAACTAGTCCATAACAAAGGCTATATTTGAACCTTGTCAGACTTCAGAGCCTATGCTATAATATATGGCCTGATATAAACTTCATTAGCATATTCTGCTGAAAGACTATCAAACAGTGTATTTTTTTAGCACTTATTGAAACAGGAACTGTTATAGGAACTATGTGACTTCCATATTCTTACAGAGTCTAAGATCAGTTTGGGAAATAAGATATAAATATCTATAAAGAACATAATTAATATGGAAGATATAAAGAAGTTTGCCATTGACTTAATGTCAGTCTGAACTTATAATGCTCTTTCTTTGAGAGAAACTAAATTTCTTTTTAAATGTCACATTTAGGTAATTCTTTTCATAGTCTTATAAGCATAAGTATAAATGATGACCAACTATGCTATTGACAATTATATATATTTTTATGGTATGAAGAAAAATATGTGTGCTACTTCTGGAAAATTGAAATAATTTAAGTTTCTTTTTTGTCTGTTATAAAATTGTAGGAAATTCTAATACCATCTTGATTGATTTACATAATATTCTTAGACTTAAGTTTATCATTCTTCCTATTTTCTTCAATGGAAGTTTGATATATTGTTACTTTCCCCATTTCATATCTCAGTATTTGCTAAAAAAATCAAAATTTAAAAAAACCTTGCTTCTAGTGCCTTATTTGGTCATGTT
This sequence comes from Eidolon dupreanum, assembly GCA_028627145.1. Lineage (NCBI taxonomy): Eukaryota > Metazoa > Chordata > Mammalia > Chiroptera > Pteropodidae > Eidolon > Eidolon dupreanum. Next base: position 63,127,239 of record CM053510.1, on the reverse strand, counting down.
TCTTTAAAAGTTCCCATAATATTGCATTAATATTACTTCTTCATAGTGTCTGATTGACAGTGGCACGTTGATGAGGGTGTGACTCTAGGCTTTCAAATGAAGTCCAGAGAATTCATCTGGGCTAGTCGAATGCATGACCCGGCATCTATGTCATGTTCTTTCCCTTCATTTTTCAGTCAGATATGTCAAGTCTTCTTCATTATTCTACCACTATCATTAACCATTGTCTGGCATACAGCAGGCATTCAGGAAATGTTTGCTGAGGGAGTGATTGAATGGTTTTCTAATTCATTCTGTTTTGTTGTTAAGGTCAAATATGAGATCTATGTGACAGCATTTTGTAAAGTACTTTTTAATAGTTGTATATTTTTAAATAAAATATATTCATTAATCAGTGGTTATATTTAAACTTTTCACTATTAATGAAAAATAATTTGATTATTTAAATAGTACTTCTCTGTCATTACAATTTGCCTGGCATGAAGTCAAAAGGATTACAAAAAGTTCTAATGAAGTAATTTCTTGATAACTGGTCCTCATTTATAATTATTAATTTAATTTCAATCATTGCACATAACATAAGTAATTCAGTCTTATTATAATTTTCTTTTATTTTCTAGCATGTTTTTACAATGAGTATTCCAAATTTTGACATCAGGTCACCTTTATTTCTCTTCTTCCTTTGCCATTGCTGCCTACATCTGTTCAACCATGTTCAATTCAAGACCATTTATTGAACACTTATTTCATTATAAATATATTGAGAATGCACATATGAATATGTCACATTTCTAGCCCTCAAGGAATCTCTTATCACTCACTATCCATATTGTGTATTTTTTTGTTACTATGTCTGTCTCTCTTACTAAATTGTGAGTTTATTAAGAACAGAAACTACATCTTATTCACTTGTGTTTCTGTAGCACCCCACATAGTGCTTGGTATCAGGTAGGCATCAATCGTTGACTAAACGAATAAACTCACAAAAACTTTATCCTTTATTGTGAGGGATATATCAAACTATTTCATATGTGAACCTCAATTCAAATTCTTCTTTCACCCTAACATTTTAATGTAAGAGGGCAGGTGTTTGCATTTTATAGAGATAATTTTCTGTATACAATGGTGCTAGCACCCTGTCAGCTGGTATCTGTCTCAGAATAATTTTCATGAGGAAAGTAAGCTACACAAAAGCTAATTGTAGGAATGTTAAGAGTTTACCACTTTTCTAACTTATATAGAATAAATACTTTTTTTTGGAGTTGAATTGATGTGCATCTGATTAAAAGATCCTACTTGGAAAAAGAAGTAAGCATATTTCTTAATAAGTTCAATAACTTCATTAATTCTTGGGAACCTACTTTGTACTAGTTGTGCTAGATGTTTAGGATACAGTGATGGAAAAGCCATCTGTGGTTAATGAGTTTCCACCTTGGTGAAAGGCAAGACTAAATTCATTCTAGTAAATACCCAATACATTGTGGTAACTGCTAAAATGGAAGGGGTTTATTTGTTTTTTGCTTGTTTGCTTAGTTACTGTTTGTTGAGTGCTTCCTATGAACAAGGCCTTAGCCTAAACATTTTATATACACAGTCTCATTTAATCATTCCAACAGTCCTAGAAGATCAAATCACTTGTCCCATTTTACAGACAAGAAAATTGGGATATGACTATTATATTGTGGGACCAACAAAGAGTGAATAATTGTGTCTTTGTAGAGGAACTGGAGAAGGAAATTGGGAGTAGGAGAATAATATGATCATATTGGTCAAGGAAGATGCTAAAAGATTTATTTAAAGCATTTTCTTCATTAAAGAGGGGCCAGCATTCACCAGAATTGTTTTTGTCTTTTAATCATCTTTGAAGCCTTTTTTGGATCACATTTTGTCTTGAGGATCACATTTCTGGCATGAATCCCTGGGAATATTAAGAAAGGACATCTTAGAATGTTCTAGTTGGCTGGAAGTGTGGAAATATCTGATGGATTTTTCTGGTCAGGTCCAGTAGGAGCAGAAATCATGTTTCAAGTTCTAGTTTTGGAGCAATTTAGGATATGGGAAGTTGAGTTCTGTGAACATGGAAATAATGATGAGAAATCCATAAACAAGATTTAAAAATAGGTGACTTTCATGCCCTGTTCCTTGCTTTTCCCATGGTGTCACATAATTTCATTACATCGCACATGGACTGAGACAGGCAGAGTGTATAACAGTTGACTTTATAACCTTATATCTTTCACTGGTTTCAGAACATATTACATGTATGGAGTTGATTATAAAATGTGAAAAGAAAAAGAAAAACTGTGTTTGTTATCAGATTCTAAATATGATAAAAATTTCAGAGAAAGTAGAAGTTCCCTTGCTTTTCATTACTAGAATTTCCTTGCTTTAAGCAGTTAATGAAGCACTGAAGTACCATTATTTGAGAGTAACTGCAGTAAGGACAGTCTAAATGAGGGAACTCATGAAACACAGATTTTTTATAAAGAAATACAATTTTGTTACAGTCAACTTTATTCAGTATCATGAAAGAAACTAATAATTAATGTTTTACTACTCACTTGAACTGCTAACATAGTGTTAACAAGAAGCAGCTTACAGGACTCGCTTTAATAGTTATACGAGAGGCATGTGAAATTATATGATCTAAATGACAAGCAATTTGCAATGTTTAAACCAATGAATATGGTTCAGTTTCTTTTAATAGATTAAAGTTGCCCAGAAATAACAATCTTATTTGCACTTTTAATGGGGTCTAATAAATTTATACTTCACCCACTTTGTTATATTATAAATTTTGAATTAATGGAATGTAATTTAATAACTTTTTCATTTATTTTCATTGATAAAAGTAAAGCAATTGGTCTGTATTTCTACCTGCTAATTAGTTCAGTTCCAGCCTAATTCTGGATGGTACTTGTCTTGTGCATCTCTTCTAGTCCTGGTAACTATAGACAGTCTGACCTATTCTCAAGTTTTATGTTGAAAGATCATGAAAACAGCTGTTTGTTACTCTAAATCATTTCTTTTTGAGACTAAGAATTGTTAGTTTCTTAATCTCTGGCTCACGTGATATGGTTTTCAGACAGGCTCTCATTTTGTCCCTATGTCCTGAAGTGAATGCTATAATCTAGATGGGGTCTGGCCAGGAAGGATTGGGAGTACTTGGTGTTGAAACCAGGCTTCCATGAATGAAAGGCACTTTTTATTTTCTTTAATCAGGGCACATTATGCCTTGGGCTCATGTTGAATGGGTAATAAATTACCATGCCTAGATCATTTGAAGTAAACTGTTTTAAATCAGTTCTGTTTACCTTTGAATTTTGTCTTCGCGTAAATTATTTATCATTGTTAAATCTCATCATTTTAGTTTTAGTCTATTGCTCCAATTAGTGAAATATTTTTGAAGACTGATTCTGTCTTCAGTGTATTAAATATTCTTTCTATTTTAGTGTGTCTTCAAAAATGGAAGGGAAATGGAGGAAAACCCAGTAGGGAAATCCTATCAAAAATGCATATGATGCTATTGTAAATGTTTCTGGTATTTTTATAGTATCTACTTCCCATTTTCACTATGATAAAAATCTTCACTCATATTTATATGTACTCCGAGGTAACTACCAATACGAATTAATCATAATTACAATACATCTGTTCAAAGCATATAAAACATCAAAATACTTTTTCTTTCTACTTGGATAACTTAATTTCCCTGTTTTAATTATTTATAAATATTTTGAAGTGAACCTAGTAAATGCATTTATGTGATTGTTACATGGTTGACAGATTAAAGTTCTTTTTCTATATATATATATTCATGATGGGCTTCACAGAGTTTTTAGTTCTCTTCAGAAAACACCCATAAAATTCTCCCTGCTAAACAATAAATCAATTTTTTTTATTTATATTCTCTGCTTACATACTCTTTGATCATTATTATTGTTAAATCACCTGGAATTTAGTCCCTGGGGGTTTGATGTCTGTTTCTATTGTCTCTGGAATTTCAAGAGAAGATGTAAACAAGGAAACTGCATTGTCTTCTGCTATACTTCACTTACCCATATGATAATGAATTGCTAGCTATCTTCCAATATTCAGTCTCTCTATGAAGCATTTCTTGACTTTCTCAAGTAAAACTAAACAACCACCCATCTTTAAATCCCCTCAGTGCTTTGTCCATATTTCTAACAGAGTACCTATAATGTTTGACTATACTTCTTTAATTTTCTTGTTATACAGCAAAGCACAAACATTATTGCATCTATTTTTGTATAATTTGTCCAGTGTCACTTCATTGAGTGATGAGTCACATCATTGTCCTCTTTTTAATGCCAATACAAAGGCCAGTATCAGGTGCAGTATAAATACTCAATAAATGTCATCAAGTGAAAACAAATGAGTGAATAAAATCTGCTCCTTGTCCTTTCCCTGCTCTCAGTTTGCTGGTCCCAGCCCTGCTGACACTGACTTGCTCCTGGTCTACAATTTGTCCACTTTCCATTCTCTTTTAATTTAATTTTACCTGGTTTTCCAATAAGAGAAAAATTTATTCCTTGCCTTTTCTTGATAAAAAGAGAATGAAAGGGAATTAATGGCTAAAATAATTCCTGAGCTACTATAAATTTTTGGTCCAGAAAAAAAAAGTTTCTTTTCTCGTGAAAGGTTTACCCTTGTTTTAAAATATTACTGGGTATACAAAGCAGGCTAAGAGATATTTGTGGACTAGTGTTGACAACTATTAAGTTATTTTTATGAGTCATTGCCCTAAATAAACAAATGCATAGCTGACTAGGAGTAACGTTTCTACTTTTTGTCACACCTTTATTAAATTGTGCGTGTGTGTGTGTGTGTGTGTGTGTGTGTGTTTTACATAATGGCCTTTTCACCTTTATAATAACTAAACTTCTTAAACTTTTAAAAATAAACATGCTGTATATTTGTTGTTTTAAGGAAGATTTTCAAGAGAAAATGGTGACTTGTAAGTTAGGAGTCAACAGAATAGGAGCTTGGCCAGCTGGCAGAACAGAAGTGATGAGGAACTGCATGAGCGTATTTCTAAGGTGTACATTTGCCTATATAGGCTGGACTGGCACTTGTCTGGGAACAATGATCCCTGACATGGAGCAAATTTTAGCACATAGGAGCCTAATATAAAGCTGGTGTTCACACAAGTTCAGCCATCCTGTGGTGAACAGGTGCAGCAAGGAGGCAATTTTCAAGGAGTCATACAGACTGAATTTAGCTTGAGACACTGTGGAAATGGTCACCAACTAAGGGAAGTTTATGAGTGACCAGTCAACATGTGTGCCATCACTTCCTGCCTAAGACATTCACCAGCCATGTGTTTGAATCAGCTTTGTAAAAAGAGGTAGATAAGTGGAAGGTTGTGGCATAAATTAAAAGGAAAGGTAAGGAGGAAATGAAATCTCATTAAAGGACTGCCACCCCCACCATGCCCTTAATGATTTCAACATGTAGTAGGTCTATCCCATGGGTCAAGAAATGGTAACTAAACAAATTGTGACTAATTTAATTCTTATAACAATGCTATGGTGTTTTAACTTTTTTTTCTTTCTCTACAAATAAGGAAATTGGAGCTCAATGGACTAAAGTAATTTCTTTAGGCGTTTGAAGACAATGAACTATAGAATCAGGTCTCGCAGCCCTAGCACTAGAGCTCTCACTCACAGAATCATAGAAGGATTTACAAGCACAACAATTTGTAAGTGATCCTTTTCAGAACTCTAGAAGGAAGAGGTACTAAATGTAGTGTGTGATTTCTTTTTGAGAGCCATGGAGGAGGCATCTAAAGCAAGCTCTGGCTTGGAAGACTGAGAAGTGCGTACTCCTAACATCCATCAACACTATTGACTGCGACCGTTTCTAATAGAATGGAACCAACTAGTTGCTATAGAGAATAGGACCCTAAGTATACTGAGAACTACTGTCATTCTTGGGCCAGTCGAGAGTGGTGTCAAAGGAAAATGAAGAAATGTGAGAAGAGCCAGGTATAATCAATAGTGCTGAAGACCAGGACTGTGTTCTGCACATTGTAGCTCATGATATCGGGGGATGTTATTCTGGGAAGGAATACAGAACAGCTCACAGAGATGCCAAGGCATGTGTTTAGTAGCTTACTAAATGACCTAACCAAGAAGTCTTTTAACTGAAATTTGAGGTGACGATTAAAAATTAAGCTTAGACAAGTTTAGAAAACCAGAGGTCAGAAGGCATAGAAAGAAAATGCCTTTGTACCATACCTGACAGAAAAAGCAGCAAAGAGGAGTCAAGAACAAATGTTACAGCCTATGAACAATGCATACTGATGCATGTTTATGGGTAATAAATTGAAATAGAAAGTTTTCTGATATCATAGTTCCATGGTTATCATTACTAATACTTAGCAGCATTGCGATTCAATGGAAAAGTGAACTTTGTTTTGGAAAACAGATCCAAGAGAAACAAAATTAGCAAAGAAGTACATCCCTATGTAAACCAGTCAATCTCAAAACATGAAGGCATTACAGGTACAGTTTTAAAGAGAGATAAATTAAAGTGATGGTTTCATGGGAATAGACCCAAAACAGAAGATGGTCAGAAGATGCTTTTCTAACAGAAATCATTTAATACAAAGCTAAGGTAGATGTAGGCATCTCAATTTTCCAGATGCTAGTTGAAAATCTACTGGCAGTTTACTGAAAGTAGAACATAAAATATGGATGTTTTTCTTGCTTTGATGAAAATTTCATCTTTTAAAACATATGAAAAATTATGGAAATTGACAAAATAAACATTTTCTAGACATATTTTTTTCTAGAAAGGATGATAAGAGTCTTGAAAGAATGTGATCTTATCTTACTAGAATTCATAATAGCTGAGAAAAGGAACACTGGGTGGAGTTAAATAAGCACCCTTGACTTTAGAAAAGTAAAAAGCAAAAGTTCTAGAAAAGATTAAGGTATAATTTCCTGGAATAAGATTCTAAAAGATGTTGAAATGGAAAAGAATCTCTCTCTCTCCCTGTCCTCCCCATACAGACACACCACTCAGTATTTTAGGAAGATTTCACTTAAAGGAAACATTATGCAGTAAATAAAAAGAAACCATGATCAAAAATCATTTAGAAAGTCCAAATACATTATTTTACAGTAATTAACTTTTCATTCATCAATTTGTCCCATGCTCATTTATTCATTCCTAAATTATAGATCATCTAATATATGTCAGGCATATAAACATTTAAATGTTTGCCTTTTAAAAGTATTTATAAAAGAATACATTATGAATTGCATATAATCTATTTCTTTTGGCTCCCCCAAACTGTTGCTAATTTGGAACTTAAAGAGTCAGTCTAATTAAAAACATATATTAAATTTTAGTAAATCTTAATAATTATCAATACGTTGTCTTTAAACTGAAGAATTATTTTATGGCATTTATTTTCACTTCTTTTACTTTTATGAGATTTGTCCTTTGTCTAGAAGTGTGAATAAGACTTTTCCAGCTTTAAAACATTTTATATGTTTTTAGTGTTAAACTTGGGCCAGATTGACAAAAATTTTCAATGTGAGGAATAGATTTTTTTCCTGAGTACAATTAAATGTTATTAGAAATTTGCTTTTTATCTTTTTATTAAGTAATCTTTTATTAAGTAATATTTCATACAGACTAAATAATATGATATATATGATATAAATGCAAGTTATGAAGCTTAAAGTAAAAAGAGTAACCTGTGAATCCACTCCCTAATGTAACAATTTAAACATTCCCAATGATCTACTGGGCAACTCCCTGAATCCACTCCCTTGCCTCACCCTCTGATTCTGTAGTACTCCACCCACTAAGAAATAATCATCCTGGGTTTGATATTATCACTCTTATGTTTTGTTTTGTTTTCAATGGCCTTCTAACAATGTACATATCTCTAAAGTTATATTGTTTACCTTTACTTGTTTCTGAGTTTAGGAATGAACTAGTTTATCCAGGATTCTCTAAGCAGGAGTGTAACTAACATCTTGAAATCACTTCCATAAGAATAACTGCTGATAATTGAGAGCCTACGCTATGATCCAGGCTCAGGATGACCAGCTTTGATTTACTTACATTTAATACAACAGCCAAATAAGATAGGTATTATTATCTTCATTATAACAATGAGGATAAGAGACAGTCTATATATTACATGAATAGACTTATAATTTTGCAATGAAGAAATATTTAATATTTATTTTTTGCTAAACAATTTTTTTTCCTGTGCAACTACATAGATAATAAACAGTTGATATAACAGTTGCTGTCACTTATGATTTGCAAAGTGGTCTCAATTTAATATTTAACCTAAAAAGCACTTCATGCTTTTGACTAAACTGTCAAGTAAATCTTTTGTCTTTTTGCTTTTAATCACAGGACCAAAGTTAGAATGCCATTGTTTTATAAATATAGGCACAACTGGGTGTGCTGATTAGTGTATCTGAACCCTGTGTCTTGTTCCTGTGAGCTCCCTTCTTCTCGTATCTGTGCAACAAGAGTGGTGTTTACTGCGGCAGATGAAAAATGCTGTGTATGGAGAAGCTCCTCTATATCAGGTTAGATTTCAGAAGGCTTTTTGGGGGGTTGTTGATAAGTCCAAAGTGGCTGAAAGAAATTTAGAGCATAATATCCAAATATATTTACAACAAATAGGTGTGAGATTAAAAGTATACGATAGTATGATATCTTAAATTTAAGCATGACGTTTTTTCACTTGATTTACCTGGTTTATCTATATTGAATTTGGGTCGAACCAAGAAGCTCCCCTTTTTTTGATGATTTCCAGAAGTGACTCAGAAATGCTTCAGTGGTTAGTGAATCCCCAGCAAGATGGTCACAACATTTCTTTTTTGTTCTTGAATAAGCTTTTACCTTACCCAGGGTTAGCATTAAGCCTGCAAATATGCAAAGTTTTAGCCAAAGTTTTTTTCATCTCTCACTGATAAATTATCGATTGCATAAACATGACACTTTACATGTGTGCTGTGACTTAATCTTAGTGGTTGCCTTAGATTTTGTGACATATTCACAACTAATCCAAGTCCATTCTCAAATGACACTACACTGCTTCATGGGTAGTGGAGATACCTTACAGCAGAGCATGCCTAATTCCTTTCTCTCTGTTCCTAATAACATTGCTCACATTTATTTCTCTTACCCACCTGCTATAATAATGCAATACATTGTTATTATTACTTTCAACAGTTATCTATTAGATCAAATAAAGTAAGAAAAATGTGATTTTATTTCACCTTTATTTATTTCTTCTCCAATACTCTTTCTCCATATAGATCCAAGTTTCTGACCTATATCAGATCCTTCTCCTTGAAGAACTTTTAACATTTTCCTGCAGGGCAGGTTTGTTGGCAATGAATTTCCTTAGTTTTGTTTTTCTGAGACAGTTTTTATTTCTCCTTTATTTTTAAAGTATCACTGGATATAGAAGTCTAAGTTAGTAATTTTTTTAAAAATTTTAACACTAACATTTTACTTCAGTCTCTTCTTGTTTGCATTATTTGATCCAAGAGAAGTTGTTGATTTTCAGTTTGTTCAGCATTTTCTTGTTTGAAGACAGAGTGACAACTTCCAAGTTCTTTACATTCAGTGCTGAAACTAGGATTCCCCTTGGGACTTACTCTTTGTCCTTCAAAATACTTTTTACTAATGGAAAATTCCAAACATCCATACCATATTCTTAGTTTCTTAGATTTTCTATTTTTAAAATGTTATTGATTTTATTTAATTTTCCTTGTACTCTTTTTATTAGCACTTTTAATTTTGTCACTGTATTTATACTTACTGGATATGGTGTGGTTAGTAATAGTCTTCAAATATCTCAAAATCAAAGAGAAATGACATGCCAGCTGAAGGCTCTTTACTGCATGAGAAGGCAACTAAACTTGGCTGTTATTATTTTTGCTGATACCACTAGAATAATTCTGCCCCTGAATTTTGTTTATCACTATTAAAATTTTAAGTAGAATTGCTTTTACATGAATTATGTAGATCATAGTGGTGCTGTGTGTGGATGGATATTTATTGGGAATAGATATGAGGTGATGTGATCTGGTAAGTTCAAGGGCATGTCCCTGGAATAAACCCTGTGTAGGCACTGATGCCCTCAGGGTAAGTTAAGAGCATTTGGTGTGTAGTACTTGCTATACTGTAATTGCTTGTTTTACCTGCCTGTCTCCCCTACTAATAGCTTTTTTGTTCTTTACTTTTATCTGATACAGATCAACAATTGACAAACATTAGCACTTCTCAAGTCTTAGCCCACATTATACATGATGGGCTGAATCAAGTTTAGTACTTTCTACGCTGTGGCTACATATATTTTTGCCCTCAAGTATAGGGTATTTTCTCTTATGAGAAATCCATTTGGAATTTAAGAATAATTTAATGGAATAAACTTTAGTATTTTAATTTAAGTAATTTTGAGACGAAGCAAATTATGCCCATACATTTATGTAGCACATTAGGTTTATGGCTGTCTAGTCTCACTTGGCTATTGGATTTACATTTTAAAGAGCTTTACTTGTGTGTGTGTGTGTGTGTGTGTGTGTGTGTGTGTGTGTGTGTGTGTGTTTCATAGATCAGAAAAATTACGTTGAAACATTTGGGTGCTTTTAGATATCTTTATTAAAAAACTATCCCGTGACACAAGCAAAACATCAATTTACATTTATAACTGTGTGTAGAATGCTAACGTGGTTCTCTAGATTTGGCAAATGTCTCTAGGGAGTTTTTGCTGACTGTAAACAGATTATGTCTATGTGATGCAAAAATAAAATATTTGGTTGTTATGAGAAATTCAGTGGTAGAAATCAGTGTAGGTTGGTTGACAGCAGGCAGATCAAGCTCCTAGCTGGTTTGAACAATTGCTTAGCTGGTTGTTCTAATGCTATGTAGACATAATTTTAGTCAAGCAGGGAAACAACAGGTATTATACATTAAAGGACACGTTAAAAATCTTTTTGTATAGTGCTGTGCTTTTTCTCTTCATTGGTTGATATTTCATGTATTTTTTTTTTTAGCATCCAAGCATTCTTAGGGCCTAGAAAAATCATTTAATCTATCAACTATCAAATGACAGGTTGTGCTGAGTTACTTCCCAAACCTTCCTTATGATTGGATACAGAGAATCACAGAGTCAAACTTTACCCTACCACAGTTCTCAGTTTGAAGAGGAAAATTTAGTTCATGAGTGTCTGTATGTAGAAAATACTCAGATTAGAGATTTACACTGTTCTCCGTCCTTCATAGCTATTTATGTGGTTTGGAAGAGAATATTCTTTTAAATACAGAGAATATCTGAGTCAGAGGGAGAGACTTGAGTTTCAATGGAATTCAGGCCTTCCCTCCACAAATGTGTTTTCAAAATGCTGGAAATATTCATGAATGAGTGTACAGCTCAACAAATACTTAAACATATATTTAAGTGGAGGGCAGTATTCTAAGCTGTGGTGGAATTGTTTTGATAAAATTTAATCTTCACATTCTTGAGGACTGATTTGCACTGAAAGCTGATTTTTTTAAAAAGATGGGAATTGATGTGGAATTTAGGTATGAATTAATAAGAACCTGTGAGTTAATTTGCACTATAAAGTGTTTATAAAGTGTTCAGGTGACCTTAAGTATAAAACTTGTATTCATTTTTAGTTTTTCCAGCAGCTAGTTTGCCGAAGGAGTAAATAAACAATAATAGGCAAGTGACTGTGAAATACAGATTTTCTGTGGTTTTGGATTTCTCCTCATGTTAATTCTTAACAATAAACATATCAGTTCTTTTAAATACTTCTACTATTGAATAGTTAGAGCAACCAGTCTGATGTAAATGATTGATTAATTGAAGTACCAGAAATTTTAGAATATTTGGTAATTTTGTCATCCAAAATGAACTAAATGATTATATAGTATAAATTAAAGTTTTATTTTGGAAATCTCTCAGTTTTCAAGCTAATTTTATGCATATTAATTGTGCATCACTTTCAATAATTTGCTGTGAAATGAAAATTTAAAAATATTTTCAAAGCATAGGTCATGTTAATACAAAAAAATGAGACCCTTTCTTCTTGAGGATAAACAAAAATATTAGATGCTATGCACAGAACTTGGTATTATTTTGTGAAATGCTTATGCCTTATAGCCTTTGGGATTTTTAAATTGTAATTTGCATACAAAACTAATATTTGGACATTAAAAGGATGATTTTCAAATCTGAGGATTATTTAAATTCTCTGCTTTAACTTCAGCTACTTTGGTTTGTTTATTTCTTTGCTAATTGGTGTCTTCTCAGAGGATAAAAAGGAAGAAGAAAAAAGACCTGCAATACAAATTGGAGAAAGAGTTTAAACAAAGTGGTTAAAATAGGGTTTAGCGTGATCTGTGGCTTTCAGATAGCTTGTTTACCATTTTCCTGGATAGTAAAGAATTTGCTTTTACTTTGGGTTTGGTTTCCTAGTAGCCTTTAGAGGAAGTAACCATTGTGAGAACTTAAAACATTTTAAATACATTTTGTCTTTAGTACATGTATTGAGGTTAGCCCTGTACATTTTTAAAATTGTGCAATTTGTATTCAGTGTGTTTGCTTTCCTTCTTCAGGTGCATTTTCCTTCCTTTATTCTCTTCTCTCTTCCCTTCTCCACTTTTTTCGTTCGTTTAACAAATACATATTGAACTTCACCTATGTGCCAGGCATATATGTCTGCATATGTCTTAATAGTGGATGCCTTGGAGGAAATTTCATGAAATTATGGCCAACCAATGACACAATTAGATAACTTTCTCTGTATTTATATATCCAGCTGATTGGCTTTAGTGCAAGTCCTCTTCCCTCAGAGTCATTGTTAGCTAGGGTTGGCTACATTGCTATAAAAACATCACCAATATGTAATAACTCAAGCAAAGTTAAAGTCTTTCTCAAGTAACAGTTACTGGCAGATGTTCCAAATCAGGGGGAGGGGACTCTGCTCTACTAAGTCATTAAAGGACCCCAACTGAGGCATGGCTTGTTGGGTCTTTGCCATTTCAGCCCCAGTAAGGGAGAAAAAGCATGGAATATTGTGCAGGAGAGGTTTATGGGCCAGAGCTAGGAACAGTATTCATAATTTCCATTCACATTTTATAGTCAAATAGTCATACTAACTGCAAAGGAAAAAGAGAAATGGATTCTAGCCTTGTGCCTAGAAAGAAGTGGGAAATGATTTACAATTAATGGTCATGGATTCACAGTGATGGATGGCCATCTTAAGCCAGACCTAACCAGTAGCTTTGACAAAGATGCACTCTATTATAACTAGTTTTCAATTTAAACACCTTAAAAACAATTTCTGACTTTTTTTTGTTTCTGTTTATGAAAAGTTCTCTTTGGTCTTTGTAGGAGACTTAATACATATATAATTGAGTATATTAATATGTAACATAATAGTATCTATAAACTATTTAGAAGAATTTTAAATCTGTCCTTAATCACATAACTCAGAGAGTTATTATAATGCTGTTGTATTTTCTTTTAGCCTTTTACATACATTAAAAAATATAATTGGCTTATTTTGCTTAACATAATTATCTTGAGGTCCATTCACGTTGTCGCAAATGGCAGTATTTCATCTCTTCTTATGGTTGAGTAATATTTCATTGTATATATGTACCACAACTTCTTTATCCAATCATCTATTGTAGGACACTTCAGTTGTTTCCATGTCCTGGTCACTGTGAATAATGCTGCTATAAACTAAGGGAAATAAGCCAAACAGAAAAAGTCAAAAATCACATGATATCACTTACA
>CM053510.1:63089835-63112920 GCA_028627145.1 Eidolon dupreanum | reverse complement strand
ATGCTATAAATATGGATACATGTCATTACACATTTGTCAAAAACCTATAGAATGTACAACACAAAGAGTTAAGAGTAATGTAAGCAGTGGACTTTGGGTAATTATGATGTCAGTGTAGGTTCATCAGTTATAACAAATATACCACCTTGGTGGGGGATATTAATAATGGGGGGAGGCTCTATATATGTGAGGGCAGGGGATTGCATGGGGAATCTCTGTATCTTCCACTCGATTTTTCTGTGAACATAAAACTGCTCTAGAAAATAAGTCTTAATAAAAAATCATGAATCTCCATTTGAATGGTATCTAGAAATTTCAAACTAGGTAGTAAAGTCGTAAAAATCTGGCTTGCCTTTGAGTGGTTAACTGCAGAGTTCTCCAGGGCCCAAGAACTATGATGGTTTAAAATGAACCCTGACCAAAGATTTGTGGTTTTTTCTGAAAAGGAAGTTTGGTTCTGGTTAAGTCCAAACTGACTGTGGGAAAGTTATAGAAACAAATACTTCTTTGTTGTGGTAAACTGAAATTTATTGGCCTCCACGGGAAATTTTATAAGGTTGCTGGTCGTCTTGCTTTTATGTTTTGGTGCAATATAATGCCATAATAGTTCATGTAAAGCTGAAATGTAATACAGAGAAATTCCATACCATTGTTTCTCCAGAGACAGTTCAATAAGGGTCAAAGTTAGATTGAATTAAGATAGGGAGGCAATGCAACTAAACTGAGAAAATTTGATATGGCAGCACCAAAGAACAGTAGAACGAAATTGACTCTGGTTTTGAAAAGCTTCAGAAATCAGTAATGAAAAACTTTTATAATTCAATGGCTGTAATAATTGTTAAATAATATTTATTTAGCACTCTCCTGTATTTGGGACTTTGGTCATATCAATTTAGTATTATACAAATTCATTTTGTATCCTTTGGAACTTTAAAGAATGAAATCAAAGTTTGAGGACAGCACTTCTTTGGACACATGTTCGAAGTTGGGTGAGAGCTTTTATATATGAACTGTCTGTGGAGGACATAGCCTCATAATCAAGATTCATGTAGATGCTTTCACAGTTATAATGGAAAACTGGCACTCCTGGACATCTGGTACAGTTTGAGACCACTCTCTTGATTTGTGTTAAGGTGCCAGCAGTTTTATCCACCACTGCCTTTGCGTGCACTCTGTGTGAAAATATCAGCACAGCGAAAAAAAAAATAATAGCTTGGCATTATTTTGAAAACAGTTTTACCATTTGAGTTCTCTGATATGATTTCTCAAACTCCTGGAGGTCTGAGGACCAACCACATAGATTTCCTAGGCCTAAGATTTCCAAGAAGAGAAATCATGCTCTTTCTTTTTAGCTATTCTGTTTGATCTTGAAAAGTGAAACTCTTTTGTTTGAAAAATTCCCAAATTCTGTAGCACTGGGAATATTTATTTTCTTCAAAGCTACAATTTCTAGTTTTTTCCTTTAGAAAAATTATAGTAGCTTTTTGGAAAAATATTACTTGCACAGTGTTTTGATTAAGGGTAGGAATAAACAATGATTTTTTTTATTGGTGAAAAGTTTTATACATTTTCTTAAAATGTACTAGCAATTATATAGGAACTTCATGAGAATACAGAAAAACTGGAGATAAAGATATTTTCAGAAATTATTCAAAAAAGACTCATTTTATTAGAAACACCAAATATATTAAATATTTTTTCACATTTAATATAGATATTATGTTTATTCAAGTACATTTTATTCTTACTTTCTTTGCTAAATTGATTCTATAGTTAATAGGTTAATAGGTTAATAATATTATAGTTAATAAACTATAGTTAATAAGTTAAATATTATGCTTGTATTTTTGTTAAAACATTATACCAGTTACCAAGCACCATACATTGATTTACTACATATATTATAGGTTCTTAATCTAAGACATATGGATATATTTCAAGGCTTCGTCAAACCCCTAAATTACTAATATGCAAAATTTGGTGCATGATTACTTTTTATGGGGTGAAAGTCCATCAGATTATCAAAAAGGTTTCCTAGAAATATCCTACTCTCAGTTATTCTGTATTTAAGGAGATGGCTACAAATATTTTATTTCAATTTTGTGGAGAGAAAATATGATTTTTAACACAGCATTGATTAAACAACTGGTTGTTTGACTTTTCTCTCTGTAACTGTTATTTTGGCATTAATGTAGACAGTCCAAATTATTTAATTATGTCTGAATAAATTTACAATCCATGAAATTCACCCACATTTGTTCCATTTATCACTCCATGGAAACAGTATGCTTTTGGCTGCTACTAAATTTTCTACACACAGGACATTTTCATTTTTATGTTTATAATATATTCTTCTAGATTATACTGTTTCATTTAAACTCTTTCAGGAAATGCAGTAAAGTTTAATGCTCTTTTAAAAATATGTTTTGAATGAGTCAGCTAGCTTTCATAGTAGAGGTTGATTTTTCTTATTATAACTTATTCTTAATTTTTCTTCCCATCCTGTGTATCATTGCTGTTATTCATTTCACCAACACATAAGCATACATAATCAGATCAATTGTTGCTATTATTTTGAACAAATTGTTATTTTTAGATCAGGTAAGATATGAAACTCAAAAATTTTATTTTATCTTTACGTATTCCTTCTCAAGTACTCTTCCCTCCTGTATTTAGATTCAAATTTTTCACCTGTATTATTTGCCTTCTCTCTAAAGAATTTCTTTCAAAATTTCATATGAGGTGACAAATTCTCCCAATTTTTTCTTGACTGAGAAATTCTTTATTTCTCTTTCACTTTTGAAGGATAATGTCAGAGGACACTGAATCTTAGATTGGTCATTTTTTTTCCCTCTCAACCATATAAATATTTTACTCCACTTCTTTCTTGCATGGTGTCAGAGGAATATCAGATATACTTCTTATCTTTGCTTTTTTATAGGTAAAGTTTTTTTATTTCTCTCTGGCTTCTTTCAGAATTTTTCTTTATCTTTGTTTTTCTTTTTCTTTTTAAATAATTTGAATAGGATATAATTAAGTGTAGTTTGTGTGTGTGTGTGTGTGTGTGTGTGTGTTGTGTGTGTGTGTTTTGTCTTTTGTTTTTTTTATTTTTGTTTTTGTTTTTTTTTTTGCATTTATTCTGCTTTGTACTGTTTGAACTTTCTGGATATGTATTTTGGTGTAAATTCTCAGTCATTATCGTTTCAAGTATTCTCATTTTTTTCTCTCTTTCTTCTCTTCTTTCTATTCCCATTACATATATGTTACACCTTTTGTAGCTGTCCCTCAGTTTTTAGATAATCTGTTCTGGGACTTTTTTTTTTTTCTCTCAATCTTTTTCTTCTTTGCTTTTTTATTATTGGAAGTTTCTTTTGAGATATCTTCAAGTGCAGAGATTCTTTCCTCAGCTTTGTTTAGTTTATTAATTAATTGAAGGCATTCTTTATATTACAGTGTTGTTGATCTAGCAGTTTATGTTGATTCTTTCTTTGAATTTCTGTTTTTCTGCTTACATTGCCCATATGGTTATGCATGATAGCTACTTTATCCACTAGAGCCCTCAGCATATTAATTATAACTGTTTAAATTCCTGGTCTGATGGTTCCGAAGTCTCTATTATATCTGAATCTGATTCTGATGCCTACTTTGTACCCTCAAACTGTGTTTTTTGCCTTTTAGTATGCCCTGTAAGTTTTTTTTGATAGACAGATATGATGTACTGGATAAAAGGAACTGCTATAAATAGGCCTTTAGTAATGTAGTGGTGAGGTGTACGGGAGAGGAAGCATTCCATATTTTTCTGATTAGGTCTCAGTTTTTTAGTGAGCCTGTGTCTATCGACTGTGAACTTCATAAGTCTCAGTTCCTGTCTCCCCCACCTCCCATGCCCCCCACACATACACACCTTAGGTGGGACCAGATGGCTAGAGTAACCTGGAGTTGAGTATTTTCCTTTCTCCTGGTGAGTTAGGCATTGATAAAACATCACCTGATAGGATCAGGTAAAACAGTTTCTCCTGTGGGCAGACTTTGTTAAGAACAGAATGTTCTGATATATTTCAAAATGGTTCCTTTTTCTCCTACCTGCTGGAAGCACCAGTAGACTTTTTCTCTGATATTCACTGTGAGAACCTGGTAGAGCTGTAGGAGGTAAAACTCAAGACCAGTGTGGAGTACCTCTGTGATGGGACCCCCCTGTAGTTTTTAACCTCTCAGACTTATATACATTGACTCTCTAGTGATTTTTCAATTATAGTTCATATTTTCCTACTCTGGCACTGGTTCTTATGAAGGTTTCTGCTAATGGGTTTTTGCTCTAGTTTGTTGTGATTCTCTGTATTCACCTGTCTGTCTCTCGAACTTTGGGAGCAGCAATTTGCTCTATGACTTCATGTCTCCTGTGAGTCTAAGAAGAGTTGTTGATGTTTTAGTTTGTTCAGAACTTTACTTGTTATCAGGGCAGAGTGCTAACTTCCAGACACCGTTTATTCTAGACCAGAAACCAAAAGTTACCTCCATATATTTTTAAAGTATATATCTCATATTGTAATTTATAATTTTGTATTTGAGTATAGATACCACTTAAATTGGTCTAAAGCTTAGGGATATTATATGACACAAAGAGTACAAAGATAATTTGTTGGAATATTTCTTCCCCAAAATATTGAAGAATTTTTTTCAAACACCAAATACTTTGCCTTTTATTCTGTAAGAGTTTATGCATTTTGAATTCAGCTGAATGCCTTTAGCCAATGTACTTTTGATTCAACAATTGCAAATAAATATGTGGTACTTGCCACTGTCAAATTCTTTCCTGGTTTTGTCCAAAATTATGTCATATATATATCATGCTCTAGTTATCTGGGGCTATAGAGAACTTCAAAAATTATCTTTAAAGATGATTATATCTGGCTTTGGTTTATATACTTGAAATGTCAAAAAGAACAAATCACCTTAATGCACACCTTAAAATAGTTTCCTGATATTTTCTGAAAGAAACATTTGATGTGAGTATTCTTTGGAAAGCAAACTTCTATCAATTAAAAAGAATAATTCTGCTATAATCTTGGTGTTTATTTGGCAATCCTAGAAGTAAGAAATGATTTTAAAAATTTCATTAAGATGAAATTTTCAGCTAAGATGATGACTGAAAAAATATTACCAGCCCAGAATATGGGAGACAGATTTGAAAATGAGAGGTAGAGTCAGTCATGGAAAAATAACCCTAAATTTGTAATTATTTTTACTGTGTCACCATGGACAAGTCTGTGTACTACCAGCAAGCCATTGGGAAATGAAATAAATAACTATAAATAAATTATTTTTAAAAAACTATATATTTTTTAGGTTCTTTTTAAACTGATTATTATTATTTTTTTTGGTGATATTGGTTAATGAAGGTCCAGTAAGTTTCAGGTGTACAATTTAACAATAAGACATATATATATATATATATATATATATATATATATATATATATATTGCATTATGTGTTTCCATCCCATAATTAGATTTCATTCTGTCACCACCTCTTTGACCCCTTTTACCCCATCTCTCTTCCTCTTCCCCCTTCCCCCTCATCTTCTGGTAATCACTATTGTTCATGTCCATGCCCATGTCCATGAGTAAAAAACCTCATCATTTTTAGTAGCATTGAATAATATCTAGGAAATACCTAGGAAACCTAGGTATCTAGGATATCCTAGGATACAAACACCTAGGAAAACATTTAATAGAAGATTTTCAAGTCCTCTATATTAAATACTACAAAATTTTGCTAAGAGAAATTAAGGAAGATGTATATAATTGTAAAATATACAATATTGATGGATCTAAAAACTCTATTATTGAGATGCCAGTCTTTCTACATTGATCTGTAGGTTCAATACATCCCAATCAAAATCCAGCAGCTTTTTTGTTCAAGTGGATGATTTTAAAATTTATACGAAAATGCAAAATACCTAGAATAGCCAAGATAGTCTTAAAGAAAAAGAACAAAGTTGGAGAACATGCCAGATTCACTCTTATAAAGTGGCAGTAATTAACATAGTGTGGTATGTTATAATTGGCATTATAATAGATAAATAGATCAGTGCAACAGAATTGAGAGTTTTGAAATATTTCATTTTTGAAATAGGCACCGAAACAATTCAGTAAGGAGCAGAAGAACTTTAAATAAAATGGTGCTGCAATAACTGGATATTTATTGAGGGGGAAAAAAGAACCTTGACACCTATCTCACATCTAAACAAAAATTAATTTAAGGTGGATCATAAACATAAATGTAAAAACTAAAACTCGAAAACTTCTAGAAGATACCATAAAATATCTTTATGATATTAGGGAAGGCAAAGGTTTCTTAAACACAGCATACTACACACTAGCAATAACAAAAAACAATTTAAATTGGGTTTCACCAAAAGTAAAACTTTTCTCATGAAAAGGCAGAAAGTAAAAAGGCCATCCATAGATTAGGAATAAATACCTCTGACAAAGGACTTGTATTTTGAATATGTAAAGAATTCCTTTATATCAATAAAAAGACAAAATGTGGACAAAAGTATTGCTCAAACATTTTTGTAAATGGAAAAAAATATAGGAAAGTATAATATTGTGGTCATCAGGGAAATGTAAATTAAAACCACAATCACATACCACTGCAAAATGAGTCATTAGAAAGATCAACAGTACTGAATGTCAGCAAGGATGAGGAGCAAACAGAACTCTCATACATTGCTAGTGGAAATGTAATTCTTGCAACCACTTTGCAAAACTGTTTGGTAATCGCTAATAATGTTAAACGTACTCTTACCGTCTGACCTAACAATTTCATTACTGGGAATGTACCCAAGGGAAATAGTGCAATGTTTATATAAATATTTGCACAGGAATGTTTCGAGTAGTTTTATTTGTAATTGCTCAAACCTGGAAACCACCCAAGTATTTGTTAATAGGTTATGACATTATAGTGTTCTCTTGTTATGTTTTGTCTAACATTGCTATATGATGGAACTTCAGTGGTTTTTCTAAGCTTAAACTTAAGTAACTATCTTGATTAGAAGTTTAATGGTCTTCAAATGATGTTTTATATAGTGTTTATGCAGTGCATAGAGCTGTGAAGACTATAGCTGTTGGCGTTGCTGGTGACTTAACTAGATAAAAATTCTACATAAAAAATAGCATAATATCTAAGTGGTACTATTTTGTGGCCAGCAAGAAATACAGTGCTAAAGTGTGGGAGGGTAAGGTCATGAACCATCAGCTATAGAGGAAATTAGAATTTTACACTTTTTAAAAAGTAATAATGGCTGTATGCTTAGGCTTCTAAAGGACTCAAGCTATAGGGTGAAGGAGTGAAGGGGAATTAACCAAAGAGCCAGACCAGCATTCTGAAGAATGTCAGCAGAACAAGAAAGCGTTGTATTATTGATGTCCTCTTGGTATTATTATTAGGTAGTAATGATACTAAACTGTATAATGGAAACAATATTGGCATATAATTTGAGATGCATCATTTTAGCAGTGAAGGTTTGAGAGGTTAAGAGACTTTTCTTTATGAAAAATGTGCTCTTAGTTTGAAAGTTTCTGCAAGCTTGTATTTTTTGGTAACTGCTTTTCTATTATGAATTTAAAATTCTCATTAAGGAACCCTCTGAAGACAATAAATTACATAATGTCAAAAATTAATACGCTTTGTCACACTGAAGGAGTCGTTGTTCTAATACACGCTTCTGTTTCTTTCAGTACTTTCCAGCCAATATATAAAACCACATATGCAAGATGTCATTTACTGATACTGTAAAATGACTGGAATTTTATTGGATAGCAGGAGGTGAAATGGCCAAAACATGCAATAGTTTTGCAGACATGTTGAGATTTTGAAATTAAAAAAAGAAAACAATATAGCACTTGAGTAAATAAAGTCATATCTTTCATCTTTCTTCAGGTTTCCAAGGTCCTCAATTAAATGTGTTAGTACTGGATTTTTCCTTGCTGCAGAAGTGAGCTGTGAGACAGTAGAAATAGGCTTTGAAATACTTGAGACAAAAGGTGGGAGCGTGCATTATGGATCTAGGCAGATCCGAGATTAGGAAATTAAGATTTTTACCTCCTCAGAAGTTTATGAGAATCTGTTATATGACCAACTCATTTATTTTCTGTCATTTGACTTTCTAATTAATTTTTCCTTCTTTAAGCTTCTTTCTGGGCCTTTTTAAACACATGGGAGATCATCCTGGAGAAAATATCCTGAAAATATGATGTCTAACCTTCCATGAAATGTATAATGTTATTATCTTTTGAAAGACAGGAGTTAAAGTATATTTTACCCTTGGAATATTGTTAAATAACCTTAAATTATCAATAAGAATAAGGGATAGAAAACACAAATTCAGAGGTATGGCAATGAAAAGACATTTGTAGGACCCAGTTTCCATTTAATTTATGTGTATTATGTGAAGAAGAGATACAGTGTATTGCAAACAATTTCTTTTTATCTGATGGGCAGTTTTGGAGTTTTTTTTTTTTTAAATAAAGAGTAATAAGGATTAAAATAAGTTGTACCTTTAAAGAAAACTTTTCTTATTGTTTCGAATAGCCATTTTGTACAACCTATAACTCACCCCAATCTTCCTGTCCTCAATAAATCTTAAAGGAATTGTTAGCTCTAATGTAGGGAATGAGCCAAAGTGGGAGGATATATCAAGATGCCAACTTGGAAAGGAAATCAGTTGCTTTTTCAATAATCAAAAAGAATATAGCACCAAGGAAATTAACTTTTCTAACTATTCTTATGGGACAAGCAAACAACTGGTGTAACCATGCTATCCAGCAACCAGAAATGAATTAGATATTTACTAAATCATTATACTTATCCTGGTACAAATACCTGTTGGCAATAAAAGTACAGCACTTAAAAGAAAGCAAAAGACAGGGGAAATGAAAACAATTGTTCTACTCCCCCAACTTTTCCTAATCAGCATGTGATGATGAAATTCTCATTCAAAGCCTATTAAATAAACATAGGTTGTTCATTCAGAATTAGTCTCAGTCCTTAGCTTCTTTAAAAGACGTTTTCAGGTCACTTACCCTAAGAACATAGTAGTAGTAGATTATTCATTCTTTTTCCCTTCAAAAAGAAGACATCTCAGGCAACTTTTAAAAGTGATTTATCCATATTCACTCTGGTAATAACCTTTGGGGATTGTTAAAGAACTGGGTAGGTCTCTGGCTCTACTGGTCAAAGATAGAGATGACATTAAAAATTGCCGCAGTTGGCAATCTCTAGTGGAAAAATGATAACATAAGGCTGGAATTCCTTCTGGCTTGAGAGACCTAATTCTATGGCTTTACTCTATATAAATATCTTAGAATATCTTAGGAGAAATGACCTACTTTAGTTTTGATAATGGCCACTTAACCTGAAAGTGCTTATCTCTGTCACAGCCTACCGTTTCTTCTCCCAGTAGCACCCAGCATTGTAAACAAATAATTCATTTGAACCAGGTGTAATGATTAGGTTGGCGTGACATAACAAGAGGGTAAGAGAAATGAGGACGTTAATAGTGCAAGTGAGAGTAATTGAAATGATTGGCATGAGGTCCAGGCTGGGTGTGAAAAAAAAAGTGAAGGCAGGTGGGAATCTGGTGGCCAGATAAAAGCATGAAGTCAAGGGACTGGATACTTGAGTGTAGGTTTAGTGGCTGAGAGACAATGGGAAAAGTTTTATGAAAGAGTAAGAACTTTCACATTTTGAGATTTAAGATATCTTTGTCTCTAGATGATGCTGTTTAAACTGAGACCATATAAATGAAGAGAGGAAGGTCAATGAAATAAATGAAATCAAGAAACTATGACAACAGGGTGCTGGATGGGTCATCTAGTTGAACAGTGAGTAGAGCAGACTCGTAATAATTATTAATTACTGAACATCTCTACAGGGCATTAAGGATGAAAGGAAACTGAAAATGTATGATCCATGTTCTCTAAGACTGTGGATAAGATGAAAAAATCAATTACAATATACTTGATGGATATAAAATAGGTAGTGCCTGTCACTCAGTAGATACTTAAATTTTTATTGAAAGAATAAATATATGCATGAAGTCCTAAGGGAGCATGAAGGAACTGACCCAGCAAGGGCAAAAGGGGAATGATTATGGAAGAGTGTCGTGGAAAGACACCCAGAGGAGGTGAGATTTCAGCGGAATTTTGAATAGTCAGATATTAGCAAGGTAGATTTTAGGGCCTGGGGTGATGTATTCCAAGCAGAAGAGAAAGATTCCTCTCTGTGAACAAGCAGAGAGTCAAAATGAGGCTGGAATATGGGATGCGTGTAGGAGAGGACTAGCAGAGCTCCCTTAGGAAGGACCTGTTTATTTGGCTATGTTATTTGGACTTTATCTTGACAGAAACAGAGAGCTGTTGGAGGGTTTTAAGGTAGGATGTAATAAGATCAGAAGTAGAGTTAGAATTTCTAATGACTATTTTATTGGCATTGTAGAGATTATATTGGAGAAGGCCTTTTGGGGCCTTTCATGTTTGAAGTGTCTCTTCTACTAGACAGTTGAATAGTCAGTCTTGTTTTTGTTTTACATCAGATTAAGTGTGTATAAATATATGTGTACATATGTGTAAATATTTGTATGTATTTATGCTTTTGCTTAAAAATAGTTGTACATATAATTATAGATAACATAAGCTCACATACACACTGTATAATACCTATTATATATAATATATACATATATATATATATATATATATATATATCTTTATATATATGTAGTATATAGATAGGATGAGGTTTGTCTGTGAGTAACTGAAGACCCAAAATAACAAAAATTTATTTCTCTTGCACTTGAAAAAAATGTGTAGGCATTCTAAAGTTGATATTTGTGTCAGGAATGCAGATACTTTTTATCTTTTTTCTCCATCTCTCTTACATCTATATGCTTCATGGCCCAGTATGTTTGTTTTAGTTCTGGCAGCATATACACATTCCAACTAACAGGAAGAAGAAGGGGATAGAAAAAAGATACCCTTTACCTTAAGAACCCTTTTACTCTAAGGACGTATTTAACTCGATATTTCAGTGTACATCCCATTGACCAGAATTTAGCCTAAGAGACTCACTTGGCTGCAAGAGAGTCTATAAAATATTATCTGTTGTAGATGGCAGTGCGCCCAGTGATGGCTCTCTCATCAGGAAGAAGGAATGTAGCATGAGAACTAACAGCGCCTGCCATACATATGTGGTTAGTCTCCTCCCCACCATTCCTCAAACAGTAATTCTTTCTGGAGAATATGTGAATATGTATGTATATAAAGTCGACATGTTCTTAGAAGTTCTTCCACTTGGAGAAACATACAATCAGCACACATTTCTTGATGATGATAACATTTCATGAGTATGAGCATTTTTCAAAATGATTGTGTTTATGTAGGTGGCTTAGTATATACTCATGTGAAGATTATAATAAGTTGAATTTGTACAGAGATTTAAAATTTTTTATAAAATACATTTACATCTCCCACCTCCACCTGTGGACTCTATATAGCATTTCTAAAGTAAATAGAATGATGCTACTATCCCCATTTTATTACTGGAGAAATGGAATTATGTGGTTTGATATTAAAACTGGGATTAGTGTTCATTGATGCCCAACTATAGGCCTATTAATAGAAAGGAATGATGGCATTGATTTTTGAGAACATAAAATAATGAGAAAATAATTGATAGTTTGAATGAATGAATGGGTGTGACATTCTTTTTATTTGAAAACTCAACATTTAAGAATCCATTTTTTCCTCTCACTTACCTGAGCAGAGATATCTTGGCCACGGTCACAGCCCCCCATTTTCCCATAGGTGTGACTGTTTTCTTCTCCCAAAAGGAAACATCAATTATTTGGTGTTGCTTCATTACTATAAGTATGATAGATAAATTTACCCATGATTTTCTTCCATCTGCAATGAAAGTTTACCTACGTATTAATTCCTTTTTGACATAATCAATGTACAAGAGAATTCAACTATTTTTGTTTTACTGCAGTACTACTTTGTAAAATCAGTACCCTGGTAAATATCATTATTATAAATGCAAAATGAAGCAAACACTTTGAACAGCTGACTCAAATCGTGGTGTTTTGAGCCTATGCCATATATTGCTCTGGATGACATCATGTATAATTTCTTCCCCAGTAGTCCTTCCAATTAATGCAAAGTATTTTTAGTCTATTATTTGTGGAAGTAAATTTCTAAAGATACTTTTGTCTTAAAACAGCAAAAGAGAAAGAAAGCTATTGAGTCACTGATTGGGCCAGGAGTTGAGCCACCTCTTTTGAAAAGACTGAATTTTTAGTTAAAACCCAAGTGACATTGTTTAAATTTTAAACTCTCATTTGGTAAAAACTAAACTAACTATAAAGGTTAATACAAGATAATCTGCATGACATTTCTTTATTTTTTTTTTTTTTTGTAATATGGTTATATATGTAGAAACTAGTAATACAACTTTTTGCTAACATCAATCTCTGGACATTTTTCAGCCCTCATCACAATTCTCTGCTTGATAACATTAACTATTATTAAATACTCTCTACATCTTGAAACATGTCCTTCCTATGGTTTCGGTAACATGACTCTCTTTTTCTCTCTTTCCAAAGACTTGTCTGCTCCGTCTTGGTTCACTTCACACGCCCATCCTTGTCTACCCAACCACTGGATTGAGCTTGTTCCTTAGCCTTTTCTCCTCTCCCTTCCCTAACTTCCTTTCTTTCTCTTTTCTTTCTCACCTGAGAACAATTGTTCATGCTGTTCTCTCTGTTTGAAATATGCTTCTTTCAAATCTTTACCTGGTTAGCTCTTAATAGTCTTTTAGACCTAAATTTAATTATTACTTGTTCAGAGAAAACTTCCCTTGAATTCTGATTAGGAAAATTGGTGGTTATAGCTGTCATGGTATCATTTAGCTCTTCTAAACACATAACATAGTAACATGTCCATGAAGGCAGAACTCATGTTGTTTTCCTCAAAACTTAATCCTTAGTGTCTAGTAAATCTTTTTTACACACCAGATGCACAATAAATATTTGTGAATGAATACATTTTCATGGATATACATAACACATTGTGAAAACACCCTTTGTGTAAATTATACATGTGAAGATAAATATACCTAGAAATCTTCTTACTTGTCAACTGAGTTGAGATTAAAGTAAACTCAAAAAATGAAAGGTGAATGTCAAATCATTAGGTTTCCAGAGTGAGATGTAGGCTTTGTTCTAAGGGTTGTGGGACTTAAAAGATACTACTTCAGGCACAGAGCAGAATGAATTTAAATGGTTAGATAGTGTCACTTTAATCCCCTTCAATAATAATTCACTTCCTCTGGATAACTTCAATATGTAATATCAAAGGCAAATATCATTTTTCTTTGTCCAAATACAAGGTTGTATACACAGAGTAGATGACATAGTTATTGAAAAATTTGCCAGTTAAATGATGAGCTTCAAATATTAAGTTTTCATATGTTTCTCTGAGGAGAATCTGAATGATTGAGTGAGGAATTATGGGACTTCTAGCATGGGTCAGTTTTAAAGTTTGTGGGTGAATAAAATCTTAATATCGCATCTCTAATCAACATGTAAGTTTATTACATTCTTATATTATTTCTTATGCAAGCATATAATGTTTTTTCTTCTAGAGACACATTTTCTTCTTTTAGGGGTAAATTTCAATAGCAAAAAAATGTATATATTTGACATGTGTAATTTTCTGTGAAATGATAATGGGAAATCACAGAGTGAAATGAGAATGAACATCTATGCTCAGCCCTAGGTCCAGATCGTTTCTGATGGACTTAGATTTATAAAGTCCTAGGGAAATACTTTGTGTCTGTTTTCACTAGACATTTTAAATCTTGTATCACACATTTCATCTTAACCTAGCCATTAGGAAACAGTAAGTTAGTGATTATTCCTCCCACACCCCCATTCCTACCTCATTTTAAGCTATTTGTTATATATCATGACTTTGTTAATTCTTGCAAGAACATTTTGGAAAAGAGCTTATGGAAAATAAAAGTGTATGGTTGATAACATCTGAAAAATTTAATTCATGTAAAATTCCATTTTGAACAATGCAAATCCTATCCCATTCACTGTGTCTTCTCTTTAGCATCTCCACATCTCCACAAATTATGTAATAAATTTGAGTACAAGCTTTAGCCACTTGGATGACAGTGATGCATTTATTAACCTCCCACCTCCAGATATTATGTACTGAAATGGAGTGTGAAATGCTAAGGCAGTTTTTAATTTTATTTTTTCATATTTTTGGTGAAAAATATGAGAAATGAAGAATTGAAAAAGGAATAAAGGGAGAGAAGGAGGGAAGGTAGGAGGGAGAGAAGAGAGGGAGATAAAGGTGCTTGACAAAGTTTCCAGTGGAAGAAAAGCGACTTGTCATACTAGGGCTTGCCATTGGTAGATCAGGGCAAAGTCTGGGATGTCGTCATGAGCTCCTGATGGGTGTTCTTTTCATATGATGTTTGTATCATTCCTTACTCATGTTCACACAAATTATATAATAACATATACCACTCTCTTATGAGTGATTAACACTTCAAAAATCCTATAAAACAAAATATGTGTTCATGCAGAAGATATTTAAATCAATAAAAGTGACATATCAGAAATTACTTGGGACAATTCTGTAGAATTGGTTGCAACTGTATCTACTTTAGATATTTCTTTGTTTATTTCTTTGTTTTATCTACTATTGAAAGTACCATGAATTGCCTGTGAGGAGAAGAGGAAGAATGTAGTCTGAAAGGGGATACTTGAACCATACTGAAAATGTCTCATTTCTTTAGATGGATGATAGGTAAAGGAGTATTTATAGTCTTATTCTTTTTCATATGTAACTTTTTAATAAGAATACATTATAAGGCTGACTTAATAGTTCCTAGTTTTGTGAATCTGAGCAAGCAAGTTGTATAATCATTTTGGATCTTAATGGACTTAATGTAAAAAAAAAACAAAAACAATAATATGACAATTCATAAAGTCAGAGACTGACTGAGGTATGGCCATCATTTGAAGAATATGTTTTGTGACAAATAATTAGTAATTCATCCATCCTTTGAAACTTTATGAAGTAACTCTGCTTTATATGTATATCAAGTTAAAGTTATTATATAAGCTTTCCAGCATCTAAAAGGGAAGTAATTGGAAGTCAAAGTATTTGTTGTTTATTGTCTGAACACAATCAGAAACACTGGACAATTAAATTAATTCAGGGAAAATACAATCATAGAAGGTTAGAGCTGGAAGGAACCTCAGAAATGATCTAATTTGCAATTATAAGTGGGGAAATGATTATAGTCCACAGAAGCCTTATTTATACAACTAGTTAATGGAAGAGCTAGTACTAAAATTTCAGAGCTTTTCTCACTGTTTTCTTTCCCACTGTTTTCTTTCAAACTGATATTTCCTAAAGTATCATTTCCAATAATGCTCATATGAATGTAACCAAAACAAACTTAACAAGCAACAACATTAAAACTAGGATTTTGCGGTAAAGTAACATTTCCAATTTTGCATCCTAAATTCCCCTTGTAGATTCACATGCACTTTAGTGTAGTAAAGGCTCTATGAAGCCCTACAGCAAAGAAATCTATAACTCTTTAATCTACTCTTTCTAAATTTTTTTATAGTTGAACCTGTTTTATGAAATATTTACTATATTTTAAGAAAGTGTGAATAATGCTCTGAAATTAGTCATATCACTTTTAATGAATTATGTATCTTAGTTGAATAACAGATGAATTTATAAAATTAGGTTAATTGATTTGGCACTTTACAGATCCACGTTAATGTACACGGTTTCTTGATAAAGAGGTCAGTGTTCCATAAGTGCTTTTAAAATTCTTATTCATGGCTCAGTGAAGGGACGGGGGTAAGAAAATATGGTTCTTTCTAATGAAAACTGACAGGGGAACATGCGAATGAAAATGGTAGTTATTAATTATAATATACCTATGTGTGTTAGGCTATGGCAATGGAAAACAGGAAGAATAAAGAGAAAGCTAGAGAGAAGCGGAATCAAAGCCTTTTCAGAGTGATAGGTTGTTATAGACCTATCCTTGTCTCACACAGGCAATCTTCAAACTAAAGTACCAGATAGTGTCATGAAGAAGATGATTAGTGTGAGGGAAGTAGATAGGAAAGAAGGACATCAAACATAGACATGTTAACGTTAAGTGGGGCAACATGCCACCTCCCCCAGGAGATTATTTTTGAACCCCTCAACAAATATATGTAGAACTCTTCTACATCTAAACTCTTAAAACTTTTCCTTCTAACCTCTGTGATCTTACTTAGCCTGTTCTGTATTTTCCTTTAGTTAGTTTATGTTTTATCACTTTCAAAATATTGTTCTAGAATCAAGAGGGCAAGGACAGTAGTTGTTCTTCATACTAAAGTTCCACAGATACTGGCAGATTACTCTGTGTGAATCATGATGAATGTTTGCTTAATGAATACAAATACGACAAAATCAACAAGCATGCATTGTGCACATAGTGCATAACTACAGTTGAAAATGTGAAGCATTAGCTCTGACGATCCCTTCTCTCAAAAGGTTTAGAGTTAAGACAACACATTAAACCCTTGATATGGGACATGTCCATAAAAGGAAAAGGTCAGAGAAGGCTTTGTACAGAATAGTGTTGAAAATTATTATTTATTGAAGGAAGTGGTGGTGGGCATATTACTTTCTAACTGCTATTGTAACAAATTGTCACAAATTTAGTGTCTTAAAACAATACAAAGCTATTACCAGGTCAGAAGTCTGAAATGAGTCTTGTGGAGATAAAATTAAGGTATTGGCAGGTCTGCCTGCCTCCTGGAAGCTCCAGGAGAAAACCTGTTTCCT
Source organism: Eidolon dupreanum (assembly GCA_028627145.1). Lineage (NCBI taxonomy): Eukaryota > Metazoa > Chordata > Mammalia > Chiroptera > Pteropodidae > Eidolon > Eidolon dupreanum. Next base: position 63,095,982 of record CM053510.1, on the reverse strand, counting down.
GGCATTTTCTAGCTTCAAGAAACTGTGTTTTTTGGCCTTTGGCCTTCTACTGAATCTTTGGTATGCATCACTGCAACCTCTGCTTCCATCTTGGCACCCTCCTGACTCCTTTTTATGAGGACTCTGTGATTGTATTGGGCCCACCTGGATAATCCAGAATCATCTCCCTATTTTAAAATCCTTAACTTAATGATATTTGCAAAATCCATTTTGTCATGTAAGGCAACATGTTCACAGGTTCTGGGGATTAGGACATAGAAGTCTTTGTGGGGTCATTATTCTTTCTACCACAGTGGAGAATCTGCATGACCAAAGCTCTGGAGATAGAAAAAAGCATGGAGTGTATAAATTGAACAATAAAAAGATCAAAATGAATTGCAGAGTACATATTAAGGACTGTAGCAAATAGAATTGCTAGTAGGCAGGGATGAGTTACAAAGTGCTTTAAAATTTAGAACAGGAGATTTAAGTTTAATGCAGTTAAAACCAGGGAACCATTCCAAGTTTTTGAGAAGCATCTGATGTTGTGAAATGGTATTTATAAGTGATATGTTGGGTAGGATTTGTAGGAGAGCCGGCAGAGAGGTTTAAATGCAGTGAAACTGGTAAACGCATAATTGGATGTGTTTCCTTGCATAGTTCTTTAGATATATGAACACTTACTACACTTCTATAATTTGTTTGATTAAATTAGAATTAGAATGGCAGTTGTTAAACTCACAAATCAGCAACTGGAGATCTTATCTATATTTGGACCATAGTCATAGTTGTCTTTCATGAACATGTTAGTCTCTGAAGCAAAGCTCTAACTTAGTTGTCAGCCAATGTTTTTTCCCTTGCTTGCTCATCATCTTTCTGCCTTAACGTCTGGATTCCAGTGACTATTCTTAAGGGGCTCTTCTTTTTCTCCATTGAAGAAATCTCCTTTGTTTCTGTAAAAGTAACAATGTAAGGAATGATAAATTACTTCTTTGACATTGTTATAAATTTTCTTCCTCAATTCTTATCTTTGTGATATTAATGCATTCTTCCTAGGTGGAAAGTAGTCATATCAGACTGCTTACTTTACATCTTAATGGAAGTTTTTATTGCTTTTACTTGGAAAGGGTCAACAGTTAATTGGATAAGAAGGATTCACCTTTCTAACTGTAATAGAATATCTTCTGTGATGTGGTTGCAAGGCAGCAGAGTCCTAATTATATTTAACATCAGTGTGAAGAGCCACATGTGCTCTGGCATTAGAAGGGAAAGGGACTGCTCATATAATAACTGTTTATTGCTTTTGCTTATCTAGCATCTGTCCTTTTTTTCTGCTGGTAATAGGCCCTCCCATCCTTTCCTTATTACAATCCATGAATTTTGCCCTTCCCCTAACCCCACTCTTAATGGCCAATTAGTGTCAGAGTAATGACTTGAGTTGGTGAGGATTTAGGCCTGGGACTTTCACTAGAACTACTAGTGGTGAGGCACCCACTCTCTACTGGCGTGGTTAAGCTAGTATAGGATCTAAGTCTGGGCCTGCTGAAAGTTGCCCTTAGAGGGAGCTTCCCTTATGATGAAGCCATTGCAGAGGAAAGCAGTCAGTAAAAAGAAGAGAGCCTTAGTCCTGGTGAGATTATTTGAGCCCTAGATCCAAATATAACTGAAGCTGACATTTTTCATAGCAGTTTTGGTTTATAAGCCAGTATATTTTCTTCACTATTTAAGCTGATTTTAGTTGTATATCTGTCAGTTCCAATCAAGAGCCCACTCTAATATCATACATATACAACATCCTGAGTATCACTTGGGCTCCATAGTCTTTCCAAGGTCTTTCTCTGGAATGTTGACCAAGGTCTTCAGAGTGTTTGCCCTTAGTTTCCTCATTTTGTACTCTCAGGAGGAGTGAGCTGGACTTCTTCACTACCTCCTGATAATTTGCAGAGTCAAAATCTCTGCAAATATGACACCATTATTAGTATCACCAATGGATATTTTGGAAAATAGAATTTCATTATCTTAATGAGGGCTGAATCCTCTTCTGTTTGATAATCCCCTTCTCATATTTTTTTTTCTGTTTATGCAATTAGAGGAATGGGCATGCGACTGGCTCCAATTTATCTATTACCATTATGGATCGCCCCATATTTCAGTAGTGATATATTTTTTAGAATACCTGATATATATATTTTTTAGAGTAACAAAGACAGTTTCACTATAAGACTCTTAAAAGATTTTATTGAATGCATAATATCCAGTAAATGATAGGAATCAGACATAATTCTCATCCAGTGTGCTTAGAATTGTCAATTTTTCTTTCTTTTAATAGCCTTCTGTTCTCATCACCCATATAACAAAGGAGACAGAGGGAGTAATTCTGTCGCCAGCTCTTAATAATAGCCATGCTTCTTTTGGTTTGCTGAGATTTTTATGCTAATATAGGTTTAGCCATTTTTTTTAAGTAGATTGCCTAAATTTTCGATGAGATCAGGCATGTTCAGGGTGGTATGACCATCGACAGATTATCTGAATTTTAAACAAAAGTGACACTAAAGAAATATTTGGAAAGTAATATTTGGAAAAACCAAAGGAATAAAGCAAAATCACTATGTAACATATGACTATTAAGAATTATGGTGCTTTGAGGCTCTCATAATGAGCTAGGCAGAGGTAGGGAATATTTGAAAATTTTCTTCTTGTATAGATAATTAGACCAGCCTTTAATTAATATCAGACCTCTGTATATTTGCCAATTTTGTTTCTCAACACTTATGCCTGCTATTTCTATATTAATCAATTCCTGGACTACTTGGTTTCTGTGTTTAATCCTAATATGAACAAGGCTCTATAGTTTATTCAATTTTAAAGAGCTCTTAAAGGTTATCCAACACACTATCTTACTCAGTAGGGAAATGTACTCTACAGCATTTATTCAGCAAATTTTTTTTGATTACCTGTTAATTAGCAGACATTGTGCTAAGCATCAGAGAGGGGTAAAATCGAGATAGCTCTCCTCACTCCCTGGAAGCTCACAATCTAATAGGAGAGAGGGATTAGTGAAATGACTAGACTACAATACTTTGTAATAAAGGGTAAAATAGATGTGTATATTCAAGGTGTAGAACACTGAAGTAGGAAATCTAACAGATGGCAGAAGCTGGAAAAGTCATTGTGAAGAGTAACATTTGAGCCAGGCTTTGAACATGAAGCTTAGACAATATTGAGCATTCCAAGCAGAGGAGACAATATGCAAAGACATCGAGACATGGAAAGATCACAGACAATTTGGAGAATTATGAACAGATTGGCATGAAATGAAACTGCACTATTGGGAAAGACTGTACTAATAGATGCTCTGTGATTGTGTGCACACCATTCTGAGGAGCTGAGACTTAAATTGGTCATCAGACAAAATGATTCCATCCAGAGTTCACAAAGCAGCAATTACAATTTTGAATGGTGCTTATTGACAAATATTTTTGCCTATATATTTTACTGAGATCTGCCTCTAATTTTTTTCCACTGGTCATATTCTCAACTACATTACTTAAAATTAGTGTAATTGCTCTTTTATATGACCATCTTTCAGATATTTAAAGGTGTTTTTTTCTTACCTTCTGTTTTTTAAACTTAAAGTTCTAGTCATTTCACCAATTCATCCAGTTCTTCTTACAACATTCCAGCTTCAGAATGTGGCTAGTCCAGTTGAGAATTAGCCTACCCTGTGTGTAGCAGTGATCTGACATTTTTCCAGATTCTGTGAGTAGGTCTAAGTGCCACTTAGGATTGTATTAGCATTTTTTATTTTGTCACTGTTAATTACATTATATTATTCACATATATTGACTTTAAAACCCATAAGTTGCTTTTATGCGATCTACTATTGGGTGATTCTTCCCAATCTTGTTATTACGCAGATGGCTTTTTGAGCCTATGGACAAGATTTTACATATATCCTTGTTCAATTCAATTAACTTAAATTTAATATTGGTCTAGCATCATTGTCTGTAGAGATGGCTTTTTAGCTACCAGGTTTCAGAATATTTCCCTGATCTGGATGTTATCCAGTTTCATCCAATGTTTTATTATGAACCTCATGAGATCAAGTCAACACTTGTGACTCACCTGAGGGATAGGCTTTTCAGGATTTCCTTTTAATTTGCTCTGGGTATCTGTAACAAGACCAGAGAGATTTTTATTAATTAATTATTATTATTATCATTGTTATTAATTTATTTTTTTGTGTGAAGGTGGTAATTGGGGAATGATGGTAGGAGGAAGCAATTCTTAAAAAGATTCAATAATAAATTTGGAGTTTGAGCTACCATAAGATAGTCAGTAAAAACATTTTAATCCCCTTCAATTCTTCTTTCTTTTTTGTTCTAAATGCTTCAAAAATTAGAACAAGTGTTATTTAGATATGGTAGTTAAACCAATATATTGATATCCTAGTCTTTGATATAAAATCAACTTTATAAGAGTCTACATTAAAAATTCATGTGGTCTAACTCTATTTGTTTTGGAATTTTTAACTTATTCTGAGGAATCTATTAAACTTGAGTTTTACTTGTAAAGTGTTAAGATAGCCTTTAGCATTCACGTTGGGACCTTCAACTGGGATTTAATTTGTTCCATTTTATGTTAAATGTTATAAGATGCTGGTTAGGTATTTTGGATCTTGGAAGAGACAGTACTAAAAATTAGCCAATCCAAATCAATTTTACTTCTGGAGGATAATACACATACTAAGAAATTAAAATGACTTCTTAGTTAATCTCAATTAGAAAGATATTATGCTTTAGTGTGTGCTCTGCTCTCTCTTCCTAACTGGAGATCCTCCATTGCTCATACTTGATGTTGGTGTCTGATTGTCCATCTCCCAGATTCTGTAATATCTTCACACTACAGGATAGTAGAAAATAAGATTGAGATTGTGACAGTAGGCTAATAATTACCTTCATGTTTCTTTTATTTCCCTGTGTAGTGTTTATCACATGGTATCTTTTAGATGATGATTCAAAATCAATTATATACCATTATAGAAAACAAACTATAGAAAACACAAATAATTGCCTCTTTCTGAGAACCATCAGATTTTTTAGCTTCTTAAAGGAGTGAGCTCAGTAGCACTTTATTTTTAATTAGTTATTCAACCATTTAATGAATTTGGGGAAAACTCAGTAATGTGTTGAAGTACATAGAAAGTAGTTAAAAAAAGGTTTGTGAACATTTAAACTTATGGGAAGGCAATATTTGGGGTTTGTGGAAATTTAGTGTACAGATATGATCTGCGCTGTCTTTTAAAATGAATTTCATGTATTGGAAAAGGTTTTACAACTATCAGCTAGTAGCAACATAATTGATTGCTGGAGGTTGTTACTGCAAGATAAGATTCTCCTTATCTGCATTTAAGAAAAGACTGTCTCCTGTGTTGTTCCATAGAGCAGTAGATAGCAATTCTAAACTACTGAAGTACACACCACTGATACTGTGCATTTTAATTGACTGATTTGGCTCTTCACCTTGTGAATTAAAAGACTAGGAGCTGGATGGATGCTCAAGCTTTAGCAAATAAAGAGAGAAATTTTATTGTTACCACAGGCCAAATAAAAGATACAGATGTGCTAACAACACATCAAGACGAACTTGCAGAATGACATTGGAAATAGGTAATTTTCAATGATTCATCCGCATTCTCTTTCTTGCATCTAGCTGGACATGGGAAATTTCATTTTTCCTCCAAATTGTTTTAAACTCACCAAAATTTGTCTTTTAAACAGTAACTGATTTCCACATTCTCTGAAGCCCTATATTAAAGTCATTAAATGACAAGTATGATTCCTTAGGGAATTTTTTGTGATTTAATTTTCTATCATAAGAGAAGTACCTACTTCCCTCTCTCCTTCCTTCCTTCCTTCCTTCCTTCCTTCCTTCCTTCCTTCCTTCCTTCCTTCCTTCCTTCCTTCTTTCCTTCCTTCCTTCCTTCTTCCCTCTCTCCCCACCTCCTTTCCATTTTAGAGCTATAAGTTGAATTAAAGGTAACCCAATTCAATTTTTTAATTTGAAACAATGAAGGCCCAGATAGGTTCAACAGTGCCAGAGCCAGAATTAGATCCTAGATTTTCTTGATCCAGGTCCTTTGGCACCACACATATTACCTCATAATAT